>CM018915.1:12339534-12342034 GCA_009663005.1 Actinidia chinensis | reverse complement strand
GAAAATAAAGCTGAACTTTAAAAGTCAGAATCCATGAGAAGCAAAACTCAACATATTGAAAGGAAAGAACTGAGCAATATGCGAACCGCCAAAAGGGCGGAAACAGGAGTTTCTTGAACCTGGAAGATTGGGGTGTTGGTTACACATGCGTAAGGAGCGTTTCCCAACTCCAACCGGAAATCCAAGTTACTACCCAGAGGGGAACAGACCGTTCCAATCTTGGAACGAATAACACAAAGCAAACAAACTAGACTTACCCTGTGAATATAATGTAGTGCTACCTTCATATTTCTGATTTGAGTCCTTTTGCTGTAGGTGATGAACTTGATTTGAGGACAAATCCTTCTTTTCAAGAAGTGGAGAATGATGAGGACATGGCTTACCACGAGATCCAGGAATGCGGATCCAATGCAAGTTCCCATTGGCCCAATTACAAGAGCACTTGCCAAGAAATTTCAAAATGCATAAGTGGGGGCTGATTCAAGGGATTTGGGCTCAAACCAGCAAGTGGAGCCCATTGATGGTGATGAACAAAATATCAGCCCATAATAAGCATTGATCAAGTCCAGAAAGTCAATAAGACAAATGGGAGTGGACTTCCTAAATTGAGGATTCTTGTTGCACAACTTTGGGCTGAAATTATATAGTTAATGTCATGCTTGTCCTGTAGTAAATTGAGTTTGTCTTCTGCAGAATTTTTAGGCCTGAAATTAAGGGATAAAGTTAGGTTTGAACTTCCTAAATGAGGCGAAGTTGGCGGAGTTTAAGAAGGTCTAAGCTGATCTTTGTGGCCTTTAGTATTATAATTGGTGCTCCTTTCCTTGAAGAGGGGAGAGTTGTGATTGAGTGGAGTATGTCTCTGATGTTCGTTGAGAACTAATTTAACTGATCAGATTTCTCTGTTGCCGGTTTCATTCTGCTTATCAATCGAGTAGTTCACCCTTGATTGTGGCGTCCTCCTTTATACCCGTTCACATCTCGTATAGTGTTGGGTCGCGTTCTCCATCAAACCTGAACGTAGAACGGTCTTAGGCAACAATACTTGATGACGGGGTTCGTTCAACGACACGGGGTCGTCTCATCTTCACAAGCAACCACTACCTAGGCGAGAAGGAACAATCACAGCAGAGCCCCTGGTCCAAGCTGGTAACGCAAGAACTGGCCCTTTCCTATTACCTGACAAATTTGTTTGGATCTCGGACAACTAGGAGTTCCGGCCCGGTGATGACAATTTGTGGACCTTCTCGAGAATCAATGGTAGCATAGACAATGATAAGGTCTGATCTCGGTCACGTGCACACACCTCTGTAGTCGGGTTTCCCTGAATACGTAAATGTAGTTTAACTATTGCATGTCGATTGGTTTGTTTTGCAGGCTTCAACATCCAGTACAAGGTTTGTTCTGAGCGGTACAAGCTCGCGATCCGTCACATGAACAACTGTGAACCTCACGATGTCGCTACCTTATTGCGGTACAAACCATTTTACCGACATACCATCCCCCACCAAGCTTCTAGGCTCAAACAATTAGATTTGCCCCCTCTCCTAATATGAGAGTCTGTTGATCCTTCTAACGCGCTGTAGCGACCAAACTATTAGCAACAGGATAAATGCTAGGCCGCGAAGTTCACCAGGTAGAAAGGAAGAGTAAGTTCCGTTTTGGAACCAGCTTAGTTGATGAGACACTGGCTACACTAGATCTAGGATGCAGATCCAATTCAAGTTCCCAGTGGCCCAATTACAAGAGCACGTGCCAAGAAATTCAAAATGCATAAAGTGGGACTGTATTCAAGATATTTGGGCTCAAACAAGCACTGGAGGCCCATTGATGGTGGATGAACAAATATCCACCCTTAATAAGCATGATTCAAGTCCAAGAAAGTCAATATACAATGGGAACTGACTTCCTTAATTGAGGACTTCTTTTTGCACAACTTGGGCTGAATTATGGAGTTAATGTCATCTGTCTTGATTAAATTGAGATGTCTTATGGTCGAATTTTTAAGGCTGAATTAAGTGATAAAGGTTAGGTTTGACTTCCTTAAATGAGGCCAAGTTTTCTTAGTTAAGAATTTCCTAAGGCTGATCTTTGTGGCCTTAGTAGTAAACTTGTGCTCCTTTCCTTTGAAGAGGAGGTTTGTATTGAGTGAGAGGATTTCTCTTATTTCTTTGAGAAATAATTTGAACTTATCATAATGTCTCTGGTGCGTTTCATTTCCTTGACTTATCAATCGAGTATTTCACCCTTGATTGGGCATCCTCCTTTATACCAAGGTTCACATCTCTTATAGGTGTTTGGGTCGCGGTTTCCATCTAAAAACCTGAATGTAGAACGCTCTTAGGCAACAATACTTGATCGGAATTCGTTACCAACGACACGGGTTTTCTTATCATTATTTGGATTTTTTGGCTGACTTTTTTGCTTAAAATAAGCTTAAAAATCAAAAATTCTTGACTTTTTTGATAATAAGCTTAAAATATGCCTTTGTTCTCTCCCGGAT
>CM018915.1:12329534-12334534 GCA_009663005.1 Actinidia chinensis | reverse complement strand
AAATCCAAAAACTTGTTGCATTCACTCTGAGCTTGTGCGACTCTCTTTTATTCTATGGCAGTTTGTCGTGGAACAAAAACTTTACAATTGGATTCATCCAGCTCGGTGTTACTTAAGATCTCCCCCCGTAACTAGAGACCGAGATCAAATCGACTGCAATGATTGGTCCATTCTCTGCTTCGAAAGCTGATGTCAAGCCTGCCAGTTCATCTGCGTGTGAATTTAGATCTCTCCCCACTTGCTCGATTTTTACTGCTTGGAGTTATGCGAGAAGAGTCTTCGCCACTGTTAGATATTTAGCCACTTTGGCCCCCCGGGCTTCAAACTTTTTAATGACCTGATTGACCACCAACTTTGAATTGCTGAAGATGTGAAGCTCGTAAACCGATAACTTGCTTGCGGATCTTAACCCTGCTATGAACGCTTCATACTCCAATTCGTTGTTCGTCGTGGGAAAATTCAACCTAAGGCAGTGCTCGAAAACTACCCTCTAGGGGCTTTTCAATATCACTCCTGACTTCCACGCCTAGGCTTTTTTTTTTGACCCCATCGACAAGACTAAGAACAATCCAAACCACCATCAGATTATTCTTTTAGCTTGGAAACCTGCTGATATTAAACTGATGGCCCTTCCACCTTGCCACATATTTTCCCAAATTTCTGCTAAAGTTCATCTATGCCTTACTTTTTCAAATTTCACAGTATTTGAGTAATCTTTCAATTTCTTTCTTATTTATATTTTATTTACATTTTTGGGTGCAGTTCTATGTAGCCAACAATGAGTTATCATGTCAAATGTATTAGTGCTCTGCTGACATGGGACTGGGCGTTCCATTTAACACTACGTCTTATGCCTTCTTGACATGCATAATTGCTCATGTTTGTGGTATGCACTTCCCCCAAAACCATAACACGTTTTGTGCATATTTTTCAGAATGTGTACAATTTTAAGTGGTCTGCCTTGCATATAATGACATCAATATACGAAAAACCACCCACATCACTTGTAATCTTCCCCTTGCACATGTATAGCGGATTTTGTTATCCTCTCCCATCGTCTTCATTTTATTCGTATCCGCCATCCTTTTTTCCACCCTACCCTATCCAATAGTGAACATACTTTCTTTCTTCTTGTTTAGAACTCTCCGGACTATAAAGTATTCAGCTCTTCTTTCGTTTTAATTCTTATCTCACTCTCTTCTGTCACCGACCAATTAGGAGGCTTAAAATCGGTGACCAATGAGCCTTGATAGCCTTGATGTCCTCATCCAGAGTCAAACCATATTTAGTTGGAGCAAATTAAACAGAAACAAGAGTCGTAGCAGAAACAGGAGGCGAGCCACGGTGATGCACATTGGACCTACCCAGGTCCGGATCAAGGCTGGTCAAGGCCTGGCGGAGCATGTCGAACCTTCCCAAGTCTAGATCGAAGTCGGCTGGACCTGTCAAGAGTGATGGTAGATTGGATCAATTTTTCTGATGGTGGAGATGGTGGTTGGAATCAAAAACCTAATTAAGGAGGGCCTCTTCCCTTTTATATTAATCATCAGAAATAAATAAATAAATGTAAGTCCCTTAATAATAAAAGATGACAAAATAAACTAATATCTAACTTGAGTAAATCAAGTTGGGCCTTTACTTTACCTGGCCAATGACACGTTACAATTGGCTAATATATATGCTGCAAAAACAATACAGCACTATGAGACAGCCGCATTATATCAACGACTAAGTATTTAGTTGATGTTCTGCAGATGGTTTATCAGTTTTATGTTGATGGTTTGGGACTTTAGGTGCTACATAGCAATTATCTTCCCCTTTACAATCAAAGGATTTCTGCTTCATACATACAATTTTCTCAAAAGACATAATTTTCACATTTTGCATAATTAAACCAGGAAAGCCTAATTGGGCCCTTGTACACGTGCATGTAAATAGGTACAATTTGAAACTTAGTTTATGCACAGAATTGTATGGATATCATGGATGAAGAGAGCTTTTGCCAGGTAACATTGATGGTATGAGGCATACCTTGGATCTCAATAACACTGTAAAATTCAGTAGTTGTAGGCACAGTGGAGCTTCGGGAAGCATGGCATTGCAAGTTGTCGGTGCAAAAGTGCAGTTGTCTTTTGAATCACCTTTTTTGATGAGGACATCAATGCATCAAGGCCCATGTCCGATTCAAGCTCCATTGGTCCCGGTGACTAGAGCTCGAGCTAGAGATGCAAAGAAGAGCTGAATACTTTTAGTTCGGAGCGTACAACAACAAAGAAAGTATGTTCGCTACCGAGGGTGAACAAGGTTTATTTTATTACTCAAAATTCGATCCGAAGAAACCAAACCGCTATCATGTGCAAGGATTACAATCTATGTGGGTGTGTTTTAACTAGCAAAGAATCAAGGCGGATTTGGTTTACAAAGCCAAGACTTCAAGATTCAAGCAAGTTTGAAGATCAGAGTATGATTTAACTTTTTGTATTTCTTAGCTTAGATGTTGATTAGAATATGATTAGATTGGAGATAATCAGATTTGACTATCTCCAAGGAAACTTGATTTGTTTTTTTATAGGATAAGATAGAGTTAAGAATTAAGATTATAATTCTTCTCTTGTAGCCTATAAAAAGGGCAGGCTATCAATTTCGAAAATAATAAAAAAGAAGATTTCGTTTATTCTTCTTGTGTTCTCAAGAACTAATCTGACTTATCAAGGAATTCCTTGTGGCGTTCAAACCTGACTTATCAAATGGATCATCCATTCCGTTTGTGGCGTCTTCATCATACCCAGGTTCTTGCTTTGCTAAGCAACGGGGCGTAGTTTCCATCAAACTTGAAAGAGTTTGGGTTTGTTTTCGGATTTGTGCCGGGTTTCTCACGTTGTTGTCTTGGTTTTCGTATCAGTTGGTATAAGAGCCCTACGTTCCTTAGGTTTTGCCTATCATTTTTTTTTCTTCTTGGCATGCCCATTCTTTCTTGATTGTCTTGTTAATCGAGTCTTTGGCAGATTCAAAAAAAAAAAATTTGGTAGATTGCTCCCCTTATCTTCGTTCTTGATTAGATTTTCGTTTCAATTTGTTGGGTTCGTCTGTTCCGGGTTGTTCTTTGAATTCAACTGCTCACGTTAGAGTTCAAAAAAAACAAAGAAAGAAAAAGAGTATGAAGAAGAATTGCTTTAAAGGAGATCTATTCGTCTGGTTGTTCTTTCTTGAAATTATTGCTACTTGAATCCTTTCTTTAGTTCGTGGTTAGTCTTGAAAGAGCCTAAAAAAGAATACGAGTGAAAAAGCAGTGTGTGAGAATATAAAGAGGGTAAGCCAAAATTGATGACTAAACACGAGAGAAATCGAATGTATCACATCCTTCGAGGAACCGTATGGAGTGTAGTGAGGTCTTTCCCATATTATTCTAACCTTGTTTGGGCAGATCTCAATCCTGTCTTGAAATCAAGAGAAAGCGCAAGCGAAGAAGTTCCACCCCAAGTTGTTCCGAACTACAAATGCAAGCATTATGGGAGAGATAAGACGGATGATGAAGCGAGTTAGAGCATATACACGAGAGTTTGATAGGGAGTAAGAGGGACACAACGGGGGCAGCCACCCTTGCTCCAAATGTCCATAGGAGGAGTAGATTGCACCCAACGAGAATTGAAATGTGGATGAGTTTGAAGGGGACGGTGTAGAGGAGGAGATTGGAATAGATGTCAGTGGGCAGCCATAGGAGAATAGGCAGATAGAGGATCTAAAACCGGGTTGATCACACCTAGGAAGTATCAAAGACTGAGATTCTACTTTTCAAGGAAAGAGTGTTCCCGAAGCACATCGAGTGGGAAAAAGAAGATGGAGTTGATTTTCGATTGTCACAATTACTCAGAATTAAAGAATCTAAAGCTTTCCGTCATTGAATTTACTGATTATGCTATTGTGTGGTTGGATCAGTTTTGCATCCAATATGAGCGGAATGGAGAACGTCCTATTGAAACTAACTTAGGATGGAGAATGACGAGTATTATAAGGAGATGGAGAGTCTAATGATTAGAGCCCAATGTGGAGGATGATCGAGAGGCGACAATGGCTACATTTTTGAATGTTTTGAACATAAGATTGGCTAACACGATCGATATACACCATTAATGTGAGTGGAAGATGTTTGGTGCATCTGGCAATAGGTGGAGAGGCAAACTAAGATGGTGGGTACAAATGGCCAAAACCAGTTCACACAAACTTTTTAGTTCAGCACCCTTGGAGGTCGGAGATAACCTCAAAAAAGAAGCAAACTCTCCACTTTTCTAATGCCAATCTGAGCCCAAAAATGCCACCACCAACACCGCTCTCAAGGCAAACCCGCCTCTACCCTACCTCGCTATTCTAGTGAGATTTAAATGCTTCAAATGTCAAGGAGAGGAACATAGGTAGCCAATTCCAAACAAGCGAGTTATGGTGATCCGGAGAATGGTGAATTTGAATCCAAGGTATGAGCGATTGTGATGAGATGCCACCTTTTGGAGGATAACCTCTTATGGGAGATGAGGAGTTTTTGGGGGCAGATCATGGGCGAGAGGCTTGGGTTAGTCGCGCGACTAGCCTTAGCTTGCAAATTAAAGAGGAAAAAAGAAGTACAACCGGGAGAGCATTTTTCACACTCGTGTCCATGTGAAATATAAGTATTAGTTTATTGTGGCTGGTGGTAGCTGCACTAATGTCGCTAGTACTCTCCATGTTTGAAAATTAGGGAAAAATTGGGCTTACGACCATCTTAAGCACCATCGCCCATATAAATTGAAATGGCTAAATTATAATGGTGAAGTGAGGTTACAAATCAAGTTGTTGTACCAATTTCGAATGGTAAATATGAAGACGAGTGGTGTGCGATGTGGTACAATGCAAGCTGGGCAATCTTCTCTTCTCCTGGAGACCGTGGCAATTTGATCGGCGGTACATCATGATAGTTTATTAACCACAATACACGTCATGTTCAATCAAAAAACCTCACTCTAGTTCCG
>CM018915.1:12299534-12319534 GCA_009663005.1 Actinidia chinensis | reverse complement strand
TGGTCCATAAAATGATCGAACGATTCAATGTATAATGCACTACAAACTTGATTACCAGGTGAGTCACAATGTTAGTGGTACTTTCAATGTACTGATTGAGATCTTTGTTGTAGGTGAAGATTTGAGGGCAAATCCTTCTCAAGAGGGGAGGAAGGATGAGAACATCAAGGCCTATCAAGGCTCATGGTCCGATTCAAACTCCAAATTGGTCCGCCGTGACGAGAGCTCAAGCTAAGAGATTCAAAGAAGAGCTGAATATTTTAGTCCAGAGAAGTACAACAAAAACTAGAAATATGTTCATTGCTGAGGGTGGGTGAAAGGTTGTTTCTACTCAAATTGATACGGGAGAGAACCAATCCGTATAATGTGCAAGGGAGATTACAATCTGATGTGGGTTGTGTTACTAGCAAAGAATTAAGTCAGGATTGTGTTTACAAATCAAGCCACGTGGACTATTAATAGAGGATGGATCCCCGTACGGGACGAGGATATGTTGGATTTTTGTTAGAAAAAGGTTTTATTTATTTTTTCTGTGGCAAAAATTAAAAGTATAATTTAAATTTACTTCGTGAAATTTTCATTTGCCAAAGTTAAACTCCTAGATCTATCCCTATTGGTAGTGGAGAGAAAACAAGTTGTTGGGAGAATACCAGTATGTTTGTAGCAAATTTGTGCTCTTATTTTAGTATGCACATTCCCCCCCCCCCCTATTCTTCTCCGTTGTGTTTCATCGTCTCCTTCACACCAAAAAGACAAGAAGAAGAAGAGAGAGATTACGTAAACTAAAATATGAGGCATATATATTGGAGACACTGTTTAAGTGGTTATGTCAATTGTAATGGTGTTTCTTGCACTATCCATTTTGTCTCGCTACCCACAAGCCTCACACTTTTTCCTAAGAAAAATCAAAAGGAAAATATCAGAAGAACAACTAGGAAGTGGGTCAGAGTAATCAAATGGCCATAAACCAAACAAGAGCTAGAACAATCAAACGAAGTAGAACAAGAAATTAAACAATTAAGCACATTGATCCTGACAACCTCTAAAAGGTCGCTTCCAACGAGACTGCCTTTTGCAGCCAACATTGACAATGCCATGCTTCCCAAATTCCACGTGCCTATAAACTGCTGAATTCTACCACTGTTGTCTGATCCACGGTATGCCTCATACCAGCATGTTACCTGGAAGACCTTCTTTCGTCCATCATATCATCAATTCTTTACCCTGCCACATCGCAAAGTGCAAGGGTCCAATTACGCTTTCATGGTTCAATTATGTAAAATGTGAAAACTATGTCTTGAGAAAATTGTATGTATGAAGAAAAACCCTTTGATTGTAAAGGGGAAGATAATGACTGTAGCATCTAAAATCCCAAATCATCAATATAAATTGATAAACCTAGCTCACAGTGCTCTAATGTTTTTGCAGCATATATATTAGCCAATTGTATCGTGTCATGGACCAGGTAACGTAAAGGCCCAACTTGATTTACTCAAACCCGTAGTGGACTGTTATACCGTGGGTGTACAACTTATAAAACAAATACCATACATTTGTGGACCGCCAAGCCCTTAATATGGTTGGGATCGCAAATAGCCAATCACAACTATGTTACTACTTGCTAGGTCACCAACCAGATACCATTTGTTGTTGACATATTTTACCAATCCCAATAGAGATATTTTACCCATCCCCAAACACAAATGGAAGCACACCCATGTTCACAGACCAAAGAAAAAATCATGTGCTTTGGTTTGGTCTACATCTGCCTACGTCTGATGGCGAGAGTGGTAATTCACTATATTTCGTAAAGTGTACAATCATGAGATCAATGACACCCTAAAACTTGAGCTCCGAAATTATTTCATTCCCCCCGCTCAAAGGTCAGCTCGGTGCCCTCAATATTTTTCAGTCTCTCCCATTTGATCTACTCTCTAACTCTTCTACGCTCAACCACTAACACAGATGAGACAACCATTTTAATAAACTCAAAAGGTCATGGGTTAAAGCTTCAAATCAATCTCTTTTTCCCATTTATGTGAAGCTTCTTCAAAAAGATACAATGAAAAGGTCTTGTCAACGAGGTACTATCAATGTGCATGAATGATGCACAACTCTCTAAGAAACACTTTGAAACTTTAACCTTTTTTTCCTCCCAACAGATATTTCGATAAATGAAAACATTTCTCAATAAGTGTTTATGTTTTACAGTGAATGGTTCACACTAAACCACATCAATTTTGGTTGGTGATTTCCATTGCACATCCTTTCTTTTGCATCTGTTTTCTTTGTAAGATACAAGTATTTTATATCTAAGGTGCAACGCATGTGATTGGTGCAAAAAGAAGTCTAATGGGTGCATTTAGAACTTCTCGCCATTTGTATAAATATTCTTTTACGTTATTTTTATTGTATTTCATTATTGTTTCCTATATTTACTTTTTGAAAAGAAAAAGTGTTTGATTGATTGCATTAACCATTGGTTACAAATTATTTGTGGCAATTTATTTCATGAAGATTGGATAAATTTTAAAGAGATTATGAGAGAAGGATTGTCATTTCTAGATAAATATCAGATGCCAAATTTTGGGAAAGGGAAAAAGAAATGACATATCGATGGTGGGGAGAAGAATTTTTGAAATCAAATGATTTGGTCTGTATAGGGATTTGCCCAGGTTGTAATTAGACCTCCCATTAGAAAACGGTGGGATCAATCCTCCAGATTAGTTGGCCCTTTGAGACAGATACCGAGTTATACAAAAAAAGTAAAGCAGATCAACTCCATATCCACTGCATATCAACCTGATACGAACCATCGCCAACAACGTGACGAAACACCTGAAACAAATCCGAAAACAACCCAAACTCTTTCAAATTTGATGGAAACCGCGACCCCGTTTGCTTAGCAAAGGAAGAACCTTGGTATGCTGAAGACGCCACAAACGTGAATGGTATGATCCGTTTGATAATTCTGGTTTGAACGCCACAGGAATTCCTTGATAGTTCAGATAATTTCTTGAAGAAC
Organism: Actinidia chinensis; assembly: GCA_009663005.1. NCBI lineage: Eukaryota > Viridiplantae > Streptophyta > Magnoliopsida > Ericales > Actinidiaceae > Actinidia > Actinidia chinensis. Next base: position 12,316,509 of record CM018915.1, on the reverse strand, counting down.
TCAATAAGAAATAAATAAATCTCTCTCTCTATTTTTCATTGATTTTCGTAAATTGATAGCCTGCCCTTTTATCAGGCCTTACAAGAATATAATTCTAATCTATCTCAACTCTATCTCTCCTAATAAAAATAAATGCCTAGTCAAATCAAGTTTCCTTTAGAGATAAGTCAATAAATCCCTGATCTTATCTCCAATCTAATCATAATCCTAATCAAAATCTAATCTAAGAAGTCCAAAAAAGTTAAATCTAATCTGATATTCATAACTTTCTTGAATCTTGAAATTCTTGGGAACTTTGTAACCAATCCTGCCTTGATTCCTTGCAGTAAACACCCCACATCAGATTGTAATCCCCCTTGCACATGTATAGCTGATTGGTTCCCTCTCGAAACGAATTTGAGTAGTTAAACCCACCTTTGTTCACCCTCAGCAAGTGAACATACTTTTCTTTGTTGTTTGTACTTCTCCGGACTAAGTATTCAGCTCTCTTTGATCTCTTAGCTCGAGCTCTCGTCACCGGACCAATTGGAGCTTGAAATCCGGACCATGAGCCTTGATAGCCTTGATGTCCTCATCATTCCCCCCTTTTGAGAAGGATTTGCTCTCAAATCTTCACCTAAAACAAAAGGACTCAAATCAGTAAGCATTGAAAAGTAGCACTAACATGTACTCACCTGGTAAATCAAGTTTGTAGCCTTATCATGATCCGTTCGAGTACTTGAATGGACCATCGCCTCGGGCAGCAACTTAGAACGTCTTTGTACTGGAAACCTTTCTTTTCTCGTGTGTAACCACACACAATCACCAGGCTCACAAACCAGCTTGTGTCGTCCTTTGTTGGCTTGCTTGATGTATTGCCCTTCGGTTCTCCTCTCTATATTGAGTCGGCCATCTCATGGAGTTGCTTCAACAAAGGTCGGCCTTATTCTTACATCAAAATTTGTACATGCTTCAGAAAATCAGTAAGTGATAATCCAAAGAATTAAAGGATAAAACCATAAACAATTTCAATGGTGAGAACTGTGTAGCAGAATGAATACAACGCTTAATAAGAAACTCAACATGGGTAAACAATCCTCCAGTCTTAATGTTCTTACTAAATGACATCCCTAACAAAGTGTATAAAGTCCTATTGACTACTTCAGTCTGTATATCAGTTTGAGATGACAATTATTAGAGAAGACAATAGTTTTTGTTTCCTATTTACTCCATAATGTTTTTTTTCAAAAATAGCTCAAGACTTACATCTCGATTCAAGAAACGATGGTCCTAGGTCATACCATGTAACCTCACTTCCCTAAAGACAAATCTGCTACATGAGAGGCTCGTTGTCTTGTGACAAGGAATAAAGAGCCATCTAGAAAATCGTTCTACAACTACAAAGATCGAATCCTTCCGCGTCTACTCCTTGGTAAACCCAGACAAATCCATCGAAACATCATCCAAGGCGAACTAGGAATCGGTAGGGGTGTGCATAGACCCTTCGGCTGGACCCTTGTTTAGCTTGCCTACAATTGACACACCTACACAAATTTCTCAACATCCCTGATACTAACCACTCCATACGTGACGAAACCCGACACCAACATCCGAAATAAACCAAACTCTTTCAGTTGATTGAAACCGCGACCCGTTGCTTAAAAAAGCAATAAACGCTTGGTAATGATGAAGAAATTCACGAAGATAAACGAATCTCCTCTATTTTTCATTGATTTTTCGAAATTGATAGCCTGCCCTTTTTATAGGCCTACAAGATAATAATTCTATTTCATCTTAACTCTAATCTTATTCCTAATAAAAATAAATCCTAGTCCAAATCAAGTTTTCCTTGGAGATAGGTCAAATCGATCTTATTCCAATCGTAATCATAATTCTAATCAAAATCTAATCTAAAAATACAAAAGGACTCATCATTCCTTGATAGCCTGATGTCCTCTATCCCTCCCCTTCCCTCCCCCCCTTGAGAAGGATTGCCCCCAATCTTCACATACAATAAAGAACTAAAATCAGTAACATTGAAAGTATCACTAACATTGTACTCACCTGGTAAATCACAAGGTTTGGAGGCCATTCCCAATCACACCAGGCTCAAAAACCATCTTGTGACGTCCTTCGTTGGCGTTGCTTGATGTATTGCTCTCGGTTCTCCTCTCTATATTGAGTCGTGCCCTCTCATGGAGTTGCTTCTCACAAACGTCGGCCTATCTTAACCATCTAAATTACATGCTCAAAAACCGGTAAGGTGAATAAATTCAAAAGAGTTAAGGATTAAAACCATAAACAATTTCACATGGTGAGAATGTGTAGCAGAATGAACACAACGATTATAAGCAAACTCAATATGTGTTAAACATCTCCCAGTTTTAAATGTTCTTACTAATGACAACCCTCAACAAAGTGGATAAGTCCGATTGACTACTTCAGTCCTGTCCATCAGTTGAGGATGACAAGTAGTAGAGAACAAAATTTTTGTTCGCTATTTCCCCACAATGTTTTCCAAAAATAGCTCAAGACTTAGCATCCCCCGATCAGAGGCGATGGTCCCTAGGGCCTACCATGTAACCTCCAATCTCCCTAATGAACAAATCTGTATATACGAGGCATCCCGTCCCAGTCCAATCAAGTTTTCCTTGAGATAAGTCGAATCTGATCTTATCTTCAATTTAATCATGATACTAATCAAAATCTAATCTAAGAAATACAAAAAAGTATCCTAATCTGATCTTTCATATCTTTCTTGAATCTTTAAATTTTGGATTTTTGTAAGCACAGTCCTGCCTTAATATTCCTTTCTAGTAAAACACACACACATCAGATTGTAATCCCCCTTGCACAGTATAGCGGATTGGTTTCTCTCCCTCCCGAATTCGAATTTGAGTAGTAAAACCAACCTTGGTTCACCCTCAGTAGTTAACATACTTCTTATTGTTATAACTCTCCTTACTAAAGTATTTAGTTCTTCTTTGAATCTCTTAGCTTCGTGCTCTCGTCACCACCCGGACCAATTGGAGCTTGAATCGGACGATTGACCTTGATAGCCTTGATTATCCCCATCACAACCAATAGTCGTTAAGTATTATCTAATCTCATAAGCTTTGTTCAGCTCCATCCATTGATGAAATACTGATAAACTCTCTGATATTATTCAAAAAACTTTGATTCGCCCCCAGTTTTGAAAATTCAAGGACTATTGGTGTATTTATTTCCCTAAACAAAAATTATAAAACTGATAATTTGAAAGGATCCAAGCTAGCAACAAACTGTACCCATAAGGGGCACGAGGGGTCTACCATATGAATTTAACATGTAGTTGAATTGTTTTCTAAGATATATTCACAAAGGTTCTGAACAACTTTCAAAGGGCTTAATCCCCATATGTTATAATTTAAAACTACAAGCAGAGCTGCAGTAAGCCATCACAAGAGCGAATGCATCTATGGGGATTAAGCTCCTTTTGTAGTACTGATCGCTATCAACATCCTTACAAGAGAGAATGCATCCACCGAACAGAAACAGTTTGACTTGAAATTTGAAAGTAAAAAATGCAATCGAAGCTAGTATAAACTGTGTTTTTGGGCAAAAGAAAAGAACCAAACGCTAAACATTCCAAGTACCTCCTATGCGGGGATGGACTATTTCAAGTCCTGCGAAAATCAATGAAATGTCGTACAAGTTGGACCTTCCCTAGGTGAGTAGAACATTAGTGCTACGTTAATATTTCTGATCTTTCTCAAAAAAAAAAAAAAACATTTTGATTAGGTTGACGATTCAAGAACGAATCCTGTGTGTGAAGTGTGAGGGAATCTGGAAAATCAACAACACTATTAAGGCTCATTGCAGTTCTTGTTGGGCCATCACTAGAGCTCCCAGAATATTATTGAAGCCCGTCATGGGCTAATTCAATAGATTTGAGTTGATTCTTAATATAGGGAATTCAAACTTGACCTAAAAAAATGATGAAGTCAAATACATTTAATCCAAACTATTGATGGTGCTGATTTGACTTACCTATCTTACAGGATAAATGGATGATTTGACTTACTATTTTAGAGTGATTAAGATTGAATGACTGATTGACTTGCCTATTTCAAAGGATTAAATGGCTGATTGATTTTTCAATTCCATACCAATCAAAATAGTTGATTGACTTGTCAAAATGAGCCTTAATTTTAGGCTTCTATTATTTAGTCTTATCTTATTTTCAGCCATGCTTTATAAATAGCTTGCACTCATTGTAATGCATAATACTTTGGAATGAAAATAAAAACAAACTTGAGGTTTGCTTCTTATAGTGGTTCTTCAATGAACTTGTGAACTTAGCAGGAGGGCATTCTTCCTTGTAGCGTTCAACTTTTATACCTTCTGTTTGTGATTCAGTTAAAATCATTAGGTCGGGTATTTTACTTTAATACCTTCGGTTCGCGTTTTATTTATGAACGTTGGGTCGGAGTTGTCTATGAAAATAAAATCAAATTTTTAGCTTTCTTGGGCAAGTATTCCAATATTGTTTGTTGGGCCTCAAAGCGTGGCGTTTGAGGTTTGCATCATGATTCTGCTAACAATTTTAAAATGCTATCGAAAGTTGGAAGTAATTGGTTGGTTGGTCTTTTCCGGCAACTGTTGCAAAGTCCGTAATTATTAGAATTGGTTCTTGGTTTAGAAGTTGATACCTAATAGATTGGATTGCACTGTGCGTAAGAAGTTGTAGAAATTGCTCCTTAAAGACAAAAGTTGCAACGTTCAAATAACAAAGGGACGTAACAGTTCAATTAAAAATTTCTTTATTTAATTCGTTTTAAAAAAAATTTATTTAATTTATTTATGAGTTGTTTCTCCAGCAACACCCAGTAAACCGACCCAAATAAACCAACAAGTTATTTGATGGATGGCAAATCAAAATATGGGGACATTCTGAAACGCAGGTTTTGTTATTCTAATAATGTGTTTTGTGGCCTCGCACTCAAGTTTTATGGACGAAATAGCGAAATTGGGAATGAGAACACTCTCTTTCTTTCTCTGTGTCTTTCTGTTTCTCTTTGTGCTTTGTTTTTACATAGGAAGCAGTTTAAAAGAATTGATATTTGAAATGGTTTATAATTGCACAATCTCCCAGTAAATTAATGTTGGTAAAAATTGATTCGACAATAAACATAATTCTAAAAGAACAATTTCATTCATAAAAAATAATTTAAAATTACAAGTTTCAACCAATTGAGCAAATTGTTCAACCGATTGAACATTTGCAGAACTAAAAATTACAGAACGAAATTGTAGAAACTAAATAGATAGAAATACAACAGAGTCGAGTTTTGCAATTGCAGTTTGCTTAAAAAAGATTCGCCATCTACCGAGGGTGTTGTCGGTTGTTGTCGACGTGTTCCTCCAGGATGAAATAGCTAGAATTACTAACGTAGAATACCTCCTCCATCTACCGAGGCGAACTGTTCTTTGTTTGTCTGTGTCTCTCTCAATGAACTCAAATGCAGAAGTATTCGTTGGTATTGTTGCTGTAGTTTTCTCTCTAAAGAACTCATCTATTTATAACTAAAACCATGAATTTTCAATCCAATGTAACTCCCAATCATAAACACCTCATCATTAAGGTTTTATTGGCTTAATTTGCACCATTAAGGGTTTTAAACGCAGCCCTTTGACTTTTCAACAACTCTTTTAGGGGTTAAAACCAGTCCATTTTTGAACTTCATTTACACAATATTTCTAGCAATTAACATTATACGAAGATTGATGAGGGTAGTCGTCTTCTTCTTTTGTTGATTTATAAAAAGTCGAATCCATTCGCATGCAAGTTCTGGCTTCCGTTCTAGTAAAAGTAAAAATGTCATAAACGGTTACCCCTGAAGCCCAAACGGTAGGGATTTAACAACCGAGCTCTCGAGCGCGTAACCGAGGAGCCAAACTGCCATCGTTTCAAGGCAGAGCCTATATGGTTTTCATGAATAATCAATGACATGGCGCCTTTACTTCTTTGAATTGTTTGGGCAGAGCAATGGAATAATCCATTTTTCTTTGGTTTTGGCCAAGATGTTATTATGAACATGTATGTATGTTCCATTTCTTTTAAGGTATGTGTTATATTAAATTGTTTGTTTAGAGTAAACAAACATCATGGAAATAATTTTCTAAATTTCGTCGCATTTTTAGAATATATGTATTTATTATATGTATTGGGAAATTAACATATTTTCATATGAATGAAAAGATAAATGTTTTATGGATCATGATTTTCAAATGGTGAGATGGATCATGACGAGGACATCAAGGCTATCAAGACTCATGTCGGATTCAAGCTCCAATTGATCCGGTGACGAGATCTCGAGTTAAGAGATTCAGCGAGAAACTAAGTGGGGCAGCCTTAAACTACCCGACTTATGATAAGGAGTTGTATGCATTGGTTAGGGCTTTGGAGACATGGCGGCACTACCACGATGGTCACATTATAGGAGATGCCTATTGCTAATGAGTTACTAGAATGGGACATAGAAAAGAAAATATTTTCATTTGTTCTATTTCTCTATGTATAAGAACAAAATCATTGGTCAGTTAGTTTTTGAAAGCACTCTTGATCTCTCTTTTTTACGAATAGAAGCTCATTTTGTTGTATTTTCTCTATAGTTTGGCCGAACTGTCTTTCTTTTAACTGTTGATTTTTTATTTTATTTTAACACCACTTTATTTTCTCTCATGCTCACTCTATTTTCTCCTCACTTTCTCCAATGGATCTCTTTATCCGAAGCTGGTCCTCATACACTTGACTCTGTGTCAATGGTCACGTATTACCTTTCCCCTTTTGACAAAGCTAATTTTGTTCCTATCCACCCCCCAATGCATTAATTGGCTTGCCTTCAAATTGCTACAAAACAGCCTCCCAAGCTGCACATGACTGTCATGCATAGGTACTACATCACGAAGAACCTCATCCTTGTGCCTCCCCATACATTGACACAATAACTTGCTGTTTCCCCTCACTTTTCCACTTTCATTCAACCATTGGAGGTTATATGGTTTAGGATGCTTCAATGTTCGCAATCCCACTTATCAACAAGTAACTTACCGGCCAAATTCTCGCAACTGCCCCCATCAATAATATAAGCTACCAACCCGATCCTTCACATAACATCTAGTATTGAAAAATTTTTTTCCCTTTGCACATCATCATTTTCTTCTTTTATTTGTGCATTGAGTGCTCTCATGATTAGTGCATTCCCTTCATCACTCACAATCACTAATAGAGGAATGGATTAATTCATCTTCTGTTTTAATTTCTCCATTATCGAGCATTATCATTGCCCTTTTATTTGGGCATTGAGATGCTATATGACCAGATCCCAAACACCAAAAGCATTTAATGTCTCTATTTCTTTGAAGTTGTAATGAAGATCACCTTTCTCCTTGTTGTTCCCTTGGCTCTTGTTCACGCCTTCTCATCTTCAAATTCGAAGGAGAACCCGAATAGAATTGCTATCTTGCTTGGTTGTCCTTCCTCTCCTGAGTTACCGTTCCACCTTCATGGACATGCTAGCCATGTCTTCCACCACATTAGCAATTTCTCGGTTCAAACCACACAAACACCGAGCCATAGTTGTTTCTCTATCTTCCTCAATGTTAGCCCAAATGAATGCTATCTCCATCTCCATATGGTAATCCTTCACTCTCATTGTTCCCTGTTTTAGGCTTTACAATTTTAAATGCCCTATAAATCGCCTCCTCATGACAGCCTTCATCTCCTCCCAAGTGTTAATACGTTGTTCATAATTCCTTCTTTTGTTCAAGATCAATTGATCCCACCATACAACAGCATAATCGGTAAATTCTACCGCCGCAGATTTACTTCTTTTCTTCCGAAATTTGCAGCAATTTAAAATACAAGCTCCACCTTCCTCTCCAATTCAATGTAAATATCAGGATCAATCCTCCTTATTTTAAGATATCACCAATTCAAAGAAATGGTGGTATCTTAATTTTGATGCTGCCAATGTTCCTATCTACTCCATCCCTACCTCTTGTTTCCGCCTATCATGTCTTCATCTTTCATTCCTAGCTCCTCTAACTCTTCTCATACTAATCACATATGCCACATCATCATCTTCTTAATACTCTTCGTCTCCAACATCTTGGCGGTTTTGCCTCCTTGCGTTGGGTGCTTGTGCGGGGCTCCTCCTTTGCAACTGTCAAGGCGTTGATCTTGTCTCTCCATTCATCTCTAAATCCCCAAAAATGACTTGCATTCTCCCAAACTATTGCCGCATAGCTTTCAAGTGAAAACCATATATTGTTGTTCACTGCCACTACCTTCCTTATTTGACGCTTCAACGCCCTTTCCTGCCTGATATATTCCCTTATATATATATATAAAATAGTATCGTAAGGGAATTGCTACTAAATAAATTAATTTAAAATCATAGGTTACGTTTTAAATGCAACTCTGGTGCCACATAGGATTCAGGCGCATAATAAGCAATTAAGAATAAGCCAATTCAATATCAAAGCTGATACGAACCACGCCAACACGTGACGAAACCCAAGCTCTTCAAATTTGATGAAACCGCGACCCGTTGCTTAGCAAAACAAGAATCTTGGTATGATGAAGCCACAAAACGTGAATGGATGATCGTTCGATAAGTCAGGTTTGAACGCGACAAGGAATTCCTTGATAAGTTCATATTAGTTTCTTCAAAAACTCAAGAAGAACAAAAGAAATCTCTCTAGTTTCATTATTTTTGAAATTGATAGCCTCTTGCCCTTTTATATAGGCCTTCCAAGATAAAATTTCTAATCCAATCTTATCATAAAGATAAATCCTAGCCAAATCAAGTTTCCTTGGAGATAAGTCAAATCTGAACTTATCAAAGAAATATAAAGAAGTCTAATCATAATACTAACCAAAACCAAATCAAAGAAATACAAAGAAGTCAAATCCTGACTTGATTCTATGCTAGTAGTAAAACACACTCACATCAAATCGTAATCTCCCTTGGCACAAGTATAGCGGATTGGTTCTCTCCCGGATCGAATTTGAGTAGTAAAGCCAGCCTTTGTTCAACCCTCAGTAGTGAACATACTTCTTGTTATTGTAAAACTCTCCGAACTAAAGTATTTCAATCTTCTTTGAATCCTTAGCTCAGCTCTCTCATCACTGGACTAATTGGAACATGAATCGGACCATGAGCCTTGATGTCGCTCATCAAAAGCTGAAGGAAAACTAGAGACAGGAAGTTGAGCACGAAGGACAAATCCTATTGTTAACTCTACAATCAAAAATAGATGTGAACATCACCAATGACAAAAAGGCTGATTTTTAGCATCTATAAAGCACAGTATATTAAATTTCTGAGATATTAGTTTTTTTAATTAAATTGTCTAACCAATAAGTTTTGAAAATACAATGAGAAACAGAGACATTCGCAGAAGGATACTCTGGAAGTGTTGTGAAGTAGAATGATAAGTACCATGCAGACTCCTCGAATATTTCAAAGCAAAAAGCTGCAGTTGGAAATGCTCCAATAACACTTCCTGTAGTCACCATAATTTGCTACTTCATGAAGCCGTCCTCAGCTGAACAGAAACGGTAAAATAAACCCATGGAAGGATGGGAATTAGAACAATCCGAGAGAATGAACACAGTATCAGATACTTTTGTGCCTCCTGAATAGCACACGTTATAAATTTAAAACCTCCAACCCAAAATCCCACCGTCCACACAAAGGAGGGTGGGATGAACAGAAGGGAAAGAGTGCAAGTATTAAGTAAAAATTTCAAGCTAAATGAACCATGAGCAACGATTACTCGGTCAAAAACAACATGACAATTTCATTGTTTCCATGTTCATTTCATTCAGAACCGTAAAATATAAGGAAAATAAAATGACACTGACAAAAGAAAATTTTGTCTCTACTAATCCTAACTCTTAAATGCAGATGACGGAATGATTTAGCTGTTCTAGCTAAGGGCATAAAGAAACCAAACCTCCATGATTATAGCAGACTGAACATTATGGGGTTCAATCACACAATCACACCCTCTAAGCGACTCGGTATCTCTAAATTTTTAGCCTGGAATAAGGTCAATGTATTTTCGAAACTAAGGTCAAGCATTTCTAATGAGTATTGTGGTATCTCTCCTCTTCTTTTAAATTTTTTGATAATTTTGGGAACATTGATACTGCTCGTATATCATCATAATATATCCATCGCTGCTAGAATGCCTCGTAAATCTTTGCACGCACTCTTTGTTGTTACTGTGTTGTTTATGGTGCCAACTTCAGAGGCTCAATGGACCTCCTGTGGAGTGGATTATATTACATTTCATAAATTGTCAACTCAAGACCCTTGGGTTCTCACTATTGTCAGGAATGAAATAAAGGATGGTGGAGTAGGGATTGATAGAGCTACTTCGCAGCACTTTGTGGCCTGTATCGATAAGCTGAATCTCACAGACTTATTACAGAGGTTTTTCTTCACCTGTAGCAATAAATAAGATGACCGTCCCCTTTTTCAGTAAAGCCAATCAATTTACGTTTAATGAAGCTTGGCTAAGTTTTTCCCTGAAGGCTTATTCCCTCCTGGGATCTCCGCTCTCCGGTGGGCAACAAGGGTCAGAGGAGGGGAATTTTGAAGAATTTAAACCTATTATTATCCCCTCCTTCCATAATATGTCAGGTACGACTGTCTATTACCCCCACTTTTGTAAAGTAAAGGTTTATGAGCTTATAAATTCCTGCCCACTAATCACCAACTGGTTCTCCTGTTACAAAAGAAGGAATTAAAGTTATGGTGTCCTTAAAGATGACTAGAACCTTGGTCGCGATATATTTGAACTGTTCCTTTAAAAGGTCTGGACTGTGGTTGGACCTCATATTCTTGCAGCCGTTGAAGAAATTAATGTCAGCACGAACACATTTCCAGAATAGAAAGTAGATTTAGAAGCTTGGCCATACAGGCATATCCTCAGGGTCCAGTGTACATTTTTTTAGGGGTATACACTTCTTGCACCCCTAAGAAGGTTTGCAACCCTATTGAGCAGCTTCTACGAAATTTCATTTGACCAGGTTCTGACATTAAAAGTCACTCCAGCAAGGTGGTTTGGGAAGATCTTTGCTTCCCCAAAAAGTTGGTCATGGTATTAAGAGAGTGCTGATTGATGCAACAACATGAGCCATTATATGATCCATTGCATGTTCCAAGTGGGCCAATTACTAGAGTAAGGTCCAAGAGATAAATGAGGCATTTATTGGGCTAGACTCAAGAGATTTGGGCTTATTACATAAATCCTAAGTGTGGCCCAAAGGGGACTTGACGAATTTGTTCAACTTAATTCATGAATGATAAGATATGGGCTGAGATTCAACATTCAAGATCTGGCTATTATCCTTTAGAGATAACAGTTAAGAATCTATTTATGTTTACAAGCATAATTAATAAGTCAACTAGTAATTGAGCATTTAACGCTTGGTTGGAAAACTGATGCCAAACTAATAGTTGAGCATTTAATCCTATGGTTGGAGGGATGTTCCAACCCTATTTATATCCTTATCTATCTATTGTATTGGGACATTGGATCATTAATCGAAAGTGAGTTTATTTTTACTCCTTCTTGGTTCTTCATGAACTTCAGAACTTATCAAGGTTCACACCTTGTGGCATTCAAACTTGAATACATATGGGTTTGCATTTCTTTATAATCGTTGGGTTTCACTATTGGAATACCTGTAGTTTGCTATTCAGTATAATCGTTGGGTCTCAATTCGCTATCACAATCGTCAGATTCTTAGTTTTCTTGGGAAGAGATTCAATCTTTGTTGCGGGGTCTCAAAACAAGTCTTTTGAGGTTCGCATCATGACTATAACAAGGCCGCAATACTCCGGCATCCCTGGGCTTTATTTTCCAGCAGGCTTCTCTTGCGTCAAATGGAGCTACAACTTTGTAATCAAAGATAGGTATATTTGGCCGTTAAAAAGCGATCTGACTGCTTCTGGACCAGGAGGAAATTGGAGGAGGAAACTTCTTCAGCACAGATGAGTGCAAGGATAATCAGCACCACGTGGACCTTTAACAAATAGGGTACGGAGCTGGAATTAAACACGATGCAGGCTCTGAGCAAAAATTTCTGATATGATAAAGATGGGCTGTTGGGGGTGTCCGTTATGGACAGCTCTTACTTATCCACTTCTTAGGCTCCAACGGATCTGGTTTATGCAAATTCCTCAAGCAAGGACATAGTACAGATTTTTCTAAATTATCATTAAAGTATTCTATTTCTGCAACTTGGAATTCCTTAGGATTTCAACACAAGAAAGTAGCCTGGCATAACCTCATTTGGCTTCCTAATCATATTTCAAGGCATAGCTTTGTGCTCTCAACACAAGAGGGACTCCATACCACAGATCAACTCATACAATGGGGGACCATTAGTGATGCCTCGTGTTATTTGTCATCAACGGTGCAGTATTCAGCAACTTTTCGTTGATTGCTTTTTTTCTTGAACTGCCAGGCTCACTGTCACATAAGTGCACTCTCTCTAAGCCTCACCTCTCATGGTTAAATAAAATTAGGTGTCTGATTGATAAATATAGTGACAAGAATAAAATTTAGTTAGCACATCACGTTGTTCATAACCTTCGAATGAAACACCAATAGGAAGATATTATCAACTTTTCGTTGATTGCTCCCTTTTAGCCCTATTTGAAGATTTAAGAAAGAAGGATGTGAGAAAACAGTAAACCAAATCCAGAAGCAAGAGGCTCCAAAAAATGAACATTCAAGTTAACAGAAACTGTGATAACGAAGAACAGCGTGGATCAACTGAGTCAAATCAGGCCTAAGTCGAATAAACCAATCAAAAAGCAGATGAAACGAACACAAACATGTATACTTACACACGCGCACATTATGTTGTGCCAAAAATCAAAATACCGATAATACGTACTACCATATCCACACACACGAAAATAACACACAAATTTACGAGATTCAGCAATGTTATCTACATCCTCGGGTGGCAGCAATTTTACTATACGGAGAAACCAAAATGCAATTACAAATTTCACGCTCACTCTCACAGATTTATCCCCTACATTGCACAATAGAGAAAATACAGAAATAAGAAGAGATGAAAGAACAAGGGAAAAGGAAGCTTCTCACATTCTCAACCAAACTCTCCTTGTTGTTTCCCTAGCATTGTGATAATATGCTTATAAAAACAAAGGACTTGTGCTTGATCATGGGGTTGGGGTTGGCCCTAATATTGATCCCATATCAGCAATCTCCACCCTGGCAAAACTTCTCTCATTCAGAGTAATGCTGCTACCAAGCACTGTTAAGCGCCATGCTGCGAAGATATTAATCCAGTCAAGACAATGTTGAAACTTGGCTCCAGACACAACCTTCGTCATCATATCAGCAGGGCTTGCTTTGTGGTGCTATTCTTCTCATGCAATACTTGTCCTTCATTCAGAATTTCTCGGATAAAATAAAATCGAACATCAATGTGCTTGGTGGAAGGAATGATTGAACTTGGTGGAGAATGATGTACTTGGTTCTTGGCCAAATAAATCGCACTTTGACTGTTGTAGCAGACATTAACATGATTCTGATTAATTAAAAAATCATTTACCAAATCATGAAGAGCTTTCTTGACGCTTCTGTCACTGCCGTCGAAAATAGACCAAACAACTGTCGATTGCAAAGTAGATCGCCAACATATTAGTCCACTAGCCATAGTGAACACATAACCAATCACACTCGGAATCGCTATTAAGATCTCCATTATAGCCGGAAATGAACATACCCAACTGAAAGATGACAAAGCTTATCTTCCCTTTGTGGTACTTTAGACCAATATCAATAGTATCCTGAATATATCGCATATTCCATTTTACTGCCATCCAATGCTCTTTTCCTGGATCATGCGTGTCTCTTCTTACCATGATAACAGCGTAAGAAATATATGGCCTTGTGCAAAACCATAATTCTACAAGGGACCAACGTCATTGGCATAAGAGAATATTCGCCCTTTGCTTTCTCTCATTATTAGTGCTAAGAGACTTAGACGCGCTTAATTTAAAATGTGAGGCCAAAGGTGTAACGTACTGGTTTAGCATTTCCATCAATGCCAATCCTTTATAGAACCTTCTTATATATGTTGCCTGAGACATGACACACTAGGTGTACATTTAGCTTTGTGCAACTTAATCTCCGTACCAAGAATTTTTTGGGCTTCTCCGATATCTTTTGAGAAATCTTTCTTCTCAAAAGTCTTGTTGAGTTGACTTTTACTGTCAATCTCCACCTGCTCTTATATATACCCCCCCCGCAATAAGCCTATCATCCAGACATATAAAGCAAATATATGAAGGAAACGTCATGAACTTTGTGGAAATATACGCAATGATCAATTTGACTTTGTGTATACCCATGCTCGACCATAAACAAATCAAACCTCTTGTACCGCATGTCTTGGAGACTGCTACAAGACATGCCAATATTTTTTGCAGTACTTTGACCCCGTATGGCTGTGGGACATGTAATCTCTTTCTTCCAAATCTCTATGCAGAAAAGCGTTTTGATATCGAGTTGAGATGAGTCAAGATCAAATTGAGTAACCAAAGCTAGTGAAATACAAATAGACAAAGTTCTTTACAATAAGCGAAAATACCTCGTTCTAGTCTATCTTCCTTCTGTGCGTAGCCTACCTTTAATCTAACTCTTGGAGTATCTTCCTTCTTGCCATATATTCATTTACAACCAATAACTTTATTTCCTTTTGGAAGTTGCACCAATTCCAAGTCTGGTACTTACGAAGAGAATTCATCTCCTCATCTGTAGACTTCTTCCATTTCACACTTTTCTATGCCTTGCACAGCTTCTTAAAAGTGGAAGGAACACATCAGTGACTAAAAGTGCATAAGCCATTATGTTTTTATACTGACAGCTTTCGAATTCCTCGTTTGGCCTACGGTGGCAATGGAGTCTGGCTGCAAACTGATTTTTTGTGTTGGGACCTCTTCCTCATTAGTTGATTCCTCTTCATGAATCTCAAACAGTTCGGACCAATCTTGGATGGACTCACAGAGCAATGTTTTAAAAATCGGAACTCGGGTTGAACCGAAAGGCCACGGGTCCTTTGGGTCACCGGTTCAACCGTCGGGTCAACCGTTTATTAAACCGTTATCGAACCGTGACGTCATAAATTATTTATAATAGATAAAAATAAAAATAATTGGGGAGTTAATTACAATAATTTTAACATTGTGAATCAAGTGAGATATACTTAAAATTGTGAGGGTCTAAAATGTGATTAAACCCAAAAAAAGTCAAATATTTCTCAGTCAACCGGTTCAATCCGGTTCAACGACCGGTTCAATGACCGATTCACCGGTTTCAACAAAACAACGCCGGGTTACCGGGTTTGACCCAAAACTGGTTTTGGTGGGTACCGGACCGTTTCTCCGACCGGTCACCCGGCGGTTGAACCGGTCGAACCGGCCGGTTCAATCCGGGTTTTAAAAAACTGTCACCGAGGATTGAATATCCACTTGCTGCAAAGTATTAAACTCAAATTCACCTCTTCAGAATTCTTTAGCATCACAGACAATTCAAATGTAACTGTTAACAATTTTCTTAGTTTTCGGTATATGCTTTTTGATACGAACCACGCCAACACGATGGCGGCACTACCACGATGGTCACATTATAGGAGATGCTTTAGTTAATGAGTTTACGAGCATGGGACATAAAAAAGAATATTTTCATTTTTTTCTATTTTCTCTATGTATAGAACAAAATCATTGGTCAGTTATTTGAAAGCACTCTTGATCTCGCTTTTTTACGAATAGAAGCTATTTTGCTGTATTTTCTCTATATTTGGCCGAACTGTCTTTCTTTTAACTGTTTATTTTTTAATATTTTATTTAACACCCCTTTATTTGCTCTCATGCTCACTCTATTTTTCTCCTCACTTTTTTCACTATTTTCTCCAATGGATCTCTTTATCCGAAGCTGGTCCCTCATAAACCTTGACTCGATGTCAATGGTTCAATATTACATTTCTCCCTTCTTTTGACAAGGTATAATTGGTTCCTATACCCATCATGAATTGCTCCGCCTGATCAATTTCGTACCCGCCAGGTTTGACGCCAAAGGAATTCCGTGATAAGTTCCAGATTAGTTTCTTGACAACTCAAGAAGAATAACGAATCTCTCTATTTTCATTGATTTCGAAATTGATAGCCTGCCCTTTTATAGGTCTTACAGAAGATAAAAATTCTATCTAATCTTCTCTGCCTAATCTATCCTATAAATAAATTCTAACCATCAAGTTTCCTTGGAGATAAGTCAAATCTTTCTTATCCCAATTCTAATCATAAAATCCTAATCAAAATCTAATCTAAGAAATACGAAGTTAAATACTAATCTGATCTTCATAAGTGCGGTGGATTTCAAAATATCGTAATGAATATAATCACGGATCCCCTAAGTGCGGTGAATTGTAGTCCCAACTTGAATCGTGTCCGTTTGCCCAATCCACAATACTCAGCAGAACCAATAGTTCCCAGTCTTGGATCTTTCATAGACTTTCTTTTTAAACTAGAGTTGTAAGCCTTTTCACTAACATGCCCAAGCGTATGTGCCACGGTATAATGTGTCCGATTCATTGTTTTGTCTGCGCTATTAGAGATAGATGCTCTCCCAGTAAAAATTTTAGAATTCCCCATTTTACGAGTAGCCTTGAAACACAAGAGCACTGCGAACAACCTTCAAAACTCATCTTCCAAGATAATTTTATGCCCATTTGAATCAAAATCTCTTATGAATGAGAAACTTCTTCAGATCAAGTACATAGCAAATATTGTATGAACCTTGATAGTTCTATTGTACTCTTCGATCTGTTGCGCCAATCCCCGTATTGTTTGCAGGCATTGTGATTCCCTTATACCACATCCCCATCTAACTCCTCAAG
>CM018915.1:12283444-12290944 GCA_009663005.1 Actinidia chinensis | reverse complement strand
CATCCGGAGATATTTGGCAAGGTAATCCCCTTGGACTTGATTTACCACAAGTTGAAAATCACTGAAGGTTTCTAAGGACTCTACTCCCAATTCTGTTGCAACTCTCAGTCCGGCGATGAGAGCTTCATATTCAACTTTGTTGTTAGTGGCTTTGAATCCAATATGAATGGCGTATTCCATTTGCTTACCCGATAGAGTTTGGAGAAAAAGTCCAGCACCAAAGCCATGCTGGTTGGATGATCCATCTACAAACAATTTTCATCTGGCGAGGTCTTCACCTAAGTTCTGCTCTTCTAGAGTTTCCACTTCAAGGAGAGTCATCTCGAGCTCTGGAGCTATGTCATGTGTAAATTCAATAATGAAGTCAGCCAATGCTTGGGCTTTGATCACCATCCTTAGTCGGTAGTTGTTATGAAACTCATTAAGTTCAACAGACCATTTGAGAAGTCTTCTCGAGGTGTTAGGTCGTTGGAGAATCTGCTTCAAGGGATGGTCTGTCAGTACAGCGATGGGATAAGCTTGGAAATAATGGCGGAGCTTCCTGGCAATGATCAGGAGTGTATAGACGAGCTTCTCAATTTTTAGGTACCTAGTTTCAGTTCCCATGAGAACTTTTCTAACATAGTATACTGGTTTTTGAACTTTGTTCTCTTCTCAGATAAGCACTGCACATACTGCTGTTGGCGAGATGAATAGGTACACAATGAGTTCCTCGCCCATTGTAAGGTTTCAAAAAAAATATATTATGTGTGCATGACGTCATTGTGCCATGTGTGTGTGTGTATATATATATATTGGTGAATCTATATATATATGGTAGCCATTACGGGCTTAGTAAAATTGGACCCATTTAATTTAATTGGGCTACCTTGGGATAATTGGACTCAGATGTATTTAGTGCTAGGCTTATAGTGATGGGTCAACTTAAATTGCAAGTGACTTGTGGGTGTAAATTGGGTCTATTAAATTTAATTGAGTTACTTAAGATTATTAGGGCTTAAGTATATTTTATTTGAGACATTAAGTATGAGCCATTGAAATTGCTAGTGGAGTTATAGTTGGGCTTGTGTGAGATTGAGTTTTATTTGGATCTAAAGTTGGGATTTTAATTTGGGTGTGAGCCAAATAAGGCCTAAGGGCCTAACACGTGATTAACGCTCTCTTTTCTCTTTTTCTTACCATTGTCATTTCTCCCCCAAACATCATCATTATCTTTCTTTTTCCTTTATCTCTTCTTTAATTATCAACTCTCTCTCTTTCACCCGCATCCTTCTTCTTTTATCAAGCAATTCTATCTCCTCCCTCTGTGTGTTTGAACCACAAAAGAGAATTGTGTTTAGAGTGTTAGATCGGGGTGAGTAGAGTGTGATTCAAGTGGTGATCAATTAGAGATAAATTATATACTCAACGGGGGCTTCGTATTGAGCCAAGAATATCAGAGATCGGAGAAATTTGAAATCATCTCATCTTCTTCATGTTTTGGAGATTGCTGGCATTTATTTGAAGTAAAGGGGGTTAGTTTATTGGGGTTTTACTTTGGATTTGTTGTTAATAGTTTATATCAAGTCTATTGAGGCATTATTTTGAGTATTAAACTTAAAACGGAAAAACTTGATTTATAATGAAAATGGTAAACGAGGATTTACTTGTTGGGGTTTTACATTGGGGTTGTGTTGATAATTATGATATTTTGTATATTTCTGTTGTTTATATTAAACCTGTTAGCAAGTGTAAATTTTATGTTGGATTTTGAAAATGGTTTTGAGAATGACACACTAGGATATACCAGAATTAGATGGCTTAGATTAAGCCTGAAATAAAAGTTCTAGATGGCAACAATATAACAACCGCACGGGAGGGAGTGTCGACCCTTTGGTTAGTGACCGAGAATGCGGCCGAATATTGGGTATGTCAAACCTTCGGTGAAAATCCGAAAAGTAGGCCGGATATTGGGTATATCAAACCTTCGGTGAAATTCCGAGAAGTAGGCCGGTTAGGTATTAGCCTAGGTGTGTCATTCAAATTTATTGGAGTAATGCTTTTTGAGAAAAGCCAAAATTTTGGAAACTTGTTGGTTTGAGAAATCACAACTTCAAAAGTTGTATTTTGATGTTGTCATTCAAAAGAATTGGATTATTGCTTTTTTGATAAAAGCTTGAATTTTAATTAATGCTTGTAAAAAACTTTGTGAAATCATTGAATTGAGAAATCATGATAACTACTTTTGAGAAAAGCTGGGATTTGAGAACTTATTAGTTTGAGAAATCACGGATTGAAAAAAATCAAAAGTATATTTTGATATGAGTGAAAGCATATTTTATTAAATCATGTTTCCATTATATGATTATGTATCATGGTTTTGGCTTGAGACATCAAGCCCATTGTTAAATATTTTCAAGGTAACTCACCTTTACTATAAAAAAAATAAATTTTAGGTATCGAGAGTTATCCTGAATCGTGAGGCATGTGGATACCGGTTTTGTATTTTGTTTTGAAAAGTTTATGAAGGTATGTTTTTAGAAATTGTAATATTATTTTGGCCTGGTGTGGAAAAAAATTATAATACTTACGTTTGGGGAATTTATGTAATTGTGAGACTTATATTTAAGCCATTAAATTTTGAATTGAAATTAAATTGAAAGATTAAAAACTTTTTGGATCAGATTAAAAGACATTTAAGTTGAAAGGGTGAAAAAAATGAATTTTTTATTATTAAACTGATTGTGCAGACACAATCATTGTTACTTTATTTTAAAATAAAATTATAATAAAATAAATAAATAAAGAGAGAGATTGTGCGCGGGAGAAAGAGGAGAATTAGAAAGTAAATGGGAAATGTGAGAAATTATATGGTGTGATTAGTCTATGATCATGAAAGACAGAGACATGTAATCTAACGGTGAGATGATGTCTGATCTAAATGAAATTTCAGTATATTGTCTATGGAATATTATCCTTAATTTTATACTTAAT
The DNA here is from genome assembly GCA_009663005.1 of Actinidia chinensis. NCBI lineage: Eukaryota > Viridiplantae > Streptophyta > Magnoliopsida > Ericales > Actinidiaceae > Actinidia > Actinidia chinensis. The sequence goes on along the minus strand of CM018915.1, from coordinate 12,287,971 downwards.
AGATCATGAAGAGTATGGTCTATGGGAAGGATTTATCGTACTTTGATGTAATGACAAGTATAATTGTCATTGTTTAGTTTGACATTTCCGCATTTGAGTTGTTTGCTTACGTGGCCAGGTCTTGGTTTGACCGAAGCGTAACACCCGTGGTAGGAACTGTGAGCAAGGAAGACAAAACAAGGTATTCCTTAAGTTTTTGGAACGATATCTCAAATTCTTCTATCCATTCAAAGGCTCTGTTTTTCCTCAAGATCTTAAAGAATGGTAAACACCTGTCAGCTGATTAGGAGATAAATCTGTTAAGCGCAGCTACTTACCCAGTCAACTATTGCAACCTCGTGCAACAGTTGGTCTGGGATCTATGTGCAATAGGGGCGGTCTCATAGAGAGTATGGCTTGAATCTGGTCCGGGATCGCCTCAATCCCACGCTTGGTCTGGAGATACACTTGGAAAGGTTCAGCATCCTTCGATGTTTCCGTAGGACGCCAAACGTTTCTTCCAGGTGGGCGATGTGATTAGTAGCTCTAAGGTTTTTGACGAGTATGTCATCTATGTAGACTTCCATTGTCTTCCCAATCATTTTTTCGAACATCTTGTTCACTAATCTTTGGTATGTCGCCCCGGCATTCTTTAACCCAAATGGCATAAATTTATAAAAGTGCAAACCTCTCTCCGTGATGAAAGAAGTATTTTCCACATTGAGTGGATGCATCTTGATCTGGTGATATCCTGAGAAGGCATCTATAAAGCTAAAAAGCTCATGCTTAGAGGTAACATCAACAAGCAGATCAATTTTGGGTAGTGAAAAGCTATCTTTTGGGCAAGCCTTGTGGAGGTCGGTAAAGTCAACACATACTCTTCACTTAACCCCTTTCTTAAGGGCAATGACAACGTTGGCAAGCCAATCCGGATAGTGCGATTCCTTAATAACATTGGCTTTGATGAGCTTTGCCACTTCTTCTTCTATCACTTTTAGGCATTCCAAGGCAAACTTTCTTCTTTTCTGGTGAACTGGGGAATGGTCTGAATCGGTGAACAGCTTGTGATTGGCGACTTAAGGGTCTATCCCTAGAACATCGCCATGTGACTATGCAAACACGTCATAATTTTTCTTCAAAAATTCTATTAATGCACTTCGCAACTCCTTGGTCAGCTCGGTCCCGATCATAACATGGCGATCTATATAATCGAAATGTATGGAGATTGAAACAACTTCTTCTAGAGGCTTGGTATTCTCTGTCTCTCTGGGATCAGCAAGGGTAATCTCTTCTACCTCGTCTCTCAATGCCTCCATCTCGGCATCATCAATCTATAATTGCTATTGAGCCCTTAGTTTCGAAGAAGATTCAATCTTCATAGCCGAGATGAAGCATTGTCTGACAACTTTTTAGTCGCCCTCACCTCGCCTATTCATGTTAAAATGGGAAACTTCATTATCAAGTGATAAGTTAAAATGATGGCCTTGATTCCGCCCAATGTCGGGCGACCTAAGATCGCATTATAGGGCAAAGAGCAATCCACGATAGTGAAGTCCAGCCATATAGTGGTCTGGTGGGGCTCTATTCCTAAGGTCAAAGGCATCCTGATCCACCCAAATGGGTGAGTTGTGTTCTCTCTAAATCCGACCAGAGGTGTGTGAAAAGGATGGAACTATCTTGCCCAATCTTCATTTTATCAAATGCCGAAGTGAACAAGATATTCACAAAACTTCCATTGTCAATTAAGATTCTCTACACATTAAAATTGGCGATGGTGGCTGAGATGACCAATGCGTAGTCATGGGGGAGATGCAGGCCTCTTAGGTCGTCATTGGTGAAGGTGCTGGGCTGGTGAGTTACAGCTAAGGGCGATGAGAGGTTGTAAACTTTCTCTTCTTCTCGCCCACTAGTTTCTCTGACATGTCTCTTCTGGGATGAGCTTGAACATCTCCCTGATTCAAAACCACCATGAATCACTTGAATATCTCATTGTCGTTGGTCTGTTGTCACCATATCTTCTATCAGGCGAGTCGAGACATGGGCGATCAGTAACATACTTTTTGAGATATCCCCTCTTGATTAGGTCAATTATCTGGTCCTTTAGCTAGAAGCAGTCCTCAGTGTTGTGCCCATGGTCTCGGTGGAACGCATAACACTTGTTCTTGTTTCTCTTACGGGGGTCGGTCTTGATCTTTCCAGACCACTTTATGAATTCCTCGTGTTTGATCTCCATGAGCACCTAGGCTATGGGAGTATTGAGAGGAGGCAGTACCAGGTTATGTAGATGAGGTGGAATGCACAAACGTCAGTCATTAATCTTCCTTCTAACATATCGATTCTTATTTTTTACCTCATCTCGATATTCAGCTCGCCTGGACTTATGCTCCTTTCTTTTATGATCTTCTCTTCCTTGCCTTCTACGCTTGGCCTCGGCCAACTCTTCTGCAGCAATGTACTTATCGGCTTTGCTCTAGAGTGCCGACTAGGTCTCAGGAACACTTTTGGAAAGGGAGTTGAATAGCGGACCAGGGCGAAGTCCTTCCATCATTGCCATGACTACTACCTTGTCATTGGCGCCTTCCACCTCCAACACGGCCTGGTTGAACCACTTGACGTAGTCTTTCAACCTCTCCCTATCTTTTTGGTGGACTATGATGATGTGGGAACCATTTTTCTTCTTGACTCTGCATCTCATAAAATTGGACACAAAGAGCTTACTTAGGTCACCAAATGAGTCGATGGTTCGAGGAGGCAACTTCCTGAACCATGACCTCGCCGGTCCCTTCAAGGTAGCAAAATAAGCCTTGCACATTAGCTCGTCCGAATACCCCTGAAGTGTCATCAAGTTCCTATACGAGTCCAGGTGGTCCATCGGATCAGTCTTTCCCTCGTACACTACAAGCTGAATTGGTAACTTAAACTTGGATAAAACCCTAGTCCTCATCATCCTCTCAGTGAATAGAGGTTCGGTCTGCCGTATCAGGCATCCACAATAATTGGAGCAGTAAATGGAGGATCAGTCTATACGGGCATCCAAGTTTCTGATCTTTTGGGTGGTGGACTTGTCTCACCATTTAGGCACCCAATCATTTTGGTAAGGTGACCTTCCTTTTCTCATGGTCTTCTTGCCCTTGGTATCATGAGTCTGGCTAGACGACCAAGACTCTAACTAGGTAGGGCTTCTTTCTCATCTAGAGCGTAAGCTTAGTGAAAGGCATCATCAATTCCTGGATGATTGTGCTCGACCTATACTATGGTGACTTTGAGACTCATGGTCGCCAAATTGGTAAGAACGGCAAGATCGATCAACCTCTTCTGGTCTAGGTGCTACGGTGGGAGGTGGTGGATTATTGGTAGTGAGATGCTGTGTATCAAAGGCCTGCATTTCATGATTCTAAATGCTCGACAATCCCATTCATTTCATGGTGAAACCCTTAAGATCTGGGCTTGGTTATTGCTTGCCATCAGATGAGCTCGGTTATCCAAAGAGATGTGCTGGCACTTGGTCAAGGTAATAAACGGCTGCACAGGTGCATAGAAAGTTGAGGATGACTGTGCCAAACTATTGTGGTAAAAATTTAGGGGCGAGCAACCAACAGGTTGAATTGCTTTTCAAGCTCAAAATTGGATCTCGCTATGATCTAGGCGACCTGCGCAAGGAAACAAACGTAACTGGACAGGGTGAGGCCGCTTAAAATCCCTTCGGCGTGGAGATCAGACCAAGGCAAGTATAAGCTCGACTAAACAAAGTACCCAAGCTCTCAGAAAAATTGCAAGAGTCTAATTGTGTGATTGCATGAGCGTATCTTTTCCTGGTAGAGGGAGCGACCTCTTTATAGGTGGAGAATGAAGAGCCGTGTGAGGAGATTACAGCGAGATCCTCGGATAGATAAATATGGAAGGAAATTCCGAAGATATCGAAATAATATTAGGAGAATGCCATACAGAGAAGAAACCACAACTACAAGCGATATGGTATAGAAGGAGTCTTATGGAGATAGATTCCTCATGGAGATAGAATCCTCCTAAATTTTTGTACTAGCAAAGTGATTAGTCTCGCCCATAGTAGAGGTGATGGACAGTTTATAGAGATTGGCGACGTTATCCCTTTAGGTGATGTGCCCCTTTCATATCATCAGTAGGTGGAGATTTTACCCCACATCAGAGTGTTTTAGAAAAAAAATGAAAAATTCAATGGCAAAACCACACAGAATGTGAATATCCCAATTTGTAAAATGTAGTTTGTTTCTACCAAATGCTTGAGCAATAAACTGATAGAATAGCGGAACATACATTCTTTCTTGTATATTAAGGTCAAGTGGTCTTTAAAGAAACATCATCAAAACCAAAAAAAAATCCCTTAATTTGCCTTTACCAATAAACCCCAACTTTGAGTTTGATCACTACACCGCATAGTAGCAAAATTAATCCAATCGATCTTCTTGATAATCTTACGAGTTATAGGTATCGTTTATGAAATGCTTTTCTCATTTGACTTTGATAGATACATGGTTGTGTTGAGTCTAACGACCCATAACTTTTGGGCCC
>CM018915.1:12233444-12248444 GCA_009663005.1 Actinidia chinensis | reverse complement strand
AAAGAAAACAGTTTGACTTGAAATTTGAAAGTAAAAAATGCAAATTGAAGCTAGTATAAACTGTGTTTTTGGCAAAAGAAAAGAACCAAACGCTAAACAATTCCAAGATACATCCTAGAGGGGATGGACTATTTCAAGTCCTGGGAAAATCAATGATAATGCGTACAAGTTGGACCTTCTAGGTGAGTATAACATTAGTGCTACGTTTAATATTTCTGATCTTTCTCATTTTGATGTAGGTGACGATTCAAGAACGAATCCTTTTGAAGTGTGAGGGAATGATGAAAATCAACAAGCACTATTAAAGGATCCATTGCATGTTCTTGTTGGGCCTATCACTAGAGCTCCAAGAAGATTAGTGAAGCACTTCATGGGCTAATTCAAGAGATTTGAGTTGATTCTAAAATGGGGAATTCCAAACTTGACCTAAAAAAATGATGAAAGCATAATACATTTAATCCAAACTATTGATGGTGCTGATTGACTTACCTATCTTACAGGATTAAATGGATGATTTGACTTACCTATTTTAGAGTGATTAAGATTGAATGACTGATTGACTTGCCTATTTCAAAGGATTAAATGGCTGATTGATTTTTCAATTCCATACCAATCAAAATAGTTGATTGACTTGTCAAAATGAGCCTTAATTTTAGGCTTCTATTATTTAGTCTTATCTTTATTTTCAGCCATGCTTTATAAATAGCTTGCACTCATTGTAATGCATAATACTTTGGAATGAAAATAAAAACAAACTTGAGGTTTGCTTCTTATAGTGGTTCTTCAATGAACTTGTGAACTTAGCAAGGATTCTTCCTTGTAGCGTTCAACTTTTATACCTTCTGTTTGTGATTCAGTTAAAATCATTAGGTCGGGGTATTTTACTTTAATACCTTCGGTTCGCGTTTTATTTATGAACGTTGGGTCGGAGTTGTCTATGAAAATAAAATCAAATTTTTAGCTTTCTTGGGCAAGTATTCCAATATTGTTTGTTGGGCCTCAAAGCGTGGCGTTTGAGGTTTGCATCATGATTCTGCTAACAATTTTAAAATGCTATTCCGAAAGTTGGAAGTAATTGGTTGGTTGGTCTTTTCCGGCAACTGTTGCAAAGTCCGTAATTATTAGAATTGGTTCTTGGTTTAGAAGTTGATACCTAATAGATTGGATTTGCACTGTGCGTAAGAAGTTGTAGAAATTGCTCCTTAAAGACAAAAGTTGCAACGTTCAAATAACAAAGGGACGTAACAGTTCAATTAAAAAATTTCTTTATTTAATTCGTTTTAAAAAAAAATTATTTAATTTATTTATGAGTTGTTTCTCCAGCAACACCCAGTAAACCAAAATATGGGGACATTCTGAAACGCAGGTTTTGTTATTCTAATAATGTGTTTTGTGGCCTCGCACTCAAGTTTTATGGACGAAATAGCGAAATTGGGAATGAGAACACTCTCTTTCTTTCTCTGTGTCTTTCTGTTTCTCTTTGTGCTTTGTTTTTACATAGAAGCAGTTTAAAAGAATTGATATTTGAAATGGTTTATTAATTGGCACAATCTCCCAGTAAATTAATGTTGGTAAAAATTGATTCGACAATAAACATAATTCTAAAGAACAATTTCATTCATAAAAAATAATTTAAAATTACAAGTTTCAACCAATTGAGCAAATTGTTCAACCGATTGAACATTTGCAGAAACTAAAAATTACAGAAACGAAATTGTAGAAACTAAATAGATAGAAATACAAACAGAGTCGAGTTTTGCAATTGCAGTTTGCTTAAAAAAGATTCGCCATCTACCGAGGGTGTTGTCGGTTGTTGTCGACGTGTTCCTCCCAGGATGAAATAGCTAGAATTACTAACGTAGGAATACCTCCTCCATCTACCGAGGGCGAACTGTTCTTTGTTTGTCTGTGTCTCTCTCAATGAACTCAAATGCAGAAGTATTCGTTGGTATTGTTGCTGTAGTTTTTCTCTCTAAAGAACTCATCTATTTATAACTAAAAACCATGAATTTTCAATCCAATGTAACTCCCAATCATAAACACCTCATCATTAAGGTTGTTTATGGCTTTAATATTGCAACCATTAGGGTTTTAAACCAGCCCCTTTGACTTTTCAACAACTCTTTTAGGGGTTAAAACCAGTCCATTTTGAACTTTCATTTACACAATATTTCTAGCAATTAACATTATACAAGATTGATGAGGGTAGTCGTCTTCTTCTTTTTGTTTGATTTATAAAAAGTCGAATCCATTCGCATGCAAATTTCTGGCTTCCGTTCTAGTAAAAGTAAAAATGTCATAAACGGTTACCCCTGAAGCCCAAACGGTAGGGATTTAACCAACCGAGCTCTCGAGCGCGTAACCGAGGAGCCAAACTGCCATCGTTTCAAGGCAGAGCCTATATGGTTTTCATGAATAATCAATGACATGGGCGCCTTTACTTCTTTGAATTGGTTTGGGCAGAGCAATGGAATAATCCATTTTTCTTTGGTTTTGGCCAAGATGTTATTATGGAACATGTATGTATGTCCATTTCTTTTAAGGTATGTGTTATATTAAATTGTTTGTTTAGAGTAAACAAACATATGGGAAATAATTTTCTAAATTTCGTCGCATTTTTAGAATATATGTATTTATTATATGTATTGGGAAATTAACATATTTTCATATGAATGAAAAGATAAATGTTTTATGGATCATGATTTTCAAATGGTGAGATGGATCATGACGAGGACATCAAGGCTATCAAGACTCATGGTCCGATTCAAGCTCCAATTGATCCGGTGACGAGAGCTCGAGTTAAGAGATTCAGCGAGAAACTAAGTGGGGCAGCCTTAAACTACCCGACTTATGATAAGGAGTTGTATGCATTGGTTAGGGCTTTGGAGACATGGCGGCACTACCACGATGGTCACATTATAGGAGATGCTATTGCTAATGAGTTACGAGAATGGGACATAGAAAAGAAAATATTTTCATTTTGTTCTATTTTCTCTATGTATAAGAACAAAATCATTGGTCAGTTAGTTTTGAAAGCACTCTTGATCTCTCTTTTTTACGAATAGAAGCTCATTTTGTTGTATTTTCTCTATAGTTTGGCCGAACTGTCTTTCTTTTAACTGTTGATTTTTTATTTTATTTTAACACCACTTTATTTTCTCTCATGCTCACTCTATTTTCTCCTCACTTTTCTCACTATTTTCTCCAATGGATCTCTTTATCCGAAGCTGGTCCTCATACACTTGACTCGGTGTCAATGGTTCAAGTATTACATTTCCCCCTTCTTTGACAAAGCTATATTGGTTCCTATACCCATCATGAATTGCTTGCCTATCAAATTGCTACAGCCTCCCAAGCTGCACATGACTGTCATGCATAGGTACTACATCACGAAGAACCTCATCCTTGTGCCTCCCAATAGCAATTGACACAAGAACTTGCTGTTCACCTTCACTTTTCCACTTTCATTCAACCATTGGAGGTTATATGGTTTAGGATGCTTCAATGTTCGCAATCCCAACTTATCAACAAGTAACTTACCGGCCAAATTCTCGCAACTGCCCCCATCAATAATTAAGCTACCAACCCGATCCTTCACATAACATCTAGTATGGAAAATATTTTTCCCTTTGCACATCATCATTTTCTTCTTTTATTTGTGCATTGAGTGCTCTCATGATTAGTGCATTCCCTTCAGCACTCACAATCACTAATAGAGGAATGGATTAATTCATCTTCTGTTTTAATTTCTCCATTATCGAGCATTATCATTGCCCTTTTATTTGGGCATTGAGATGCTATATGACCAGATCCCAAACACCAAAAGCATTTAATGTCTCTATTTCTTTGAAGTTGTAATGAAGATCACCTTTCTCCTTGTTGTTCCCTTGGCTCTTGTTCACGCCCTTCTCATCTTCAAATTCGAAGGAGAACCCGAATAAGAATTGTTATCTTGCTTGGTTGTCCTTCCTCTCCTGAGTTACCGTTCCACCTTCATGGACATGCTAGCCATGTCTTCCACCACATTAGCAATTTCTCGGTTCAAACCACACAAACACCGAGCCATAGTTGTTTCTCTATCTTCCTCAATGTTAGCCCAAATGAATGCTATCTCCATCTCCATATGGTAATCTTCCACGCTCATTGTTCCCTGTTTTAGGCTTTACAATTTTAAATGCCCTATAAATCGCCTCCTCATGACAGCCTTCATCTCCTCCCAAGTGTTAATACGTTGTTCATAATTCCTTCTTTTGTTCAAGATCAATTGATCCCACCATACAACAGCATAATCGGTAAATTCTACCGCCGCAAGATTTACTTCTTTTCTTCTGAAAATTTGCAGCAATTTAAAATACAAGCTCCACCTTCCTCTCCAATTCAATGTAAATATCAGGATCAATCCTCCTTATTTTAAGATATCACCAATTCAAAGAAATGGTGGTATCTTAATTTTGATGCTGCCAATGTTCCTATCTACTCCATCCCTACCTCTATGTTTCCGCCTATCATGTCTTCATCTTTCATTCCTAGCTCCTCTAACTCTTCTCATACTAATCACATATGCCACATCATCATCTTCTTAATACTCTTCGTCTCCAACATCTTGGCGGTTTTGCCTCCTTGCGTTGGGTGCTTGTGCGGGGCTCCTCCTTTGCAACTTGTCAAGGCGTTGATCTTGTCTCTCCATTCATTCTCTAAATCCCCAAAAATGACTTGCATTCTCCCAAACTATTGCCGCATAGCTTTCAAAGTGAAAACCATATATTGTTGTTCACTGCCACTACCTTCCTTATTTGACGCTTCAACGCCCTTTCCTGCCTGATATATTCCCTTATATATATATATAAAATAGTATCGTAAGGGAATTGCTACTAAATAAATTAATTTAAAATCATAGCGTGACGTTTTAAATGCAACTCTGGTGCCACATAGGATTCAGGCGCATAAGCAATTAAGAATAAGCCAATTCAATATCAAAGCTGATACGAACCACGCCAACAACGTGACGAAACCCAAGCTCTTTCAAATTTGATGGAACCCGCGACCCGTTGCTTAGCAAAACAAGAATCTTGGTATGATGAAGCCACAAACGGGAATGGATGATCCGTTCGATAAGTCAGGTTTGAACGCGACAAGGAATTCCTTGATAAGTTCATATTAGTTTCTTCAAAAACTCAAGAAGAACAAAAGAAATCTCTCTAGTTTCATTATTTTTGAAATTGATAGCCTCTTGCCCTTTTATATAGGCCTTCCAAGATAAAATTTCTAATCCAATCTTATCTCCAATCTTATCCTAATAAAGATAAATCCTAGCCAAATCAAGTTTCCTTGGAGATAAGTCAAATCTGAACTTATCAAAGAAATATAAAGAAGTCTAATCATAATACTAACCAAAACCAAATCAAAGAAATACAAAGAAGTCAAATCCTGACTTGATTCTATGCTAGTAAAACACACTCACATCAAATCGTAATCTCCCTTGCACAAGTATAGCGGATTGGTTCTCTCTCGGATCGAATTTGAGTAGTAAAGCCAGCCTTTGTTCACCCTCAGTAGTGAACATACTTTCTTGTTATTGTAAAACTCTCCGAACTAAAGTATTCAATTCTTCTTTGAATCTCTTAGCTCGAGCTCTCATCACTGGACTAATTGGAACATGAATCGGACCATGAGCCTTGATGTCCTCATCAAAAGCTGAAGGAAAACTAGAGACATGGAAGTTGAGCATCGAAGGACAAATCCTATTGTTACTCTACAAGCAAAAATAAGAATGTGAACATCACCAATGACAAAAAGGCTGATTTTTAGCATCTATAAAGCACAGTATATTAAATTTCTGAGATATTAGTTTTTTTAATTAAATTGTCTAACAAAATAAGTTTTGAAAATTACAAATGAGAAACAGAGACATTTCCAGAAGGATACTCTGGAAGTGTTGTGAAGTAGAATGACTAAGTACCATGCAGACTCCTCGAATATTTCAAAGCAAAAAGCTGCAGTTGGAAATGCTCCAATAACACTTCCTGTAGCACCATATTTGACTACTTCATGAGCCGTCCTCAGCTGAACAAGAAACGGTAAAATAAACCCATGGAAGGATGGGAATTAGAACAATCCGAGAAGAATGAACACAGTATCAGATAACTTTTGCCTCCTGAATTAGCACACGTTATAAATTTAAAACCTCGAACCCAAAATCCCACCGTCCACACAAAAGGAGGGTGGGATGAACAGAAGGGAAAGAGTGCAAGTATTAAGTAAAAATTTCAAGCTAAATGAACCATGAGCAACGATTACCTCGGTCAAAAACAACATGACAATTTCATTGTTTCCATGTTCATTTCATTCAGAACCGTAAAATATAAGGAAATAAAATGACACTGACAAAAGAAAATGTTGTCTCTACTAATCCTAACTCTTAAATGCAGATGACGGAATGATTTAGCTGTTCTAGCTAAGGGCATAAAGAAACCAAACCTCCATGATTATAGCAGACTGGAACATTATGGGGTTCAATCACACAATCACACCCTCTAAGCGACTCGGTATCTCTAAATTTTTAGCCTGGAATAAGGTCAATGTATTTTCGAAACTAAGGTCAAGCATTTCTAATGAGTATTGTGGTATCTCTCCTCTTCTTTTAAATTTTTGATAATTTTGGGAACATTGATACTGCTCGTATATCATCATAATATATCCATCGCTGCTAGAATGCCTCGTAAATCTTTGCACGCACTCTTTGTTGTTACTGTGTTGTTTATGGTGCCAACTTCAGAGGCTCAATGGACCTCCTGTGGAGTGGATTATATTACATTTCATAAATTGTCAACTCAAGACCCTTGGGTTCTCACTATTGTCAGAAATGAAATAAAAGGATGGTGGAGTAGGGATTGATAGAGCTACTTCGCAGCACTTTGTGGCCTGTATCGATAAGCTGAATCTCACAGACTTATATTACAGAGGTTTTTTCTTCACCTGTAGCAATAAATAAGATGACCGTCCCCTTTTTTCAGTAAAGCCAATCAATTTACGTTTAATGAAGCTTGGCTAAGTTTTTCCCCTGAAGGCTTATTCCCTCCTGGGATCTCCGCTCTCCGGTTGGGCAACAAGGGTCAGAGGAGGGGAATTTTGAAGAATTTAAACCTATTATTATCCCCTCCTTCCATAATATGTCAGGTACGACTGTCTATTAGCCCCACTTTTGTAAAGTAAAGGTTTATGAGCTTATAAATTCCTGCCCACTAATCACCAACTGGTTCTCCTGTTACAAAAGAAGGAATTAAAGTTATGGTGTCCTTAAAGATGACTAGAACCTTGGTCGCGATACTATTTGGACTGTTCCTTTAAAAAGGTCTGGACTGTGGTTGGACCTCATATTCTTGCAGCCGTTGAAGAAATTAATGTCAGCACCGAACACATTTCCAGAATAGAAAGTAGATTTAGAAGCTGGCCATACAGGCATATCCTCAGGGTCCAGTGTACATTTTTTTAGGGGTATACACTTCTTGCACCCTAAGAAGGTTTGCAACCCTATTGAGCAGCTTCTACGAAATTTCATTTGACCAGGTTCTGACATTAAAAGTCACTCCAGCAAGGTGGTTTGGGAAGATCTTTGCTTCCCCAAAAAGTTGGTCATGGTATTAAGAGAGTGGCTGATTTGACGCAAATCAACATGAGCCATTATATGATCCATTGCATGTTCCAAGTGGGCCAATTACTAGAGTAAGGTCCAAGAAGATAAATGAGGCATTTATTGGGCTGACTCAAGAGATTTGGGCTTATTACATAAATCCTAAGTGTGGCCCAAAGGGGACTGACGAATTTGTCAACTTAATTCATGAATGATAAGATATGGGCTGAGATTTAACATTCAAGATCTGGCTATTTATCCTTTAGAGATAACAGTTAAGAATCTATTTATGTTTACAAGCATAATTAATAAGTCAAACTAGTAATTGAGCATTTAACGCTTGGTTGGAAAACTGATTGCAAACTAATAGTTGAGCATTTAATCCTATGGTTGGAGGGATGTTCCAACCCTATTTATATCCTTATCTATCTATTGTATTGGGACATTGGATCATTTAATCGAAAGTGAGTTTATTTTTAATCCTTCTTGGTTCTTCATTGAACTTTTAGAACTTATCAAGGTTCACACCTTGTGGCATTCAAACTTGAATACATATGGGTTTGCATTTCTTTATAATCGTTGGGTTTCACTATTGGAATACCTGTAGTTTGCTATTCAGTATAATCGTTGGGTCTCAAGTTCGCTATCACAAATCGTCAGATTCTTAGTTTTCTTGGGAAGATATTCAATCTTTGTTGCGGGGTCTCAAAACAAGTCTTTTGAGGTTCGCATCATGACTATAACAAGGCCGCAATACTCCGGCATCCCTGGGCTTTATTTTCCAAGCAGGCTTCTCTTGCGTCAAATGGAGCTACAACTTTGTAATCAAAGATAGGTATATTTGGCCGTTAAAAAGCGATCTGACTGCTTCTGGACCAGGAGGAAACTTCTTCAGCACAGATATGTGGCAAGATAATCAGCACCACGTGGACCTTTAACAAATAGGGTATGGAGCTGGAATTAAACACGATGCAGGCTCTGAGCAAAAATTTCTGATATGATAAAGATGGGCTGTTGGGGGTGTCCGTTATGGACAGCTCTTTACTTATCCACTTCTTAGGCTCCAACGGATCTGGTTTATGCAAATTCCTCAAGCAAGGACATAGTACAGATAATTATTTCTTATAATTATCAGTATTCTATTTCTGCAACTTGGAATTCCTTAGGATTTCAACACAAGAAAGTAGCCTGGCATAACCTCATTTGGCTTCCTAATCATATTTCAAGGCATAGCTTTGTGCTTTCAACACAAGAGGGACTCCATACCACAGATCAACTCATACAATGGGGGACCATTAGTGATGCCTCGTGTTATTTGTCATCAACGGTGCAGTATTCAGCAACTTTTCGTTGATTGCTTTTTTTCTTGAACTGCCAGGCTCACTGTCACATAAGTGCACTCTCTCTAAGCCTCACCTCTCATGGTTAAATAAAATTAGGTGTCTGATTGATAAATATAGTGACAAGAATAAAATTTAGTTAGCACGTCACGTTGTTCATAACCTTCGAATGAAAACACCAATAGGAAGATATTATCAACTTTTCGTTGATTGCTCCCTTTTAGCCCTATTTGAAGATTTAAGAAAGAAGGATGTGAGAAAACAGTAAACCAAATCCAGAAGCAAGAGGCTCCAAAAAATGAACATTCAAGTTAACAGAAACTGTGATAAACGAAGAACAGCGTGGATCAACTGAGTCAAATCAGGCCTAAGTCGAATAAACCAATCAAAACGCAGATGAAACGAACACAAACATGTATACTTACACACGCGCACATATATGTTGTGCCAAAAATCAAATACCGATAATACGTACTAACATATCCACACACACGAAATATACACACAAATTTACGAGATTCAGCAATGTTATCTACATCCTCGGGTGGCAGCAATTTTACTATACGGAGAAACCAAAATGCAATTACAAATTTCACGCTCACTCTCACAGATTTATCCCCTACATTGCACAAATAGAGAAAATACAGAAATAAGAAGAGATGAAAGAACAAGGGAAAAGGAAGCTTCTCACATTCTCAACAAAACTCTCCTTGTTGTTTCCCTAGCATTGTGAATAATATGCTTATAAAAACAAAGGACTTGTGCTTGATCATGGGGTTGGGGTTGGCCCTAATATTGATCCCATATCAGCAATCTCCACCCTGGCAAAACTTCTCTCATTCAGAGTAATGCTGCTACCAATGCACTGTTAAGCGCCATGCTGCGAAGATATTAATCCAGTCAAGACAATGTTGAAACTTGGCTCCAGACACAACCTTCGTCATCATATCAGCAGGGGTTGTTGTGGTGCTATTCTTCTCATGCAATACTTGTCCTTCATTCAGAATTTCTCGGATAAAATAAAATCGAACATCAATGTGCTTGGTGAAGGAATGATGAACTTGGATGGAGAATGATGTACTTGGTTCTTGGCCAAATAAATCGCACTTTGACTGTTGTAGCAGACATTAACATGATTCTGATTAATTAAAAAATCATTTACCAAATCATGAAGAGCTTTCTTGAAACGCTTCTGTCACTGCCTCGATAATAGACAAAACAACTGTCGATTGCAAAGTAGATCGCCAACATATTAGTCCACTAGCCATAGTGAACACATAACCAACACACTCGGAATCGCTTATTAAGATCTCCATTATAGCCGGAATGAACATACCCAACTGAAAGATACAAAGCTTATCTTCCCTTTGTGGTACTTTAGACCAATATCAATAGTATCCTGAATATATCGCATATTCCATTTTACTGCCATCCAATGCTCTTTTCCTGGATCATGCGTGTCTCTTCTTACCATGATAACAGCGTAAGAAATATATGGCCTTGTGCAAACCATAATTCTACAAGGGACCAACGTCATTGGCATAAGAGATATTCGCCCTTTGCTTTCTCTCATTATTAGTGCTAAGAGACTTAGACGCGCTTAATTTAAAATGTGAGGCCAAAGGTGTACGTACTGGTTTAGCATTTCCATCAATGCCAATCCTTTATAGAACCTTCTTCATATATGTTGCCTGAGACAGACACATAGTACATTTAGCTTTGTGCAACTTAATCTCCGTACCAAGAATTTTTTGGGCTTCTCCGATATCTTTTGAGAAATCTTTCTTCTCAAAAGTCTTGTTGAGTTGACTTTAACTTGTCAATCTCCACCTTGCTCTTATATGCAATAAGCATATCATCCACATATAAGAGCAAATATATGAATGAAACGTCATGAACTTTGTGGAAATATACGCAATGATCAAATTGACTTTGTGTATACCCATGCTCGACCATAAACAAATCAAACCTCTTGTACCAATGTCTTGGAGACTGCTACAAGACATGCCAAATATTTTTTGCCAGGTACTTTGAACCCGTATGGCTGTGACATGTAAATCCTTTCTTCCAAATCTCTATGCAGAAAAGCGTTTTTGATATCGAGTTGAGATGAGTCAAGATCAAATTGAGTAACCAAAGCTAGTGAAATACAAATAGACAAATGCTTTACAATAAGCGAAAATACCTCGTTCTAGTCTATTCCTTCCTTCTGTGCGTAGCCTACCTTTAAATCTAACTCTTGGAGTATCTTCCTTCTTGCCATATATTCATTTACAACCAATAACTTTATTTCCTTTTGGAAGTTGCACCAATTCCCAAGTCTGGTACTTACGAAGAGAATTCATCTCCTCATCTGTAGACTTCTTCCATTTCACACTTTTCTATGCCTTGCACAGCTTCTTAAAAGTGGAAGGAACACATCAGTGACTAAAAAGTGCATAAGCCATTATGTTTTTATACTGAACAGGCTTTCGAATTACTCGTTGTGGCCTACTGGTGGCAATGGAGTCTGGCTGCGAACTGATTTTTTGTGTTGGGACCTCTTCCTCATTAGTTGATTCCTCTTCATGAATCTCAACAGTCGGACACAATCTTGGATGGACTCACAGAGCAATGTTTTAAAAATCGGAAATCGGGTTGAACCGAAAAAGGCACCGGGTCATGGGTCACCGGTTCAACCGTCGGGTCAACCGTTATTAAACCGTTATCGAACCGTGACGTCATAAATTATTTATAATAGATAAAAATAAAAATAATTGGGGAGTTAATTACAATAATTTTAACATTGTGAATCAAGTGAGATATACTTAAAATTGTGAGGGTCTAAAATGTGATTAAACCCAAAAAAAGTCAAATATTTCTCAGTCAACCGGTTCAATCCGGTTCAACGACCGGTTCAATGACCGATTCACCGGTTCAACCGCCGGGTTGACCGGGTTTTGACCAAAACGGGTTTCGGTGGGTAACCGGACCGTTTCTCCGATCGGTCGACGGTTCAACCGGTCGAACCGGCCGGTTCAATCCGGGTTTTAAAACACTGTCACAGAGGATTGAATATCCACTTGCTGCAAAGTAATTAAACTCAAATTCACCTCTTCAGAATTCTTTAGCATCACAGACTATTCAAATGTAACTGTTAACAATTTTCTTAGTTTCGGGAGTATGCTTTTTGATACGAACCACGCCAACACGATGGCGGCACTACCACGATGGTCACATTATAGGAGATGCTTTAGTTAATGAGTTACGAGAATGGGACATAAAAAAGAAAATATTTTCATTTTGTTCTATTTTCTCTATGTATAAGAACAAAATCATTGGTCAGTTAGTTTTGAAAGCACTCTTGATCTCTCTTTTTTACGAATAGAAGCTCATTTTGCTGTATTTTCTCTATAGTTTGGCCGAACTGTCTTTCTTTTAACTGTTGATTTTTTTATTTTATTTTAACACCACTTTATTTTCTCTCATGCTCACTCTATTTTCTCCTCACTTTTTTCACTATTTTCTCCAATGGATCTCTTTATCCGAAGCTGGTCCTCATACACTTGACTCGATGTCAATGGTTCAAGTATTACATTTCTCCCTTCTTTGACAAAGGTATATTGGTTCCTATACCCATCATGAATTGCTCGCCTATCAAATTTCTACAGCCAAGGTTTGAACGCCACAAGGAATTCCTTGATAAGTTCAGATTAGTTTCTTGAACAACTCAAGAAGAATAAACGAAATCTCTCTATTTTCATTGATTTTCGAAATTGATAGCCTGCCCTTTTATAGGTCTTACAAGATAAAAATTCTAATCTAATCTTATCTCTAATATTATCCTAATAAAATAAATTCTAACCAAATCAAGTTTCCTTGGAGATAAGTCAAATCTGATCTTATCTCCAATCTAATCATAAATCCTAATCAAAATCTAATCTAAGAAATACGAAGTTAAATACTAATCTGATCTTCATAAGTGCGGTGGATTTCAAATATCAGAATGAATATAATCACGGATCCCCTAAGTGCGGTGAATTGTAGTCCCAACTTGAATCTTGTCTGTTTGCCCAATACACAATACTCACAGAACCCAATATTTCCAGTCTTGGCATCTTTCAATAGACGTTGCTTTACTAGAGATTGTAAAGCCTTTTCACTAACATGCCCAAAGCGTATGTGCCACGGTATGAATGTGTCCGATTCATTGTTTTGTCTGTGCTATTAGAGATAGATGCTCTCCCAGTAACAATTTTAGAAATTCCCTTTACGAGTATCCTTGAAAACAACAAGAGCACTTCGAACAACCTTCAAAACTCCATCTTCCAAGATAATTTTATGCCCATTTGAATCAAAATCTCTTAATGAAATGAGAAACTTCTTCAGATCAAGTACATAGCAAATATTTGTATGAACCATGATAGTTCTATTGTACATCTTCGATCTGATTGCGCCAATCCCCATTGTTTTGCAGGCATTGTGATTCCCCATTAGAACAACATCTCCATCTAACTCCTCAAAGCTCGAGAACTAGTCTCTATGAGAACACATATGATAGGAATAACCAGAATCCAGAATCCATTCGTTGGAATGGCTAGCAGACAAAGAAACAAAAAAGGCAGAGTCCTCTTTCTCAACTGCATCAAGGGCTATGTTTGCCTTTGGTTCTCAATTGACAATAGGCACCTCATCCATTGAAAGTTGTCATCTATCAGATGATTTTCTCTTTGATTTTGAGCGAGATTTTTATCTCCCTTCGATTTTTAGGTACTTGTCCTACCCCCTGCTGTAAATGCATTTGAACTTGATTTCCGGTGAGCGTGTTGATCCTTCTTCCTCACCTCGTAGTTCATTAAACCAATAGAAATATCATTAAATTTAATTTTATTTTTACTATATAACAAGGTAGTAGTCAAATGCTCATATGCCTTTGGCAAGAAATTTAACAATAAAAGAGGCTTATCTTCATCGTCAATTTCTACGTTCAAATTTTGCAAATCAGTCAAATTTTTATTGAATGAATTCAAATGCTCATGCATTGACGTAGCGTGCTTGAATTGGTAACAAAAGAGCCTCTTCTTTAGATAGAGACAGTTCTCAACGCTCTTGGTCTTGTACTTGTTCTCAAATTTGTCCCAAATTCTTTTGCTGAATCTCCTTCATAACAAATTATTTTTGGTCTTTTGCAAGACAAAGTCTAATAGTACCGCAAACTTAACGATTCAGCTTCGCCTAATTTTTAATAATTTAAGGGACTAAAATACAATTTTTAGAAACTGGAGGAACTAAAATATAATTTTTAAAAACTTTAGGAATCAAAATATAATTTTCAGAAACTACAGGGACCAAACTATAATTTTTTAAATATCAGGGACTGAAATATAATTTATTTAAAACTTCAAGGACTGAAACTGTAATTTATCAGATGGAATATTCCATCATTGACAGAGCGCTGATAGACGGATGCAGGCGCGCGTGCAGGCACATGGGCTTAGTCATCCTCTTCCTCTGAGCGCATGGGGCGCGTGGCTAAGACCAGATCTTACGCGCCGAAGGTGTGGTGGCGCGTCAGAGCGTGTGAGGTGGCTTTTGGCGACGGGGTTGGCCATACGTGCTTTGTCTCGAGAAGCCGAACACGATGGTGCTATCAGATTTCGATTTAGAGCACTCTTGCACAGGTTGAAACCTCGACCTGAGGTCTGATATTAATTATTGTGTCGAAAATCAAATACCGATGACATACACTAACATATTCTCATACGCAGAACACAAACACAGATTTACGAGGTTCAGTAATGTTACATACGTCCTTGGGTCACAGAGATTTCACTATATGGAGAAACCAAAATGCAAATACAAGTTTCACTCTTATTCTCACGAATTTATCTTCTACACCACACAAAGAGCGAAAATACAGAAATAAAGAGAGAGGAAAGTACAAAGGGAGAGGAAGCTTCTCAAACTCCCAGCAGCCAACAACAAAACTCACCTTGTTGTTTCCCTAAGCATTATGAATAATATGCTTATAAAGAAAAAGGACTTGTGCTT
>CM018915.1:12225944-12228444 GCA_009663005.1 Actinidia chinensis | reverse complement strand
TACAATCTAGCTCTATTGTACTCCTTTCTTTTTGATATTACAAATTTGGCTCAAAGTGATGATTAAGAGCTAGAGACTTGAATTCAATGAATTGGAATACTTAAAAGCTCTTGATTGTGCTTCCAACAACCCCAAGGGTTGCATTTATAGCCCCTAATTAAATTTTGTCTATTAAAGCATTAAATGCAGTCAATCTAGCAGTTAAAATTCAATCTGGAATTGATGTTTTCATACAAGGCAACATGGTAGGCATTACTGTATTTTGTTGTAGGCATTGCTCATACAGATATCCTATGTTTGGATCTAAGATTCGTAAAGGACAACGAAAGAGAAATGGAAGTATCTGTAAAAATTCAATTTTTATGAGTAATTAAACACACACGGGACGTTTTATTTTGGCTGTTTTCGAAAAAAAATGTGAAATGGATAGAGTTTTAAGAAATAGTTATTTAGTTCCCAGTAAAATAAATACTGAAGGAAAAAGGGAATGACATGAAAATAGTTTTCTTCTCTAACTTTTATTCTTTAAAATACAAAAATAAAACAACAAAAATTGTGAATGACTGGTGTAGGTACATATATGTTTTTCATTCATAGTTCAAGTTCAAGGCAAAGTTTTGAAATTGGACCGTTAAACGAATCGAAATAGTGATTGGGTGGAAAAGTCACTAGTTCAACCGTCAAAATAATTGAAATTGAACTGTCATAACATAATTATGTCAAAAATATATTAGAATTTAAAAATATAAAAAAATAGTTACCAATGTTTCAAATCATAATGGATCAGGAGATAGAAATTCATATGTAAAATAATTTTTGAACAAAAAAAAAGATTGACATCACATACTATATTTTTGGTATAGCCAACAGCATTTAGGGTATTGATTTTTTCGGTTCCTTGGTTTTCTAGTTTATCTTCATTAAATTTGTTTTTGCCGTCTGATCAAAATCTTATATACCTTTTTAGATTACGTTGACGAAAGAAGTTTAAAAATATTAAAAAATTATTTAATTGGATAGATTTTACTGACTTTTCCTGAGATTTTTGACAAATACAGTCACCCTCCTATAATTTTTGAAATAACATTGACATGTCTTACTTTTGAAATTATTGTCAAGATTTTTTTATGGGTACAATTTTTGTGTAAACATGACAAAATTGATGCACCAATTAAGATAAATAAGCATTTTTTATTTTTATAAAAAAATTTGATAACAAAGTTTATTTTTTTTGTTTAAATTAGGAGCACTTAAAAGGAAAATATTCATATCAATATTTTTTAAGTACATTTTCTTTAGGAGTGCTTAAAAATTAAACTATTTATATCATTTTTTAAAAATAATTTACTTATTGATAAAAAATCAAAAGAGAGTAATTTACAAATAAATAATATTTTAAGAAAAATAGAATATTTATTTATTTTAATGAATGTATTAAGAAGAAAAAATTTGGTAGTCCTCAATCAAAGGGCAAATTTATTATTTTTGCATAAAAATTAGCTATAGTGTAACGAGCTACGACGCCCGCGAGGCTCCACGCAGCACTGAGCGACTTGACGCTGAATTTTCTTGTCCTTTTTCCTTTAAATTTTTTTCTTTCGTATGCGTAAGCGAAACAGGTATATTTATTTTGGGAGCCAAGATAAAATAAGTATTAACTTCGTTCATTCAAAATACATGTCCTTATCGGTAGAGAGATTGTAGCTGCCAGGTCATTCATACATACTTATATACATACTTGTTCAAAAGGCCTCGAATATTTTGGTCCAGAGTAGACAATATCAAATTTATTGTTTTTGTTACATGACATAGCGTAATCTACCTTAAGGTTTATATTGTCAACATAAACTTCAAAACGTGGGGTTCTATTGATCTACTCTTCTTGTTTGTTTTTATTTCCGGAAACATTGTTAGAAACAATCTTCTTAGCATGATTGTTTAACGTATAACCATAATTTCTGACATAGATTTTGATATACATATCGAAATCATGAAAATACCATGGTAGATGCATGTAATATATCATAATCATAGTGTAAGTATAAAACATTTGATATTTTGAAACCAACATGTTGAAATTTCATACTAATACTTGTGTCTGTCCTTAATCGGGTATCATATGTCATACTTCATGTTAAAATTTGTTATTTGACCATTCGTATAATAATTAACGTGATTCTTGAAACATATATTATGCACTATGACCTCCCATCCTTAGTCGGATTTATATATAATTTCACACATTCCCATAAGTCGAGATGTGCCGGCTGATGACGAATATCTTCCCGAAAGGTAAAAACATGTGGTGCATAGGCATATACAAACAAAAACCTTTTGAAAGAATCTTATCAATTCCATGGATTTGTTTCACATAGTGTAACATAATTTCATGCATATATCATAGTATAAAAGTGTAATTTACTCTACTATAGAAATTAAGATTACTTGTTTGCGTGGGTATTGCGTTACTTTCGTTTGTCGTATTGCTTAGACTAATCAT
>CM018915.1:12190944-12193444 GCA_009663005.1 Actinidia chinensis | reverse complement strand
TTTTATGTGTCTTGCTAATAACCACTGTGGTTAAGGAACCCATAATGTCAAACAATATTTGTTTTACATTTCACATAAGCAGCAAGTTTTTTAAGTAGCATTCCACATTGTCAAGCCCACAGAGTTCCTTCACAACTGGCATGGTAGCAGGGACCACCAACTGAAATATTGTTGAATCATCACACCCTTCGAACCCTTTCCAACAACTGAGTTGTTTTCTCGCTTCTTTAATGGCTGCTCTTGTTGCACAGTGAACCGAAACTACCAGTGATGGCTCACAAGAAGCTACACAAAAGACAATTCAGACACACACAGAGGGGGAGAGAGATAGATGCATGACAATTATTCACCATAATTAATTTATTAAGAGTACATATTTTCACAATTAATAGTGTTGTAGTAGGGATTTGGGATGAGCAACCAACAGTCAGAATTGCTCCTAAGCTCAGTATTAACCTTGGGCGACCTGCGCAAGAGAACAAATGTTACCGGCTGGGGCGAGGCAGCTACAAACCCCTCCGGCATGGAGATGAGGTCAAGGCGAGTAAGCTAGTAAGAAGAAAATCAGAGCTCTCAAAGTGAGAAGGGTAGTGAATCATACATTTTCAATGGAGGAGAGAGCGGCCTTTTATAGATGGAAAATGGAGCGCCGTGCGACAAGGTCACGGCGAAATCGTCGGGTGGCTAAGTATGGAAGGAGATCCTACATATATCGGAGAAGAACTAGGAGAATGCCATATGGAGAATACATCGTGAATGTAGGAGATGTGGTGGAGATGGAGTCTCAAGGTCATCCTGGTGAGATAAAGGACCAACAACAAGCTTACTGAGATTGGCGATGTAAGCACTAGAGAGGCAAATGGCGAGGTGAGCTTTTCTTGGGGCGAGATGAACCATATCGAAGAAGGGCGCCACGAGGTCCGAAGGGAGAGGAGAATGCCCAAGAGGAACTAGGGGAACTTAACGGAGACCAGGCAAGGTATTGGTGACCAGCTCTTTGTAGTGGCAAGGTGACCACCTCGGACAAGTAAGTGGAGATTTAACCCTTTATCAATTGCCCCCTTAACATGCCGAGGTGAACCACTTGGCATTGTTGAGTAGTAAATCATGGGATGTGATCCAATGACGTAGATATGTAATGATGGCGTAGCTCCACTAGATGACACGTGGGAGGATTGCATTAATGGCGAAATGATGTTTTTGCGGGAACGGTGGTTATGACCTCAGCACTTGAAACGTAACGTGATCCTGGTTGTTGAAGGGAACAGATCTCAGCCTTAGTGCTTCTTATAAATAGGGGCTTCCTCCTTAAAGCGTACTCTTTTGTTGCTAGTGATAATGAGTGCTGCCTCTGCTCCAACGTGAACCTCGCTTTTGTCAGCTCGCCTTCTAACCATCATCTAAGTAAGTATTACCCGTCCTCCTTTAATCTTTAATCTGTAGTTTATGTTTGATAGCGGCGACATAAGAAACTTAGATAATTTTTTACCCTCCTGGATCTCCGATCACCTAGGCGAAAAATCATACATGGCCAACAAGGTCAATCAACTTCTTTCTTCCCTTAGAGAGGACTCCCTAGTCTTGAGGGTAGTCCTACAGTTGTTACTCTAGCTCTAATTGAGAGGAAAACTAACACTATGGATTAGGGCAAGCTAGATTGTCTTATGGAATCATGTTCTATCCCACCAGGCATCCAAATCAAGCTACCCGAGGTGATGAGACCTAGCATCTACTCGCCTAGGCGAGGTGGCCTTTTATGAGGCCGCCTTTCATACCGGTCTTTGTCTTTCGATCCATCACATTATCAAGAGGATCTTGTACTTCAACAACATCTGTCCTGCCCAGCTTGTTCCTAGTGCGTGGCGAAGTCTCGTCTACAAGGTAGTAGTGTGGCGAGCTCACAAATTCTCCCTCTCCTCAACGAATTCAAGAGTTTATTTACCTTGTACGAAAACCCGATGCCAAATTCCGAATGGCCATACTTCAAGATGAGGTCAAAAAAGACCCTGCTCGGGGGTATCCCAGCAATGTCAATGGAAGGAAGAAGAAATTCTTCTTTATCTCAAGAGATGATTGGGAGTTCTTCTCGGGAATATCCAGGGACACCGGTGTTCTAAGGGTCCCGAGGTCGTGGGGCACTCTAGGTCAGTCTTCGTCCGTTAAGTTATTCTTTTAATTGATAAGTGTAACACCTTTCCCATGACTAACAAGTGTTTTCCCATTTTCAGGTAAGTGTTGCAACAAGCCACTCGTCCTATCCTCGACCAAGCAGAGAAGGCTCGACGAGATATTGGAATCAATGGTGGGGGGAGACACCTTCAAAATCAAGGAAATTCTTGAGTCTAAGTCCTTCTGTAGTTGCTTTAGGTTTGCCCTCAAAGCAATGATGTCTAGTGGTAGGGACAATGGCGATGAGAAACCGATAGGCAGGGCAGTTCCACTCACAGGTGACAAGGGTGAGTCTCATCATTCCCGAGATGATCCTAGCCGAGGTAATAAT
>CM018915.1:12138444-12143444 GCA_009663005.1 Actinidia chinensis | reverse complement strand
ACCAATCTGTGTGAATCCAAAAGCCCTGTACGGGAGTTAAAATGACACATCGCCCTTTCCTTGCTCCCTCTGCTTGTCGACGGAGGGAGCAATGAAAAGAAAAACATACTGCAGGAATCTTGGTTGGGTAAGTGTTGGGACCCCAAAGCAGAACTAGCATATTTTAACACCATCCCAGGCCCACAACCATTGTGTGTGGAACGATACGAGATTTGAAACATCCACGGATGAGTATTAGATTGACAAGTCATTATATTTCCAAAGCCATTTAAGCAAAGTATTCGAGAACATAGCATATTCTTTGCTAACGGGAACATATAGCATATAATTTGCATAAAGACAGTGTAAAAGACAGGCTATAATGTTAAACTACTTACTTCAAGTCCTCTTAATTAAAATGCCTTTGCCCTCTTATTGAAGATGGCTCTACATAACAATGTACAATTATGCAATCTGATTGACATATATTCAAGTAACTGCAGTTAATAACTTATGTAAGGTCCTTATATATAGTATTATTCCCTGTTAGAAGTCCCCCTCTAGGAGTCGCAAGCTATGCGAAATATAGACCTTATTTAGTACAACAGAATCTGATTCCATCTTGACAAATTCCATCTAAAAGTAGACATCCCAATTCCCAAGCTATGAACTCTATACTTTATGGGTTCAGATTGAAGTCCAGTCGAAGGAGATATGGAATTTCAAAGTTTAACGAAGAATTCTAGAAACAAGCTGCAGCCAGCAGATTTAGGCCCAGTTTGGACTAAATTCTGGATTTACTGAGAACATTTTGAATTACAAGGCTTATGCCATTTGAAAGTCTATGAGCCTACTTTTGAAAGCAACAAAAGGTGTGCGATTTAAAGTTTTCCACAAGGTGATATGGCTGTTTTACTAAAAGGTGTAGGTGCAGTCTGCGACGTGCGCAGACTGACTGCTCGCACGATCCAAACTTAGTTTGAAGCGCAGGCGTCTTCTAAGGCTATCCGTACGCCTGAAAGGTGAAAACCATGTTCATCCAAAGATCTCAATGAGCATGAAATAAAGGGTGAAAGTCATACAGAGAGTGGTTCGTATCAAAAACCCTCGAATTAATAATTTTCTCCCAAACGGAAGGTTTGATTCAATGGGTATATGGAATTGGGAGGAGGACTCCCCTCTCGACCTATCCATTCGGGGCTCACAATCACTTGATTTGAGAGTCACCTTGAGGACTCTAGCGCTTTTCAGCCAACCTCCCTCACTACAACTGAAATATCTCTATTCTCTCTATCAGACCAAGCTCCAAGGTGAGGAGCCCTCACCATAACAAGCTCCAAGTGGGGACTCCATGGAGCCCTCACCAACCACTTAGCAGTTCTCCACCACTCTACCATCAAGGCAACTCCAAAAACTGCCTAGGCTGGAGCAAGGCTAGGCACCTTACCTAGACCAATGAGAATGTGGTTTGGAGGCTAGGAGTGAAGGGTTGTTAAAGGAACTCATCTATGAGGGCTTCATATGACTGTTCATAGAGAGGAGGTAACGACGCACCTGACGACAGCGGGTTTACAAGCGTTGCGGGCGGAGTCGCCCACCCATTTTCATGCCCGTTTAAAATTCTTTTCTTTTCGTGTGCGGAACATGCGAAACCTGTATTTATATTTTCGGAGCCAATGAAAAATTCAATATTAAATTAATTCATTTGAAAAAACGTGCCCTTGACGGTGATTAGAGAGACTGTACCTGTCTTAACATACATACTACTTACTTACATATATACATATTCAAAGATCTCGGACATTCAAGTTCGGACTATTACTACTTGAATTCGTTGTCCTTATACATAACATGGGCGTATTATATCTTATAATTAACCACCATTCAAAACAGACTTCAAAACGCGTGTAGTTCTTTTGCTTACTCCACTTGCTTATCTTTGTTTCCTGAAACATTGGTAGAAAACAATGTTCCTAGCATGATTGCTTAGTGTATAATCTATCTCGGAACATAGGTTTTTGCCATACATATGAAAATACCATGGTAGATGCGTTTATAACATAGCAAGCATAATCAAAGTTCTCGAAAATAAACTCGATTAAAAATTTTACTTGAACATGTGCCCGCTTAGTCGGGTATATGAAGTCATTTAAATGACCATCTTGTCTAGTCAAAAATATAATTCTTGAAACTACATTATGCACTATGACCGCCCTCCACACCCCCTTGGGGCGAGGTGCGCGATGTCGAATTACCTTCCCGAAGTAGAGAAACATGATGTACATAAGGCATTATACTTACAAAATCTTTTCAAAAAAATTTTATCAAGTCAGGGATTTGATTTGCATAACATATATAAGTTCATCATACATATATCATAGCATAAAAGGAGTAATTTACTCTACTTTAGAGATTAAGGTTAATTGTTTGCGTATGTGTTGCACTACATAGTTCTTGATAATCTTAGGTTAGTCGGATTGATTTCCTAGATGTTTCATGTATTGACACAATTAGTATTAGACCTTATTAAGTGTTTATAAGCAATTAAGTTTATTACCCAAAGTACTATAGGTTAAAACCATGGATGTTTGGTCATTCAAAAAAAATAGTTTCTGTGAAACGTCACGGTTTGAGAAAAGGTTCAACCGGTTTGAGCATGATCAGTAGCTCAAAAAAAAATAGTTCAAAACGGTTGTGAAAAAGTTCAACTGGTTGAACTGAGAAAAACCGAGGACATTTTTCAGACTTTTATCGTTCAAAATCGAACCCTTGTTTTGGGTCATCTCTTGTTGAAATTTGAAAAAATGACTATTAAAGCAAGTTTTGTAGGGATTTGAAATAGCTTATCCAACGACAATTTAATCGACTCTTAAATGTTTTCGTATGAAAAGTTATGGCTAAATCGAACAAATGGTTTTGAAACAAAAAAATATGACGTATATGGTTGACTCTTGATCCAAAAAATGGCAAACTGGCCATATTCATGGTGTTTCTAAACCTTAAACTAGGATAGAGCATATCCTTATCCTAGATCATTTAGCCACTTCTTAAACCGAAAAAATATAACGAAACAAAGAAAATTTGTAAGGTTACCTCGTGAAACTAACTCGGATTCGTGTTCTTTGTGTCTTCGATTCCTTTCTCCTTTCTTTTCTCCTTCCTCTCTTCTTCTCTCTTTTTCTTTCTTCTCCGTAGCTCCCTTTCTGTTTCTCTTTTCTCCATATTCTTGTTTCTCTCTTTTTCCCTTCTCTTCTCTCTCTCTTTCTCTCATGTGTCAAGCCCCAGCTAAAATGCTGGGACATTAATGGGGGTGAGGGGAGTGGGTGGGGGAGTAGATGGGTGGTTGGGGGATTTTGGAGATTTTGGCCAACTTTTTGAATTTTTGACTTTTGTGGTAGGTTTATTTGATCACATAGTTGACACATGGGATGATGTTGCCCCACATAGTTTTCTGCTACTTACCTGTGTTCATTTTTTCTGTAAAGCGTAACAGAAAATTTTTCCGGTAATTTTTTTTTATTTTCATAAGATTTTAAAAAAAGTCCATTAATACTTGGAATATAACATGCTTATTTTCACATCGTAACATATTTGTACAAGATTTCGTATTTATCGTATCCATTTTATATCTAATTTGATTAATTAAGAGAAAGTCAGAATAGGAAGAATTGTATTGTATTTCTTATCATCTGTTGTAGCTACAAGTGATGATTTATACAACACATAAGGAGGACCTAAGTCATAAACTTACAGTGAATAAGGAGGGACATTAAGGCATATCCCTAATAACTTACATGCTAATAGGAGGACATTATAAGTCACTATACAGCTAATAAAGAGTATCCTAAAGTATCCATTTTCAATCTCCTCCCTTTCAAGTTTGGAGCAATATATCAATGAGACTCTACTTGATAATGAGAAGACTTTTTAGTATGTCGGACCAATAGCCTTTTGTGAACATATCAGAGTCGGATCAGTGAGTAAACAAAGCTTAGGAATAATCGTGCTCGGTTGCACTTTTTCTCTAATAAAATTGACCTCAACTTCTATATGTTTTTCGTTCTTTCATGAAGGACTGAGTCCAAAGCAGGCATTAATAGCAGACTATTGTCACAAGAATAGGTAGATGGAGTTGTCATGGGAAACACCCACAATTCTGTATGACAGCGGAGCCAGAGGAGTTCACACGTGCCCTGAGCCATGCTCGATATTCTGCTTTTCGGCGAAGAACGAGATACAACACCTGCTTCTTTACTTTGTCCCACTGGGAAACAAAAGGTGGCTGCCATAAAATTACATAGTCCAGAATTAGAGCGTCTGTCACTCTTTGAAACCCCGCATAGTCCGCATCTTCGTTGAGTCAGACACTCCATCCTGACCTTGTTTCGCAGTGTAGAATAATCCAAGGCCAGGGCATGTCTTAAATACCGAAGGATTTGATGAACAGCATCAAGGTGAGATGTACGAGGAGCATGCATAACTTGGCCTCCAATCCTCACATATAAATGTAATATATGGACGAGTGTTGGTCATTAGATAAGCGCCCACAAGACGTTGATATACAGATGCAATCTGTTAGTAGTCTCTTGAGTCACTCTGGATCTTAAGATTTGGATCCATAGGCGTGAGGCTGGTCCGCATCCCTCATACCCTTATCTTGAAGTAGGTCAGTGTGTACTTTTCGCTGGATAACAGATCCCGATTGCGATATCGTGCAATCTCAATACCAAGACGTATCGAGAGGACCAGATCCTTGATGTCAGATTTGCCAAGTGCCTGTTTCACAACAATTATACCTCTGGTACGTCATCCTCCAGTAATAATAGCATCCTATCAACAGAGAGAAAAATCACCACGCCATCAGATTTGCCACGAATGAAACACCCAAGTGTGATTATAATGGCATCGAGTAAATCCATAGATTGATCACAACCCACTGAGTGGCTGAATCACTCACGAGGGATGGTTTAAGGGCCGTAAATAGACTTTTGTGAGACGAAAAACTTTTCACATACTCTCCC
>CM018915.1:12130944-12133444 GCA_009663005.1 Actinidia chinensis | reverse complement strand
ATCCATATCATTAACTAACAACAATAATAACATCAAAATAAAAATACCTATCACTCTCAATTATTGTAAGTTATAAAATTAGACATTTTTACATGCCACTAGAGGGAGTAATTGTAAAATATAACATACTAGCCAAACAAGAATCCTCGTTAACAAGCAAAATTGGCACTAAACAAGTAATTTATGAGGCATAAAAGACTTTACATCCATAAATATTATATAATAGTGTCTTAATTTAACAACATTCTATTGTTTTATTTACTTATTGGTATTTTAGTAATTTTAGGGCTAAATTATACCCATTGGATTTGTAATAATGGGGGAGGGTGTTATTACAAATTCAGCTAATTTGATGAATTACAAATCCAATCTCAGAGGGAGTTAACAAACACCATATTAGCTGTGCCAACCAAACAAGCTGTCTAATCCCAATCGAAACCTGATTCACTACAGTTTGTAACCTTCCATTCTTCATGAACTTGTACATGAGGGAATGACACTCGGTTCTGGATATGTTGGCTAGCGTTCGGAGTGAAAGATTCCGCATGATAATAATGGGGCACACACGACCACGATGGTTGGGCATCCTACTGTTTTGGGGCACATGCACAACATAAACAGGTAATAAAATAGGCACGACATCAAAATGATAAAGGCACGGTTCCAAGCATGAACATGACAAGTTTATATCAGTTGGTTCAAAATTCAAAACGTACAAGAATAAGTAACACTTTTAGGCCACAGACATGCTAAATTTACACCTTATGGGAAAAATATTTTACCTTAACAATTTTTTTTTTTTTTTTGGGTGGGGTGGGGTGGGGTGGTGGTAAATCAAGCGGTCAATGAAAGAAAATATAAATTTCGCAAGCGGCTAGACTATACAAGGGAGGAGAAGCAAAAAAACAAAGTGAACAAGATTACACAATAACCAAAAAAAACTATACTAAAAAACAAAGAGAAACCCTATCACTAAGAACAACACGAACAGGATGTAAGCCAAATAAGCTGATCCCATCGTCAAAAGAAAGAAGCGGTCAAGCAGACACCTGGCCATTCAGCTAGGAGCAGCATCACCTATGACCATCAAACTATGAAAGCTCGACCTCAAAACAGCAAACAACTCAGCGTCTACGCAGGAATGCAGAAAATCAGGGGTATTTTAGCACAAACCTACTTCAAAAACAGTAGCCAACCTGTTTTGATCACCGTATATCACAATCCACAGCCACACACAGTAATACAAGCAAGGATAAATAAAACCATAGAAGAGCATCAACCAATAATTGCTAGCCCTTTTACATGCATTCTCTCACATTCTTCATCACATGCATTGTTATTCTCTCACATTTATTCAATAATTGCTAGCGCTCCTAGTGCTTGATCTGAGTCAACGTGTGCCTCACATCCTTCTTGTTAGCCCTCTTCAGGATTCTCACAAGTTCAAAAGCAAGCAATTGTGAGAACAAGAGCATCTGCTTCTTATACCCATTCGCCATCAATTTAGGATCGATTGTCGTATTTGGATGTCAGAAGTCATGACATTTCACATCCACTTCACCAAACTCATTTCAGATGTATGTTGGAAAAATTCATCAAATGGTTGCTTACCCATCACCAGTACCCCAAAGTTGTATCGCACTATTTTGAGAATTTGAGCGAGTGGAAGTACTATGGAATAACGTACCGCACTATTTCGGGGAGATTGGAAGTTGTGACATGGTCATTCGCATCCGGGACCGGCTTTGCTAGCCATAAATCTGTGATCCGGGTTTCCATGCCCTCGTTAAGAACAAGTAATCATTCATTTAAAAGTCTTATGCGTGTCATATTTGGGTTAAGAGTCTTTGACACTAAATCAACTTGTTTATTTTTCGTGTTTTTTGGTCGTGTCATATATTTGTTTTGTGTCATAAATAGTGAATCATAACCCGCTAATTTTGTGTATGGTTCAAGTCGTATTATCGTGTCGTGTCAAAAATTTCTGCGACTCCGTTTTGTCTACCTAAGCTCGGCCAAACCTGACGTGGCTTGATATTGAATTCCCAAGCCCTTAAATTTTTTTAATTCTCAAGTCTGCCCATTAAACTCATTTGTTCAAACTCTAAATGTTAAATAGTATATTTAGATATTTATATTTTATTAATTCTAATTTTCTCTTTGAAATTGATAATACCATTCATCTTCTATAGTAATTTTGAAAAATCTAAATAACTAATTTTCTATAGTGCTTAAAGATTTTGTATAATTTAAAAAATAAATTGATCACGTTAACTATAAAATTTATATAAAAAATATTTTTAAATCTAGTCCAAACATGATGCCAAATAAAATATAACAAATTTTCTTTATTTTTGCCATTTTTTTAATTTTTAAATAATTGCATAAATAATAATATAAAATACATAATATATTAGATATACGGGCAAGGATGGGCTCAACCCAATAAGACTTGAAAACGAAACTTGACCCATCACAATGGGCCAAAATAGCAATTCCA
>CM018915.1:12102471-12124971 GCA_009663005.1 Actinidia chinensis | reverse complement strand
TAACAAAAAGGGGATTTCTTTATTAGGGAAAAAAAAGAAGACAAACACAAAACAAAAAAAGGATTCTATAAAACAAAAAAAATTAATTTTCACATACCCAAAACCTTTATTAATTTTTTGTTTAAGTAAACACAAAAGGGAATTCTAAAAACAAAAAAACTGTTATTTTACTATTATTTTACAAAAAAAAGGAGTTATTTTTCTATTATTTTACTATTATTTATGAAAAAAATAACCAAAAAAAAAACTGAAATAAATGGAACACAACTTGGAAAAAACTAAAGTAAAAAAGAAACTGAAAAAAAAATAAATAAATACAAAAAACTCAAAAACAGAGGGGAGAGAGAGAGAGGGATGAGAGAGAAGAGAGAGAGGGGGGCAATTTTTGGGTATTTCGTAAGAGACAAAGGAGAGAGATGGTGTGAGCGGGTGGGAGGATATCCTCTCAAACCTCAGGGGAGGTCATTGTAATTTCTCAAAATATCAGGGGTCTTTATGTATTAAAGGCAAATCTCAGGGGAGGTCCAGTTGTAATTCCACCCTTTTTAAAAATGGATCCATATAAAAAACTCTTCTTTAAAAAGGCGACCGAACACAGTAATGGCGAGAGCCACCTGCTTCGCTTCGCCGATTCGCTCACCTTTCGGCGATGTTACCGCGGAGGTTTTCTGACCCCATTTTCGCCGACCCACCCGTCCATCCGACAGTTCCAGCGGAGACTCTACACCGAACCGATCGACCACCCACGCACAGATCTTAGCGAAACCTTCTGGTCAAATCCCGCGCGCTCGCCGGTGAGTGGCAGCGCGCGACAGTTTATGCATAATCTCCCATGCACGCAGCACGCTGAAAGCGAGTAGTTGCAACTTTTTAAAACACAGGCACTCCGCAATTTTTGGCCCCAGTTCCAGTTTTTCAAGCCCTAGCCAACTCTCTCTCTCTGGTTTGCTCTTTCCTTTATCTCTGGTCAACTATCATTTCTAACTGTTGATTGTCTCGCTCTGCCTTTTTCATTACCCGCCATAATATAAAAGTACTTCTACTCTACCCTTTGAATTGGGTTTTTTTAACCCATTACCTGTTGATAGGTACAATTTCAATAAAATGCATTAATGACTGCAAAGATAGTATGGAATTACTCTTAGGGCATATTTTGATACCTGGACTAGGCCCACTAGGTGTGACTAGACTACGATCAGCCAGTCCCGCGTTTTTTTTTCAAAATACTTCCGATTACTAGTCCGAGCAGACCAATAGTCCCCCATACTTGGAACAACTGTCTGGGGGGGTTCATGGTTATTAGTCCCCAATAGTCCGGGGACTACTTGGCCAGTCCGAGTAATCACACATGCTTTAGAAGCTCTCAATTTCTACCTTTCTCCTTATCACCATGTCCCAGCATTGTGTGGCGGAGGTCCGAATTATCATCTTCTCTGTCTCGTAAGTATTTATTATGTGGAGTTATGTGTTGATTTCCTTAGCCCTCCCCGATTGTCATAAAAGACTTCAATAGCGAATCTTCTTTTCTCTATCAAATTTGCTTAATTCCGCTTCAATACTCTAACAAAGGTGAAAACTACCTACTTTCACTCTCTCATTTTCTAAGTTTTGTTGGGATTCTCTAAAAATTTGAAGTTTTTTGGGGATTGTGTTATAACTAGGCTAATGGACTGGATCTCAGCTCATTGGAAGAAAGGTTCTTCTTGTTGTCCAAGTTTTTTGGATTGTGTAGATAACTAGGCTATAGACTTGGATCTCAGCTCAACGAGGTCAAATATAAAATTTAAGATAATTGAATTTTTTATAGAGTCAAATGATATTTATTAAAATTATATTAAAAATAGCGTAAATTTTTTTTCTAATAGGGTTAATTTAACCCCACTTACCCTAGTGTGCTTTAACCCGTAACTTCCACCTTTATCCCTCGAGTCCAACTCATTCACAGGCTAGGCATCTTCATCGGACACAAGATTTCCATATTTCCACCTCTAGCTACCTCACACCTCTAGTTTTTGAAAAATCTCCACCCACCACACCGCCCCCCCCGCAAACAACCATCCTCACCGACCCGCCAAAAACACCATGAATACCAGACTTGACAACCACCCCAAACGCCCGCCATCAACCACCACCACTAACCCACCCACTACCACGATTCAACACTACAAACCACCATTCGCTCTCACCCCACTTACCTCCAACATCTCACTTTTCTATTTTATCCAACAAGATGAATATACCTTATTTTATTTATCCTCTTCAAATTAAATTAAATTGAATTGAAAAGGAGAAAAAATAATTAGAAACACTTGGTACAAATTGACTAGTCTACGAATGAGTTTAGTTGGTATGCACTTGCAATTCTTTTTCATTGCACATATATCCCTAAGTATTTGGTAAAAACCCACTTCAACTAAGTTTTTCTGTTCTTAAACCAATTATATACCTAGACCACATATATATATATATGGGAGGGATATAAATATCTTATATTATTTTCGATCAAGATTGTCAGCAGTCTCTTCAACTGAATATACATTCGACGCGTTCTCACACATGTCAAGTTGCAACTATAAAATAGAGCATACCCGTCTCGCATGGTACGCAATTCTGCCTCCTCTTTACTCACTTTCTCTCTAAAAACAAACCCAACAACTCATCTCTGCTCTGTCTCTCTTTCTTTTCTGGTCATAAATTGACCATCAGAGAGCCTTCTCTGGATAGTTCCGGACGGTTTTTTCACTTGTTCTTGTTTAGTAGGTGTGGCTGGCACCATCCTGTCATCATAGTCCAGCTGATCAGCCACGCCTACGTCTCCGTTTTTGATTTTCTATTATGTCCACAACCCACAGTAATATATATGTAACACCTCTCAACAAGATCACACACTGATAAAAATGACAAATACGCATTTTTAAGGTATATGTTCATGACTGTACCATGGTCTCAGCGATATCCAATTTTTCTCAGGGAAGGAAACTTTGCATTAATTGTTACTCGGAGATATTTAATGGCACCGGTTTAGAGTACTGATAAACACCTATTGAGTACATTGTACGGTTGACGAGTTGAATGTAGAATCATCAATTTATCACATGCTCCGTAATACTTCTTACTTCCATTGCCTACAATTTGGGAGATTTGATACTGTCCTGCACTCTGGGATTTTTTGGCCATCCAGATATACTAGTGCTGATCATAAGCTTGCCAGTATCAGCTTTTGACTTCCCTATGCCGATAGAAGATAGGAACCTGCAATCTATCAGTGCCTACTTGCCTCGATCTAATTTATATATCGATCAGTTGACTCCGTTTGAGCCTAAGTGGGTCAGTGATGTTTGATACTCTTTATTTGCCACCTATTGAGAATTATAAGCTGGCTTTATTCTATTTCTTAGGGCTTTTTGAATGTATATGAGACCAGTTCGAGCCTCTTTTTCATCGCATTCCTCTCTACATTGGAGTCGGCTATCTTGAGCTCTTATTTGAGGAGACTTGTCGTGGCCTGATTTTGACTTCCCATGTGGACACCACTCTTGTTGTCCCTTGTTCGAGACGTTGTGGCCCCTCTAGTGGTTCTTGAGTTTCGGCCTCTAGACATAATGAGTGCAACTTTTGTCATGTCCTAATCATCGTTTACTTCACTTGTCCTGCCGGGTTTTGCAGAAGCATTGTCGCCAACGAGGCCCTGGCCATTATCAGTCTGACTGTCTCAAGAATCCTACCTATCGAGACACTCGTCCTCAGTCTTTTGTTGCTACTGCTGGGGTTTCCTCTATTGCTTCCGCTCTCCTACTCTGATCGATGTCAGTGATCTTCTTGCTCTTATTCAGCAGATTATGTCAGCTTTCGGTAATCCCTCTACTGCCTTGTCTGCATCTTTAGATATATCCCCATGGTACTTTGACCTCTAATTTATCTATTTTCTCTTCTAAATGATCTGAGTCTTCATTTCTTGTTATCTATACTGCTAATGGATCTTCTATGACTGTTGATCATGTTGGACATGTCTCCACCTCTACTCTATCCCTTCTCCATACCTACTATGTTTTGTTCAACTTGCTCTTAATCTTGTTTCTCTTGGTCAACTTTGTGACCTTGGTCCTTATTGTCCTTTTCTCTTCTACTGGTGTGTTGTGCAAATCTGCAAGACGGGTCAAACTCTTGAGATAGACCGTAGACATGGTCGACTGTTCCAACTCGTGCATCTTCACCTTCCTATTTCTACTGCTGCCACTACCTCTGCATCTTCTTTGCCATCTTTTGGGATTTGGCACTCTCCACTTCTACTATGGTAGGTTCCCAGTATTTTGTTATATTTGTGGATGATTTTTCTCGATATACTTGGCTTTATCTCTTAAAAAACCGATCCCAATTACAACAAACCTACTATGATTTTGCTCGCATGGTTAAAACTCAGTTTTCTCGTGATATCAAGGTTTTTCACTCAGACAATGCTCACATACTGTGATACCTCATTCCTTGCCTTTTTACGAGCACATGGCACTCTTCTCCACCGATCTTGCCTTGGTACGTCTCAACAGAATGGGCGGGCGGAATGAAAACATCGTCATTTGCTTGATACTACTCATGCTCTGCTAATTTCTTCTAGTTGTCCCGAGAGATTTTGGAGAAAGCTACTCTCACTGTTACTTACACTATTAATCAAGTTCCATCACCCCTTCTTGGTAACCTCACTCCATACGAGCGTCTATATGGTACCCCTTCCAATTATCATTCCCTTCATGTCTTTGGTTGTGCATGCTTTTTTCTACTACAACCACATGAGCGAACTAAACTAGAGCCTAGGTCTCGTTTGTGTTGTTTCTTGGGGTATGGGGTTGAACATAAAGGCTATCGTTGTTGGGATCCTTTGTCTCGACGTCTCCGAGTCTCTCGCCACATTGTCTTTTGAGAACATAAGATGTTTTCCTCTTTATCTTATCTTCTTTTCAACTGTCTTCTTCTTCTGCCCCTACCTTATTGATCCTTCCATTGAGCTTTTTCCTGAGGATGTTGATGTTCCTGCTGTCCTTCTTGATGATGATCTCCATGTAGTGCCACCGACTATTGTCTATCCCGTGTAGTCCCCGTCTATTGATTCTACTCCTCTAGTTGCACATCTTGTCCGTCGTTCCACTCGGGTAAGGGAAGTTCCTTCTCATCTTTGTTTTTCCACTGTTTCATCTCAGTATGAGCCTTGGGTCCTATTGTGAGGCAAGTATTAACCCCCTTTGGCAACAAGCTATGACTGAGGAACTACTCTGGCTCTTGATAAGATGCACACTTGGGACCTTGTTGATCTTCCCCCTGGCAATCTATTATTGGGTGTTGATGGGTTTTATAAGATCAAGACTTGATCTGATGGTACTGCAGAGATATACAAAGCCCGTCTGGTTGCTAAGGCTTTACTCAAGAGTATTGTATTGACTATGAGGAGACATTTGCTCCCGTTGCCAGACTTTACCTCTGTTTGGAGTCCGGTCTTGCTATGCTACTGCTACTCGTAGTTGACCCCGTATCAGATGGATGTTAAGAATGCTTTTCTCATGTTGATCTGACTGAGAAGTTTATAATGGCAGCTTCCTCCTGGTTCTCCCCTCCTCACATCAGATGGTCAGCTTTATCGTGCTCTCTATGGTCTTAAGCAAGCTCCCGTGCTTGGTATGCCAAGTTTATTCTACCATCTTGGCTTATCTGCTAGTGCCTTGACTCTGCGCTTTCTTTATATCCGTCGTCTGCTCATGTCATTGTTCTTCTTATTCCTATGTTGATGATATGATTATACCGAAGAGATGTTCATGGTAATTCTGAGCTCAAGGACTTCCTTCATCATCATTTGTAGATGAGAGACCTTGGTCCCTTGATTTACTTCCTTGGTCTTAAGGTTTCATCTGGACTTCCTATTGATATTCGTACTTAGGCCAGTATGCCTCGGATCTTCTTACCGTGCTGGACTTTCAGATTTGTAAGACTGCCTCTCTCTGGCTGGAAGCTAATGTTCGCCTTACTTCTCTTGATGGTGAGCTCCTATCTGATGCTAGCCTTATAGACGCTCGGTGGCAGCCTTCATCTAACTATACTCGTCCTGACATCGATCATTCTGTTCATCTTTTCAGTCAGTTCATGTCCTGCATCTCCAGCTCCACTCACTATGCTGGCCGTACTTCTCACTCTCTAGATGTCAAGGGCCCCTTTTATGGTCTACATTCTCCACTCAGTCCTCCCTTCAGCTCCATGCCTATTCTATGCCGATTGGGCTAGGGATCCTACAGATTCGACGTTTTACCATCGACTTCTGCTTCTTTCTAGGAGACTCCCTTATCTCTTGGCGAGTAAGAAGCGACGCTTGCTTGGCTCGTTCTAGCACTGAGCCTGAGTATCGTCTCTTGCTGACACTACACAAGAGCTCCTCTGGTTCTTCAGGACATGGGCGTTAGCATTCTGGGACTATGTACTTTTATTGTTGACATCGTAGTACTATATTGATTGCTCACAATGATGTGTTTCATGATCGTACTAAACTATTGAGTTGGCTGCCACTTTATTCGACAGCATGTGGTTTGCGGTACGGTCCATCGTTTTCCTGTTTCTTTTGCCTACCAGACATTATAATTTTCACCAATCTCCCTGCCTAGTCGTTATGATGTTCTCGTCCAACTCAAGTCGGTCTCTTCAAAACCTCAAATTTGAGGGGGGTGTTGATGTATATCTTTTGTATATACCTAGGGGTAGATTAGTCTTTTTACTTTGTCCTATAATATTCCTCTCTTCTCCTCTTCATTCGTGTAATCATTCACTATCAATATACAAGCTCTTGAAGCTCTCTTCTCTCCTTCCGCGTCTGCTCCTTTAATCTTAACACTATATGCATACCTCATATGTATCTCTATTACACTAACAAGTTTGATCTTCGTGTGTTAAGTCTTTGTTTTTTATTTTTTAAACTTTAATTTTGTTAGTTATTATTTTCACATGTTCTTATGAAATTCATGGGAGTTTTGTTCACATCCTCATTTAGGGATTTTTTAATTAATCCAATATTTTCTTTGTATCATAATTTAAAGATGTGATTTGTGATGTGTTATTGGTTATTTTTTTTTTATAAGATAAAGGAGAATTGATTGCTGCCCAATTTCCTACACATTCATTGTTGGATATTTGGTTCCTTTCAAACTCCCTATGATGGTAAATTTTTTCTAAGCTTTAATTAATAGAGAAATTCCAATCGTCATGGAAGTTAAAGTCTAGTGATTTTATTATGGAGAGATGTTTAGTTGTTGTGGATTTGTAAGGTTTCTTTAGGAATTAGGCTGAGTCATTCCAAGATTGCAAGTTCTATTGTGGCTTTGAATTATGATGTAAGTTTATATAATTTTATTAGTCATTTTTTTGTTTCACAAATTTGTAAATCATCACCTCTAATGATGTTTTTTTGTGAAGGATTGTTATGTTTTGACATAATATATTTCGTTTTGTATCCAATTATGGTATTGCTTGTTGGTATTTGTGTCATAACAGCATTTATTTGTGATTCATTTTTTTTAAGAAAAAATATGTTTTGGATCGTTAGAAGTGTCTCAATAATAATTAACTATGGCTAAATTTCATATCTTGGTAACACCTTTATTGGCACTTTAAAGTGCATAAAAAACGAGCGTATGGGACACTTGTCTTGCGCACTCAATAGCGCCGCAAAAACAATATTGCCAGGGCACTTTCATTCCCCAAATATGAAATTTTTTGTTTGTAGTGCAAGGATGAAGAGACACGATTTTTGTCCTTTTGAAGTAACAATTTGAACTTCGAGTTTTAATTCTTGTATATTTTGTATGCTAACCCCATCGAATTCAGCCTATTAATGGGTATAGGAAAGGAAAGATTGGAATTACAGCCTTAATTTTTGACATAATATGCACAAGCGACTGCCTCAAACTTGTATTCACAACCTCATGATTGAGAGGTCCAGTCCTTTACCACTTAAACTAGTGGCTCCCATTTCAACATAGATATATAAATAACAGTAATTTCTCCCACATAAACGCCACATTTCTTTGATGCCTAAATCTACTGTCAAACTTGACAAACATATAGCAATCTTACCACAGTTCCTTCAGTTTTCCTCCTCCAGTCCTCTACTAAAAAAAACCCAGATACAAGAAGAGCCTGTTCAAACACACGTGTTCAGAGTCAGTGAGATGGTGGAACAGAAGTGATCAATAACTTTGTCTGCTGCAACAATTGGTGAAGCTTCAGAGCACAAGGCCTCTGCCAAAAAGGGGGCATATAAAGTCTAGAATGCAGCAAATGCTTCTATTCTATTGTTTCTGTGGTCTCAAGATCCTCTTCCACAGCGCCAACACTCCGCGGGAAAAGCTAGTCGGGCGACGGCAAAGACAATAGAAATCCAATTAGTGACCATATCAGGGAAACCGTTTTGATGGTTATCATTTGGCAGTTGCTTTGCAGAAAAAATTTGTACCTATTAGTGGAAATACCATAATTTGGTTTTGGTAATGCAATAACATCAATGGCCAATTTCTTCTACCGTGAGTATCTTCACAAGGAGAATAAGATACAGCCCAGTAGAATATTAAGAAAATTTTCAAAAGGAGAAGCACCACTAGCTGTTTTTCCCGCTTCTTCCACTGTATCTCCTGCATCACCAACCCGTGAACCGAAACTATGAATGAGAAGGGGGTGAAAAACATTAGAGATTGCTATATACATTTTTCCTCTATTCCATGCTATCTACATTTTTCTCTTACTCCTATTATCCTGTGTGCTAGAAACAATGAAGTTACGTCAAAACGGGAAATTGAACTTTGTGCTCATAAACTAGTCAGCTAAAGGCAAACATGTAATACATAATTCTTGCTCTTCAAATTGCAACTTGATTTAATCCCCCCATTGCTAGAACTGGCCTCTGATCAAAACTCGTGCACCTAAATAAAGTTTCCCGGTGCTGTTTCGAAAGACTGCATGCATTTTTGCTTCTCCTATCATGTGTTGCTTAAAAAAAAACCCAAATTTAAACTCCTCTTATTTGGTTTTAGGGACCAAGAACAAAAGGGTCCCTTTCCTTTACAGTAATTCATCCGAACTTTCAGATCTAGATCAGAGATTACAATGTGATCTCTACCTTCATAGCTGGAGTCGCTTCATAAGTTGGATCCCTTGTTCTGATACCAAAAGCACATTCAACATGAATAATAAGTTTTCTCCATAATTTTTTTTTTGTGCAATAGAGAAAATGTACGAAACAAAATACAACAACGAGTATTAGGATACACCTAGAGGTCAAAACAGTCTCCTAACATGAAATGACAAAAAACAAAAAATCAACCATGGTCCGCTTGATGACAATCACCGCAGCAATTTCTTGGATCTGCCAGCCTCTATAGAGATTAACACCTCCAACAACATACAGAAGCTCAACTAAATCTAAAAGGCAAAAAACAATAGAAGAACTCCTCCTTACAGGGCATTAATTTTGAATCCTAGCCCAGGCCCCACCCCAACAAAATCCAATCCGCGGGGGGAGAGGTGGGAACCTCCCTCGCTCTCTCTCTCTCATTTATAGCCTTCCCTCCTTGTCTGTGAGGGAGATTCGAGAGCGCGACGGTGAGGGCGAGCTCTTCCACAGTCTCTCTCTCTTTTTTTTTGATTAACCCAATCCAAGGCAAGCCTTTGGGCCCACCGAAACTAATCTCTGTGACCTGTGGGCGCTATCCTCGCATCACGTAAATGCAGATATGAAAAAAAACGTACGCCAAAACCACCAAGAATCGACAAAACAGCAAGGGATCTCCTAGTGTTAGCCTCACTCCCGGACAAAATACTCGCACCTAATAAGCCATTAACATCCAATGAATGAACATCGGGAGCGGGTGAAGTTTCGGAACCCAAACCTAAGTCATGATAAGGCCAGACCGTTACCACTGGCCAACCTTAACTTCCTCCACAGTCTCGCTTCGAAGAGAGAGTATATGGGAAATGGGTAAACTTAGGAAAAAGGGTAAAAAATGAAGAAAAAAAAGAAGGTATAAATTAAGATTCCGCCTTAAATACAATTTACTCATCTTTTTACATCGATTTTACCAAGGTAATGTTCGCTTTTCCAAATCATGATATGCCATGACAAATAGTCGATTTTTTATTTTCGCGAACTACCCCAAACAAATACATCTTGCCGTCCCCCTTCTTTTTAAACTAAAAATAAAGATTGGTGTGGTAACTAAGATATGAATCAATGACTACATATTGAAAGACCTATGAATCAAAAGGTTGCAGAGTCATTTTGTCGAGCGCTTTGCATCAGCACAACAAAAAATGGTTTCGTAGAGATTGGTTTTTGATCTTCTAGAACATCATTTGCCCTTCTCTCAACAGCTGATTCTTCAGCGTTTTCCCTTCTTTGTAACGTGGACCTTTATCAATGTCTCTGCCAGTGCTTTTCAATATTTATATGATCCTTACTTTATTTATAGTGTGCAATTTCTTGATTCTTTGTTGAATATGGGGCGTACTGTGATGGCTGAGAGAGAGAGAGAGGAGAGCTGGCTAATTAATGGATTTACCGTTTACCCTTTTAAGCTTTGGCAGTTGACCAATATGTTAAAAGGGTTCTTTTTTATCTTTTTTTTTGTCAATATTACCCGTCTTATCCACAGCCATGCTTCTTGCAATGCCTCCTGTTGTGTTCTCACTATTTTTTCCAGGTCCAACTGTTGGGTCTCATTCGTCCAGTCCCTTTTTGCTCTGACATACCAAATTACGTACTGGTTGTCCATTGTCGTGGGCAACATATCAAACCCTTTGAAGAAGCGAATCACATCCGTAGGTTTCAAATTGTGGGCGGAACAAACTTGGCCCCAGCTATCGCAAATAAAGGTAGGCCTCATAAACTGGAGGAATTTGACTCCCAGCCACCACCTCCACTCTTTTGAGTGTCGGGAAACTTATAAAACCGCTCCTCCTTGTAACTTCCAGGTCGGCGGGATTCTTTTTGAATTTTCACCATCCCTTCCTATGGAAGTTGTATTTGTTTTGTACTGTGGAATTTAGAATATAACTAACTTCCCCTTGGTGGCATCATAAATTATTATTATTGAGTTTATCCTTGAATGGAGTAGATAATTTATGCATCATACGTCAAACACGATAGCAACCCTGGGTAAGGAAGATCATGACACTATGAATCTCATAATATGTTATTAATTCCTGTGTCGCACACTGCATTTGTACAGGCTAATGAATTGGTAAGAGAAGTTTTTATTTAAAATGCATTTCTCTTATTAAAATTAGCAGAGGTGCATATTGTTTGTATGATCGATCTTGGGAATCTATGTTATGCAGCCTGACCCTGACATCATCAATATAGCAATATTTCACATAAAATTGTGAAGCTAGCACGTCTACGTTTGTAGATTGCACAAGCGCAATGATGACTACAGTACAATCTATTGGGTAAAACGCTCAGTTATTTTTCACTATCACTATCAACTACACATAAAAGACATACAGATTTCGTGATTTGGCCAATGATTCCTACATTCACGGAGGGAAATCAATAATCCACTAATTGAACGAAAGATATTACAATAGGAGGAGATCCACTCTTTCAACTCTCTCTCTCTCTCTCAACCACCTCTCCTCTTAGCCACCTCGTCCAAATTCTCTCTACCCTTTACTATTTATAAAGAACAACTAGGGTTAGGAACCAAGCTTGCGCTTGGACACCAAAAGGTGTGGCTGGACTCAACAATCTCTCTCTTCAGCCCACTGGAAGGTAATTCGATATCTTCAAGTTGTCCAGATTGACAGCTTCTGGTTTAGTTATCCCATAATATCTACAAGACAACATTTGAGAGATCTCGCCTTCATCAACGGGTTATTGCACTTTCTACTGAAGTGGATGCACCTCCCACCGAAGTGCCTGCCCCTTCTCACGAGGTGCCCCTCCGGGTGCGCCACAAAGTACATCACTTTGTGAGCTGCAGTTCTCCATCTCTTATCCCTTGTGCACACAATTGGAGAGATTACCACCGCTAATCAAATTAAGCGCGAAAGAGGCGTCCTCACGCCCGTTGTTGTGCAACTTCTCAAAATCGCTTTCTCTCCTTTCTTTGAGCTTCTAACTGGACATCATGCACTGATTTTACCACTCGTATCTGACTAGACTTCTGCACACATCTCAACGCATCTTCATGCGCTCTTATATCCTTATGGATCCTCTAAGTACCTTTGCACTTGCTCTGCGTATCTTTGTGCAATTGTTGTTTTCCCTGTCCATTTTGCTTGCTAATACCATTGGACCCATGTATGACAGTAGCTCCCATTGTCTGAACATTACCCCTAGTCGGTATAGCCATCTAGTTTTCCTTCTTCGTAGCATCTCCTTGTTTCCCTCGAAAACGCTCAAAACTCATCCACTAGCTGCAAAGCTACAACCCTTCAAATCTAGCATCCCAATGGAAATTAATTTTTTTACACAAATTAGGAACATGCCTTATCTCGGTCAATGTCAGAGACCTCCCATTTGCAATGCAGAATCAGACTGATCCTTTGCCAACAACCCTGCTTGCTGTGTTATTTACCACCCATGTAAGTCCCGTCATCATATGCGGATATGTAGAAAATATCTCTATCTCCACATAAGTAGTAAGTACTACCTGAATCCAATATCCAATCTGATTTTCTATCTGTCGATCTACTAGGAGAACATCACTCTTCATATCTGATTAAATTTTGGACAATTTCTCTTGATATGCCTCTCCTAATAGCAGTAAAAGCATATAAAAGTGTGACCTCTCGACTGTGACCTTTGCCGGTACCCCTTTCATGACCTCTTTCTAATTTTGACCTATTTCCCTACTTTTCTCTGTGACTATGGCTTGCGACTCATCACTATCTGTCGTAACCATCTCCTACTTTCC
The DNA here is from genome assembly GCA_009663005.1 of Actinidia chinensis. Lineage (NCBI taxonomy): Eukaryota > Viridiplantae > Streptophyta > Magnoliopsida > Ericales > Actinidiaceae > Actinidia > Actinidia chinensis. The sequence goes on along the minus strand of CM018915.1, from coordinate 12,112,033 downwards.
TCTATGCCTCATCATTGAATAGGGCATCCTTGACCATACTCATAATCAACTTCCATTCGGCACTGAATTGCTAAAAGAAACCACCAATGTATCTCACTTGTCTAAGCAAGGAAATCAAAAGTAATAGGGCCTGTGTTTATCCTCATATTGTAGGTCAACACTAGACTACAACTGATTGACCAAATTCTGAACTCGCAAATATGTTCTGCCACTGAAGTACGACTCTGAAGGTTCAAATTCACTAGTCTTCTCATCAATAAGCTTTGTTACGACATGTCTTCACCTTATATACCATCTCCAGCTTGGTCCACAACTCATAAATACTCGTCTCCTTTACTACATGATAGAACACCTCGTATCCAATCTAGTGTCTGATTTGCCTAATTATTTTTTGGTTCATCTTTTTTAATTCCTTATCATGTATTGTTGCAAGTTTGACTCCCTTATTCTCCAACGGGTAGTACAAATCCTTGTAGAAAAAGATGTCCTTCATTCGTGATTTCCACAATGCCTAATTCGTGGCTGATAGAATGATCATAGCTCTCGAATTGTTCTCGCATCTTACTTCACCCAAATAGAAGAAAAAATCCAAAAACTAACCTTAGTGATGGATCTAGAATGCTAAAAAAAACTCAATAAGAGCTAAACTGTCAAAATCAAAAATTTCTAGGACTAAATTATCAAAAATAGAAACTCTAGTGACCAGATTATAATTTTTAAAAACTTCAGAGAACAAATTGTAATTTTTAGAAACTAACTTCAGGAATATTCCTTCTCAAATCGGCTCGGTCAATCGCTGGTCAAAAACTTGGCTTCGGTCTTCGGCTCGAACAACGGACTCAATCAACGGCACAGTCAACGACTCGTTATAGCTCGACTATGTTTTTTTTGGACGGCTACGCGTGCGTGAGATTCAGAAATGCTCTTTAGCGCGTGTAGGAGCGTGTTGCGTGAGATCGGCGATCCTGCATGCACCGTCTTCCATAGGTACGTAGGGGAGCGTGTGACTTCCTTTAGGCTTTGACTTGATGTCAATGGACTCGTCTCAAATAGAAGAATCCTATGGGATTCTCAAAATTCAATTCTGTGCAACTTTAGATCTGGACAGTTTGAAAGATCTGTTCCATTCTTCACAGAAATTGTTCTGGTAACTCGAACCTCGCTCTAATACCACTGTTGGGTAAAACTCTCATGTTGTCCTCCATTATCCAAATCAAACCAACACACACACACAAAAGACAATAAAGACTTATGTGGTTCAGCCAATGGTGCCTACGTTTATGGAAAGAAATCAATAATCCACTAATTGAAAGAAGGGAATTACAATAGGAGGATATCCACTCTCTCAACTCTATTTGTCACTCTCTCTCTCTCAATCACCTCTCATCTCAACCATCTCTCTTCTAACCTCTCTACCCTTTACTATTATAAAGAAAAACTAGGGTTAGGAACCAAGTTTGGGTTTGGGCCCAAAAGTTATGGGCCGTTAGACTCACCACACCATGTATCTATCAAAGTCAAATGAGAAAAGCCAATTTCAGAAACGATACCTATAACTCGTAAGATTATCAAGAAGATTGATTGGATAATTTTGCTATATGCGTGTAGTGATCAAACTCAAAGTTGGGGTTTATGGTAAAGGCAAATTAAGGGATTTTTTTTTGGTTTTGATGATGTTTCTTTAAAGACCACTTGACCTTAATATACAAGAAATAATGTATGTTCCGCTATTCGATCAGTTTATTGGCTCAAGCATTTGGTAGAAACAAACTACATTTTACAAATTGGGATATTCACATTCTGTGTGGTTTTTGCCATTGAATTTTTCATTTTTTTTCTAAAACCCTCTGATGTGGGGTAAAATCTCCACCTACTGATGATATGAAAGGGGCACATCACCTAAAGGATAACGTCGCCATCTCTATAAACTGTCCATCACCTCTACTATGGGCGAGACTAATCACTTTGCTAGTACAAAATTTGGAGGATTCTATCTCCATGAGGAATCTATCTCCATAAGACTCCTTCTATACCATATCGCTTGTAGTTTGTTGTTTCTTCTTCTGTATGGCATTCTCCTAATATTATTTCGATATCTTCGGAATTTCTTCCATATTTATCTATCCGAGGATCTCGCTGTAATCTCCTCACACGGCTCTTCATTCTCCACCTATAAGAGGTGACTCCCTCTACAGGAACAAAAAGATACGCTCAGGCAAGCACACAATTAGACTCTTCTCTGCAATTTTTCTGAGAGCTTGGGTACTTTGTTTAGTCGAGCTTATACTTGCCTTGGTCTGATCTCCACGCGAACGGATTTTAAGCGGCCTCACCCTGTCCAGTTTACGTTTTGTTTCCTTGCGCAGGTCGCCTAGATCATAGCGAGATCCAATCTTGAGCTTGAAAAGCAATTCAACCTGTTGGTTGCTCGCCCCTAAATTTCTACACAACAGTTTGGCACAGTCTATGAGAACGATAATCCTCAACTTTCTATGCAACCTGTGCAGCCGTTTATTACCTTGACAGTGCAACAGCTCTTTGGATAACCGAGCTCATCTGATGGCAAGCAATAACCAAGCCCAAGATCTTAAGGGTTTTCACCATGAAATGATGGGATTGTCGAGCAGATTAGAATCATGAATGCAGGCCTTTTGATACAGCATCTCACTACCAATAATCCACCACCTCCCACCGTAGCACCTAGACCAGAAGAGGTTGATCGATCTTGCCGTTCTTACCAATTTGGCGACCATGAGTCTCAAAGTCCCATATATAGGGTCCGAGCACATCATCCAGGAATTGATGATGCTTTCACTAAGCTTACGCTCTAGTGAGAAAGAAGCCCTACCTAGTTAGAGTCTTGGTCGTTCTAGCCAGACTCATGATCCCAAGGGCAAGAAGACCATTAGAAAAGGAAGGTCACCTTACCAAAATGATTGGGTGCCTAAATGGTGAGACAAGTCCACCACCCAAAAGATCAGAAACTTGGATGCCCGTATAGACTGATCCTCCATTTACTGCTCCAATTATTGTGGATGCCTGATACGGCAGACCGAACCTCTATTCACTGAGAGGATGATGAGACTAGGGTTTTATCCAATTTCAAGTTACCACTATCAGCTTGTAGTGTACGAGGGAAAGACTGATCCGATGTCCACGTGGACTTCGTGATCGGAACTTGGGATGCACTTCAGGGTATTCGGACGAGCTAATGTGCAAGGCTTATTTTGCTACCTTGAAGGGACCGGCGAGGTCATGGTTCAGGAAGTTGCCTCCTCGAACCATCGACTCATTTGGTGACCTAAGTAAGCTCTTTGTGTCCAATTTTATGAGATGCAGAGCAAGAAGAAAAATGGTTCCACATCTTCATAGTCCACCAAAAAGATAGGGAGAGGTTGAAAGACTACGTCAAGTGGTTCAACCAGGCCGTGTTGGAGGTGGAAGGCTCCAATGACACGGTAGTCGTCAGGCAATGATGGAAGGACTTCGCCTGGTCTGCTATTCAACTCCCTTTCCAAAAGTGTTTCCTGAGACCTAGTCGGCACTCTAGAGCAAGCCGATAAGTACATTGCTGCAGAGAGTTGGACGCGGCCCAAGCGTAGAAGGCAAGGAAGAGAAGATCATAAAAGAAGGAGCATAAGTCCAGGCGAGCTGAATATCGAGATGAGGTAAAAAATAAGAATCGATATGTTAGAAGGAAGATTAATGACTGACGTTTGTGCATTCCCCCTCATCTACATAACCTGGTACTGCCTCCTCTCAATACTCCCATAGCCTAGGTGCTCATGGAGATCAAACACGAGGAATTCATAAAGTGGTCTGGAAAGATCAAGACCGACCCCGTAAGAGAAACAAGAACAAGTGTTATGCGTTCCACCGAGACCATGGGCACAACACTGAGGACTGCTTCTAGCTAAAGGAGGCAGATAATTGACCTAATCAAGGGGATATCTCAAAAAGTATGTTACTGATCGCCCATGTCTCGACTCGCCTGATAGAAGATATGGTGACAACAGACCAACGACAATGAGATTCAAGTATTCAAGTTGGTTTTGAATCGGGAGATGTTCAACTCATCCCAGAAGAAGACATGTCAGAGAAACTAGTGGGCGAGAAGAAGAGAAAGTTTACAACCTCTCATCGCCCTTAGCTGTACTCACCAGCCGCCAAGCACCTTCAACCAATGCGACCTAAGAGCCTGCATCTCCCCCATGACTCGCATTGGTCATCTCAGCCACCATCGCCAATTTTAATGTGTCGAAATCTTTAATTGACAATGGAAGTTTTGTGAATATCTTGTTCACTTCGGCATTTGATAAAATGAAGATTGGGCAAGATAGTTCCATCCTTTTCACACACCTCTGGTCGGATTTAGAGAGAACACAACTCACCCATTTGGGTGATCAGGATGCCTTTGACCTTAGGAATAGAGCCCCACCAGACCACTATATGGCTGGACTTCACTATCGTGGATTGCTCTTTGCCCTATAATGCGATCTTAGTCGCCCGACATTGGGCGGAATCAAGGCCATCATTTTAACTTATCACTTGATAATGAAGTTTTCCCATTTTAACATGAATAGGCGAGGTGAGGGGGCGACTAGAAAGTTGTCAGACAATGCTTCATCTCGGCTATGAAGATTGAATCTTCTTCGAAACTAAGGGCTCAATAGCAATTATAGATTGATGATGCCGAGATGGAGGCATTGAGAGACGAGGTAGAAGAGATTACCCTTGCTGATCCCAGAGAGACAGAGAATACCAAGCCTCTAGAAGAAGTTGTTTCAATCTCCATACATTTCGATTATATAGATCGCCATGTTATGATCGGGACCGAGCTGACCAAGGAGTTGCGAAGTGCATTAATAGAATTTTTGAAGAAAAATTACGACGTGTTTGCATAGTCACATGGCGATGTTCTAGGGATAGACCCTTAAGTCGCCAATCACAAGTTGTTCACCGATTCAGACCATTCCCCAGTTCACCAGAAAAGAAGAAAGTTTGCCTTGGAATGCCTAAAAGTGATAGAAGAAGAAGTGGCAAAGCTCATCAAAGCCAATGTTATTAAGGAATCGCACTATCCGGATTGGCTTGCCAACGTTGTCATTGCCCCTAAGAAAGGGGTTAAGTGAAGAGTATGTGTTGACTTTACCGACCTCCACAAGGCTTGCCCAAAAGATAGCTTTTCACTACCCAAAATTGATCTGCTTGTTGATGTTACCTCTAAGCATGAGCTTTTTAGCTTTATAGATGCCTTCTCAGGATATCACCAGATCAAGATGCATCCACTCCATGTGGAAAATACTTCTTTCATCACGGAGAGAGGTTTTGTAACTTTTTAATAATTATGCCATTTGGGTTAAAGATGCCAGGGCGACTACCAAAGCTTTAAGTGAACAAGATGTTCGAAAAAATGATTGGTAGACAATGGAAGTCTACACTAGAGGACATACTCGCAAAAACCTTAGAGCTCTATCACACGACAATCGCCCACCTGGAAGAAACGTTGGCGTCCTACGGAAACATCGAAGGATGCTGAACCTTTCCAATTACGCTTCTCCAACCAAGCGTGGATTGAGGCGATCCCGGACCATATTCAAGCCATACTCTCTATTATACCGCCCCTTTGCACATAATCCCAGACCAACTGTTGCACGAGGTTGCAATAGTTTTACTGTAGTAGCTGCGCTTAAAAACAGATTTATCTCCTAATCACATACAGGTGTTTCCCAGTCTTTAAGATCTTGAGGAAAACAGAGCCTTTGAATGGATAAAGAATTTGAGATATCGTTCCAAAAACTTAAGGAATACCTTGTTTTGTCTTCCTTGCTCACAGTTCCTACCTACGGGTGTTACGCTTCGTTCCAACCAAACCTGGCCACGTAAGCAAAAACCACTTCAAATGCGGAAATGGCAAACTAACAATGACATTATACTTGTCATTTACATCAAAGTACATAATCCTCCTTCCCATAATACCCATAGCTCTTCATGATCTATTCAGTATACAATTAAGGATAATATCCATAGACCAATATACTGAAATTTCATTTAGAATCAGACCTCATCGCACGTTAGATTAACATGTCTCTGTCTTCATGATCATAGCTAATCATACCATATAATTTCTTACATTCCCCTTTACTTTCGAATTCTCCTCTGCTCTTCTTCTCTCCCCTCCCGCGCACAATCTCTCTCTCTCTCTTACAATTTATTTATTTATTAAATTGATTTTAAAATAAATAACAATGATTGTGTCTCACAATCAGTTTAATAATAAAAAATTCATTTTTTTTCATCACCCTTTCACTTAAATTGTTCTTTTAATCTGATCCAAAAAGTTTTTAATCTTTCAATTTAATTTCAATTCAAAATTTAATGGCTTAAATATAAGTTCTCAGAATTCATAGATTCCCCAAACGTAAGTATTATAATTTTTTTCCACACCAGGCCAAAATAATATTACAATTTTCTAAAAACAATCCTTCAAACCGTTTCAAAACAAAATAAAAAACCTTATCTCACATGCCCCTCACGACTCGGATAACTCTCGAGACCTAAAATTTATTTTTTTATGTAAAGGTGAGTTCCCCTTGAAAATATTTAACATGGGCTTGATGTCTCAAGCCAAAACCATGTACATAATCATATAATGGAAACATGATTTACATAAAATATGCTTCACTCATATCAAAATATACTTTTGATTTTTTTCAATCCGTGATTTCTCAAACTAATAGTTCTCAAATCCCAACCAGCTTTTCTCAAAGTAGTTTATCATTATTTTCTCATTCAATGATTTCACAAAGTTTTTTTACAGCATTAATAAAATTCAAGCTTTTTATCACAAAAGCAATATCCAATTCCTTTTGAATGACACCAAATCAAATACAAACTTTGAATTTGTGTTCTCAACCAACAGTTTTCCAAAATTTCTGGCTTTTCTTTCTCAAAAAGCATTACTCCAATAAATTGAATGACACACCTAGGCTAATACCTACCCAAACCCACCGGCCTACTTCTCGGAATTTCACCGAATGTTTTGATATACCCATAACCGGCCTACTTTTCTGTTCCGGATTTTCACCGAAGGTTTGACATACCCAATATTCGGGGGCCGCATTCTCGTTCACTAACAAAGGGTCGACACCCCCCTCCCGTGCGGTTGTTATATTTTTGCCATCTAAACTTTTTTATTTCAGGCTTTAATCCTTAAGACATTCTAATTCTGGTATTCCTGGTGTGTCATGCTCAAAACCATTTTTCAACTCCGACATAAAATTTACACTTGCTAACAGTTTTAATATAAACAAACAGAAAGATACAAAATATATATTATCACACAACCCACTGTAAAAAACCCAACCAGGTAAATCCTCGTTTCCAGTTTCATTATAATCACTTTTTCCGTTTTAAGTTTAAAATACTCAAAAATTGCCTCAATAGACTGATATAAACATTAACAACAATCCAAGTAAACCCCATAAACTAACCCCCTTTTACTTCAAATTAAATGCCATCAATCTCCAAAACATGAGAAGATGATAGGATTTCAAATTTCTTTTCTTTCTTTCTCTCCGATCTCTGATATTTCTTGGGCTCAATACGAAGCCCCCGTTTGATTATATAATTTATCCCTATGATCACCAACTTGAATCACCTCTACTCCCCCGAATCTAACACTCTAACACAATTCTCTTTTGTGGTTCAAACACACATAGGAGGAGATAGAATTGCTTGGATAAAAGAAGATGATGCGGGTGAAAGAGAGAGGTTGAGAATTAAGAAGAGATAAAGGAAAAAGATAGATAAGCGAATGGGATTTTGGGGGAGAATGACAATGGTAAGAAAAAAGAGAAAAGAGAGCGTTACTCACGTGTTAGTCCCTTATGCCTTATTTGGCTCACACACCCAATTAAAGAAATCCCAACTGAGATAGATCCAATAAAACTCAATCTCACGCAACCCAACTATCACTCACGCATCGAGCAAATTTCAATGGCTCAACTTAATGTCTCAAAATATACTTAAGCCCTAATATCTTAAGTAACTCATTCAATTTAATAGACCCAATTTACACCCTCAAGTCACTTGCAATTTTAGTGACCCTCACTATAAGCCTAGCACTAATCATCTGAGTCCAATTATCCGAGTAGCCCAATTAAATTAAATGGGACCAATTTCTAAGCCGTAATGGCTACCATATATAATATAGATTCACCAATATATATATACACACACACACATGGCACAATGACGTCATGCACACATAATATATTTTTTTTTGAAACCTTACAATGGGCGAGGAACTCATTGTGTACCTATTCATCTCGCCAACAGCAGTATGTGCAGTGCTTATCTGAGAAGAGAACAAAGTTCAAAAACCAGTATACTATGTTAGAAAAGTTCTCATGGGAACTGAAACAGGTCCTAAAAATTGAAGCTCGTCATACACTCCTGCTCATTGCCAGGAAGCTCCGTCCACTTATTTCTCAAGCTTATCCCATCGCTGTACTGACAGACCATCCCTTGAAGCAGATTCTCCAACGACCTAACACCTCGAGAAACTTCTCAATGGTCTGTTGAACTTAATGAGTTTCAATACAACTACCGACTAAGGATGGTGATCAAAGCCCAAGCATTGGCTGACTTCATTATTGAATTTACACATGACATAGCTCCAGAGCTCGAGATGACTCTCCCTGAAGTGGAAACTCTAGAAGAGCAGAACTTAGGTGAAGACCTCGCCAGATGAAAATTGTTTGTAGATGGATCATCCAACCAGCATGGCTTTGTGCTGGACTTTTTCTCCAAACTCTTATAGGGTTGAGAAAATGGAATACGCCATTCATATTGGATTCAAAGCCACTAACAACAAAGTTGAATATGAAGCTCTCATCGCCGGACTGAGAGTTGCAACAGAATTGGGAGTAGAGTCCTTAGAAACCTTCAGTGATTTTCAACTTGTGGTATCAAGTCCAAGGGGATTACCTTGCCAAATATCTCCGGATGGTAGCCTACCTAGATGAGGTAAAAAAATTTCAATGAAAACCAAAGATTTCAAGATTCTCCAAATCCCTAGAGCAGAAATAGAAAGCTGATGCTCTGGCTAACCTCGCCTCAGCCTTTGCTTTCATCTCGAATAGGAGTATACCTCTAGAATTCTTGCTAAACCCAAGTATTGAGATTGCTAAACCCAGTAATTGACAAGCAAGCATGTCCGACGTGGATGGATGATATCATTGCGTACCTCTAGAAGGATCATTTCCATCAGACAAGCTCCAAGCTTGCCAGATCCATATCGATCTACCCGATTTTGCCTTCTCTATAGAATTCTGTACAAGAGATCTTTCTTAGGGCCACTCCTAAGATATCTCCGACCTGATGAAGCAGATTATGTACTCAAAGAAATCCATGAAGGCATTTGCAAAAATCACTCTGGGCGAGATCACTAGTTAAAAAGGTTGTTCGTCAAGGGTTATTTCTGGCCTCAAATAAGACGAGATGCAATGTCATTCACCAGAAAATGTGACAAGTGCCAAAGGTTCGCCCTAATGAGTCA
>CM018915.1:12087471-12089971 GCA_009663005.1 Actinidia chinensis | reverse complement strand
TCATCCACAATAAGCCGGTCAATCACATAGTCGCAAGACATGAAAAATTGCACACATAAATACAATGCATAAGCTTTCTAAAGAAGCAGCAGCAACTCACCCAATACTACATAGAATTACCAAGTATAAAGGACTTGCCAGATCCCCCATCTCAAATGGGCAAGTTCCATTCAGGGAAGCGTGGAATTAGAAACTTGAAGGCTCTTGCATTATTTATCGCACGACTCAAAGTTTCCTTGTCGTCACAATATCACGCTAACAATAGCCTCAAACATCGAAACCACGCACCTTTGGACACCAATGGCCGTTGAACCCATCAAAAAATATTATTTTTTCAACATCATTTTAGAAAATGCACATGGAAATTGGGTTGAGTAAACGATAAAATAATTTATGTCTAGCTCGGTGGATAATCCTCTGTTTATAAACAAATCCACAGAAATGTAGATCGTTGATTACATAAAAAAAATTGCCAGCAAAAATAATTCAGTGATTGGGATATGGTTGAAAATCGGTTCTCACTCGCACCCTCAGCGACCAACTTTATTTTCACGGCCACACCAAAAACGTTCATAAGGCCAAAAATTGACTATATCTTTCGGTTAAAAATAAATCAACGATTGGAATGTTAATTAAAAAAAAGTGAAACTCGAATTTTTGCTAAATTAATTATTTTCTCAAAACTCTCATGAGGTCAAAGCTAACACGAGGTCCAAAACCATTAGATAATAAGGACTTATCAAGTTTTAGAGCATGCTCGACCTTATGACCTATGAGGAGTCCAATACTTGCTACAAAAGAGGTTAAAATTGTTTGGTTTAGTTTTAAGAATTAATTTTATAAAAAAAAATTTATTCAAAAATTTTAATATTTGAAAAATATTAAAATTTTAAAAATTATTGTTTTAGAAATTATTTTTGAGAACAAAAAAATTTATTATTTTTACGTATTATTTATTTTTAAGTGAAAGTATTTTTTTTAGAATTAGAAGACAACTTTTTAATATTTTCTCATAAAGGCCTCTGTTTTGAAAATATTTAGAAAACAAATTTTAAAAAATCATTAAGTAAATAATTTTTTAAAAATTATTATGCAAAATTAATTTTAAAAATTAAATCAAACAGAGTCCGGAGAAGGATCTTTTATTGTCTCAAATACACCTGAAGTGGCCGCTTTTTTTTTTTTTATGTTTTTTCTGTCCCATTACTCTTCTCTATGCTATGCTCATCTACTGAGTCATAGGCCCGTAGTTTTTGACTGCTAGTCTGCCACCTTCCACAACTCAATTAGAGTGTATTACACTTGCAGTCATTCACTCTACAGTCAACAACTCGCGTTTTAAATTAATTGTTAATATAGCCCTTAAACTTCCCTTCGTTCAATTAAAGGTTATATAACATATTTTCATAAGATTACATGGCTTCTTCTATTATTTAATTGCACAACATATGACTGAAAGAGCACATTAACAAACTTCATCTAAATATAAGGAATTGACTGATACAATTAAAAAGTAAAAATTGCAAAGTGTAATTTATCACAGATTTCATAATAAAATGTGCCGTGATATGAAGATTTTTCTTACCCTGTAGTCTTCCAGTTACAACAGATTAGTGGTCTTTGAAAATAATAGAAAGGAAAAAGAATGCCAGTGATTAAAGAACTACATATGATTATTTGTGTTAGAATATATATTTTATATATAGTGATAATATATTTATAATATATATTCAGAATATATTCCTGATTGATACACTATGTTATTTATTTTATTATTGTTTGTTTATGAAAACTATTCCCTTTAGGTTTTTCTATATATAAAGATGACTCATATGTACTCTTAATTAAATCAATTCAATATACATAAATTCTCTCTCTCTCTACAATTTCTTCTAACATGGTAGCAGAGCTACGTCTAGTGGCCTAATCCTTCACTTCCGCCTCCGCCGGCTGTTCTGCCGTCGCCGAAAAATTATTCGATATTTTCGTTATCTTTATTTTTTTCCATACGTTTCTTAACCGTACAACCACCCCATGCTACAACCACCCCATGAACAAATTCAACCTCATGCACAGCCTCAACCTAGTCAACATGTTCAAGCTCCACAGGCTGTACATGCTCCAGTCAACCCACAACATCCAATCGCTCCGCGCGGTGACCACCCACCCTATTTCTTTTCTCAATCTCTTCCTTCCACTAACCATCGGTAAAGAACAACTCACCGCTAACCTTCGGCAACGTTTCGGCACACATCAGCGAAGAACAACCCGCCAATCACCATACCCAGACCGCCATCGGTGAAGAACAACCCGTTGACCCCCATATCCAGACCACCATTGGCGAAAAACAACCCGCCAACCACCCACCACCCATCAGCGAAGAACAACCCGCCAACTACCTTCCACTCGGCGAAGAACAACTCGCCGACCACCCACCAATCTAGGGTAGAAGACGAGTGACCTAGGCGCCCACGCGTCACATGTCCACGAGCCACTTGCC
>CM018915.1:12069971-12074971 GCA_009663005.1 Actinidia chinensis | reverse complement strand
ATAGTTAAAATTAGACACAGTTCTGTGTATGTATGTGTTAAGCCACACTTACTATTCAGTTATGACGTTTTCGTGAAAAAAAACAGTTATTGCATTTCAAAATGAGTATGCTAGGTAATCAACCGGATGTAAGGTAAGTTGGCCTGGCGGCAAAGCGTCGGCCATCACGCACCCACGATCTGCATAGGCCGGTTGCGGGGGTGAAGTTACGTACAAACTACGTCTTAAGTCAAGTGATATAATACAGGGATGACAGGTTGGCCCATGAAATCATAAAATATCACTCATTTCAAAAATAAATAATTTTACTTTGTCATCCTTTTTCATTTCAATCAGGGGCTCACTAGGCCCATTACCTGAATGTCATATAAAGAAATTCAAAATTATATTGATTGACACTTGCGATACTACTCCTGTTCAACGAACACTAGTAATTAGGGAGCGACTCTAATATAATATATGGCATGAGATCACCATGATATTGATTGGAATGAATAATTATAGTCCAAGCGCCGTTAAACTGAACTAAGTTGGCCCTAGCATTAGTTTAAGTATGTATTTTATATAATATTGCCACTTTATAGGCGTTGTTTGAGTTCATTGTAGGTTTTATATGATAAAGGCAAAGAATTGAAGCCAAAAAGTAGAACGGTGTATGAAGAAGAGAGGAAGGGGGAAAGAAAAAAAAACTCAAAAGAAGGTTTCAGATTACATGGGAGTTCGAAACGGCCCAAGCAAAGGAGGAAATCAGCGTGTCGAACGCTGTGAAAAAATCTAGAAATTTTTGTGAAGACGTCGAAGGCCTTGACAAGGAAGAATTTGGGCGTTCGAACGCAAAGAGAAAAATGTGAAGAAGAACGTTCGAACGCCTTATTTACAGTTCGAAAGTGCGAGAGGTTGAATTAGAGCGTTCGAAGCCATGCGTATAAGTTCGAAAAATGCAAGACTTAAAAATTAGATTTTTGTCCTAGCGTTCAAAACGCTACAGGAAGAAGAGGAATTCGGGAATCTCCGAACGCCAAGAAGAAAAATCAGAAGATTGTACGAGCATTCGAACTCCCAATTAAAGAAGGAAGTGGGGCGTATCGAACGCAAAGCAAATTCCTGGGAAGATTCTTAATCTGTTTAGGATCGAATTGGGAAGTGCTATATTATATATCCCTTTAAGATCTTTTGAAGGGGGGGGGGGGGGGGGGAACGTGATTTTTAGGATTTTCTCAACTCTTAGTTAGTTTTCAAAGTTCTTCATTATTTATTGTAGTTTACATTAAAGTTTTGTTTGTTTTAATATTAATTGAGTTTTGCTCAATTAATTATTATTTTAATTTTCTTTGTATTGATTCCAATTATCTTGGACTTTATAATTCATTGATTAGGTTATTTAATTTAGAAGAATGCATTCAATAATTAGATATTTGTTACCCTAGCCATGAGTGGTGGTTTTCTTACTTGGAATCGATTGGGTGAAATTGAAAGTCAATCGGGCATCAAGGTGAACAATGGAATAATTATTTCACGTTAGATCTTTCTAAAATTTATTCTCTTTTCTTTACTAATCTAAAATATTTTTGAAAACTTGGAAGTCCTATTATGTTCGATAAACATTCGTGTTATCGGACCCGATGTGATGCACTACCATGAATCATAACCAAACAGATTTATTCACGTTCGAAAACTTAGGAGTCCGTATTATGTTCGAATAACATCTTTGTGATGCGAACGATGATGCACTACCTGATCATAACCAATAGATTTATTAGAGATTGTAGTAAGTAAGAATATTTGGTTTCAAAAGTTAAATTTCGAATCTAAGACTCCAGGGAATAATCAAAGGATTTGCGTTTAATAGCTTTCATGGGATTCCGAGAAACTCGTTGACTGGATCAATCGATTCTGAGTCCTTTATTATCAGTTAAATCCGTTTTTATTTTGTTTTATTGAAATTTAGTTCAAACTCATTAAAAAAATCCAAAATTAATCTTTTATTTTTAATTTTTTTTGAAGCATAAGTCGACTTTGGTTAGGATTGCATCGAGTGTTTTTTTTAGTTTCTTGTTGTCACCTGTGCAATGTTCCTTGTGGGATCGAATACTCGTATTTCGAGTTTTTAACTAATTCGCGACCCCAGTAGTACACTTGCGAAAAGAATTTCTTCTGGGAGCGAAACAAGTTTTTGGGCGCCGTTGCCGGGGAGGGGAACATACTTCGCACAAGGGGGGACGAAGGAGGCGTTGCTAGAACCACGAACCTCGGAGTCCTTGCTAAATTCAGCGTATTGATTCACCACCATTTACTAACAAGGAAATAACGGTAAGGAACATCTGGGTAACCGTCCACGTTTTTGTGATAGTTTTTTTAGGAATATTTGTTATTTTTTTTTAGGGGTCTAGGCATATCAATTAGATAGGAGGCGGATTAGAGGTGAATAGGCTCTGTGCTTTAATTTTTTTTTTTTTGGTTATCGGTGGTTCGTTTTGCATAAGGAGATTGTGTGGTTCGGCAGGGGAGTATTGATTAACTTGTTGGAATTGGTACTGAGTATAACTGTGGAGATTGTGTGATCGGTTAGTATTAAAATACGGTGCTTACGTGTGCATTGCATTTGTATGTCCGCATACTTTAGGGATCATACAAACCGTTTAGTCCGAGTCGACCCACTTGCCGTAATTTACCACTAGGATATTGACTCCATTCACCCACAAGGTCTAGTCAATAGACATACCACGGTTTCCTGAGATTGTAACATTGAACTCTCTTATGGATCATCACGAATAAGATCCTAGGGGACATGGTCTAGGCGGGACAACAAAAGGGGAACATGGATTGATAGGGAAGTAAGGTAAAGTAAATGATCGTGATATGCGAGTAATGCGGGGGAAAGTGGAGCCCAAACTCGTACCATGAGGGGATTACATGAATGCCCGCAAGGGCAAACACCCATCCTTGCTATTATTACTTCCCCCCCCACGCTCATCATGACCACGTTAAATTCAGATCGGAATGCTACAAGTTTTGCCACTTTAACGGTGTGAGTCTGAGAGACCTTACACGCATCTGAAAAAGACGTTGAGGATATTGCAGGTTCGATCTTTCAAGAACAATTCATGTCCTAGGGGGAGATTTACTTCTAAAACTTTTCCATTCAATCTAAAGGAAAAAGCAAAATTTTGATTTAATTCTTTGAGGACCTAGGTCTATCTAATCATGGAATGGAATGCAATGGAGGGGGAGTTCTTGAAAAAGTTTTTTCCTTGAAAATCGACTGAGGCACTACGTGTGCCATCTCTCAGTTTGTTACCAAATAGGGTGAGAGTTTTGAGAGTTTTCTTCAAACTTGGGAGAGATTCAAGGACTTACTAAAAACGATGCCCTAATCTAATTTCAAGCCATGGCCACACAATCAATATTTTTTATTCGTCATTGTCTTGCACAATGAAGATGTTTGTCGAGTCCATGTGTGCGGACGGGAGGAAAGTTTTCCAGAAAGAAAAAAATCCTGAACAAGCATTTGGATTATTGATTACTAGATAACTTGTCAAGTGATTGGGCATGCAAGACCTAAACAATGTGAATAAATCTTTCCGTCCACATAGCATTGTAGTGGAAAATATAAATTGGGGATGGTAAGAGGAAGTAATGTGAAAAAATCAACAGCACTTTCGGAGACAAGTGGAGGCCTTTAGCACATGCAAAGGCCGCTACAAGTCTTACAAATGATGTCTTCAAGTATGTGTGTATTGTGTGATACAAGGACCATGCCCTGAGGGGTCAAATTGTAGAGGGGGGTAAAAGAGGCACGTGGACAATTAATGTGGTAGGCCCAATTTCAAGGAATGGGGGTAATCCTACTCCAATACGTATAATCCTAGTTGGAGAAGAAATCATCCTAACTTTGGGTGGGCGACAAGAGGGGCAACTAAACATGCACATACTTTTTTTCAAAATTTTCAAATTTTCCAATCCAAACAACAACCATACCAAAGCACCAACATTCATACTACACAGACTGCAGCACCACAGTCCAACCTATGCCATTTCTGCGCACAAGCGCTACACCTGCCCCACAACATGCACAATATTAACATCCACATCGGAGGGCTGCGGATAATGAGATTGCGCACTAAAGTCACAAGTATTGAGCAACAATTGGGGAAAATGAATCATACTTGAAGAGTCTCGTAATGTTCACAAAACAAATGCAAGGGGATTTCCCGCCCAACCTCAGCAAAATCCTAAGCCATGCAATGGCATTGAGGAGGAAAACACCATGAGCAATCCAGGCCATCACGACCCTTAGAAGTGGTAAGGAAATTGATTAAAACAATTGCACCAAAGGGGTAATTCAAGGGGGGGAGAAGTTAAGGAGTTAGGTGGTGGAGAGGAGAGACGACGTAAAGTTAGAAGGGAATGAAGAAAGCAAAGGCACAAGAAACCTGAAGCATGTCTGAGCCGATCACAAAGTGTTCAATGAAATTACTGTTAAGGACTGAAAACATGCACCGTTCCCACAAAGATGGCAAAAGTGCGTAGTTAAAGCAAACGTAAATTCGGAAATTTATGATTGTCTTCAAACAAGTTCAATCAATATTCCGATGTTAGATGATTAAACATATTCCCTCTTTTTATGCCAAATTTAAAAGAAGTTGATTGTGTATGTCAAAAGGAATTTGCATGTAAAAGAGGACGGCAATGATGAATCAGAAGTCAGAGTGCCGGATTCTCCCAATGCAAGACTGTTGTCGAAGTATAAGGACCCGATTGTCCTACTATTTCGTGCATTAATAGGGGGTGTAAGATTGATGAGCATTCTCGATTATGGTTCTAGTGTGAATTTGTTGCCGTATTCGTATACAAAGACCTAGGTTTAGGAGAAACTAAAAACCACGCGAGTTTACACTTGAGTTGGCTGATCATCGTGAAGGTCCGAGGGGGTATCACGAGGATGTTCTTATTCAAGTCGGAAATTACTGTGTACTACCCGGTTTAGATTTCATAGTCGG
>CM018915.1:12029548-12032048 GCA_009663005.1 Actinidia chinensis | reverse complement strand
GAACCGAGCTCATCCAGTTCCTTACAACTAATATCGAGGTCTTTGCATGGACACCTTGCAAGATGCCTAGGATAGAACCTAGTTTCATCAAGCATGAATTCAACATTCTCCCCGATGCCCGACCAGTAAAACAACGAGGAAGGAGATCTACATCTGAGCATGTGGATGTAATGATTGAGGAAGTGGAAAAGCTAAAGGAGACAAGTGAAATAACAAAAGTCCTCTACCCGAGCTGGTTGTCAAACACAATTGTGGTAAGGAAAAAGACCAGAAAATGGAGAGTCTGCGTAGACTTCACAACCCTCAACCGAGCTTGTCCAAAAGATTGATTTCCTTTGCCGAAGATTGATTAGTTGGTGAATTCTACCTCGGGTCATGCCCGAATGATCTTCCTGGATGCATATAGAGTTACCAACAGATAACAATGCACGAGCCCGACAAAGAAAAGACTGCATTCATCACCCCCCGAAGCGTATTCTGCTACAAGGTTATACCCTTTGGACTGAAAAATGCAAGTGTTACATATTAGAGGATGGTCATAAAAATGTTTGAGCCATCTTGAGTAAAACCATGGATGCATATATCGACGATATAGTGGTCAAAAGCAAAAGAGAACCAGACCATGTTAGGAATCTGACCTAAGTGTTCACAATACTAAAAAGGCACAAGTTGAGACTGAACGCAGCAAAGTGCGTCTTTAGGATGAGCTCAGAGAAATTCTTGGAGCACTTGGTGATGAGATGTGGGATCGAGGCAAATCCTGAACAAACACAACGATCAACAATCTTGTTAGCCCAAAGACTAACAGTAATAAATTGATTTATCAATAAGTCCTTTGACAAATGCCTTCCATTTTTAAACTCCGTAAAAATATAAAATTTTCATGGAATGAGTAGTGCGAGCTCGCACTCCAACAGTTCAAAAAATATTTAACTAGACCATCACTTCTTTTCACTCTAGATGAGGGAGAGCTGGTCGATGTTTACCTCGTTGTCTCTGAACATGTTGCTAGCTCGGTACTCATAAGAGAGGTAGATGGAGAGTAATGCTAGATCTACTTTGTTATAAAAATGTTTATGGATCGCCAAATAAGGTACTTATCGCTGGAGAAGCTCGTTCTAGCACTGGTCTTAACTTCGCAGAAACTCATGCACTATTTTCAAGCATATCTCATCGCTGTTTATACAGAGTTTTCGCTAAAAAATATTTTATCAAAAGCATACTTGGTCGGTAGACTTTCCAAATGGGTTGTTGAGTTCGAACAATCAGATATAAATTTTATGTCGAGGGCGGCAATAAAAGGACAAGTCTTGGCCGATTTTGTGGTGAAGTTCTTACCCAAAACTGTGAGTCCAGAACAAGGTTGCCTTGTGTCTACACATAGAGGGGAGGAGAGCTCAGAGGCAGTATCACCGTAATTCAATCAATACCTATGGATAAAGAGGTTATTCAAGAACCACCACAACATCTAGAAACAACTGCCTCTAGTGAGATCTTAGATGTTCCAGAGGTTATTGAGGAATCTCCTCAGATCGATCCCACCTCGGCGTAGAAAGTATTTGTTGATGGAGCATGGTTGCAGGGGTAGGAGTAGTTTTAAAAAGCCCCAAAGGAGCAATTTTTGAACATCGCCTCAACTGAATTTTCCCGCAACAAACAACGAATCCAAATACGAAGCCTTCATTGCTAGATTCCGATCTGTCAACAAATTCAAGGTTCCCAAACTCCATATATTCAATAACTCAAAACTGGTGATCAACAAAGTTATAGGAAAATTCAAAACTTGAGGGGCCAAGATGGCTAAGTATTTGGTAGTGACTAAAAACCTCCTCGTTGGATTCAAATTTGTAAAAAATTAGCAAGTGAAGAGGGACTTAAATTCACATGCAGATGCATTGGCAGGCTTGGCTTCGATTTTTGAAGGAGAGATATGCCAAACCATAGCAGTCAATTTGATCTCAGCCCCCAATCACGAAGTGTCTCAAGAATCCATCTTAGTCAACACTGAGCTGGGACTGAGCTGGATGAACCCGATCGTGGATTTATACGACATGACAAGCTTTCAGAAGATAAGGAAGGCAAACAAACTAAAGATAAAGGCAACTCGGTTCTAGATCTCCCCCAATGGGGACTTGCACAAAAGTTCATATCTAGGACCTCACCTATTGTGCATTCACCCGAGCCTAGTCGAAGATGTGCTTTTTGAAATCCATGAAGACATGTGCGGACTACACTCAAGGGGAAGATCATTGGCCACCGAGCTCTGATCCAGGAAAATTACTGGCCATACATGCAAAAAGATGCCCAGGTGTATGTCCGCAAGTGTACCAAATACTAGCTATTTTCCTCCTAATTCATTAGCCAACAAGGGACTTAACCCCTCTCACCAGTTCATGGCCCTTTGCACAATGGGGGATGTACATCGTGGGGGTCCTGCCCTGAGTTTCAAGGAACAAGAAGTTTTTGTTAGCAGCGATGGACTACTTTACAAAGTGGGTAG
>CM018915.1:12022048-12027048 GCA_009663005.1 Actinidia chinensis | reverse complement strand
TTTGCCCAAGTATACTTTTCAAAAATTTAAGGAGAGTTAGCCAAACTTTATATGAGCACTAAACTCCGCCCCATGAGTTTTGCCTAAGTATACATAGCAAAAACTGAAGGGAGAGTTAACCGAGTTCTATGTGAACACCGAGCTCTGCCCCATGAGTTTTAATTAAGTATATTGTTCAAAAGACAAAAAGCATGAAATGAATTGGTAAAAAGAGCATCTTACAAATTGAAAGCATGTTTGCATAAAAATGATAACTATTTGAAAGCAAAGATATTACATTGACGAGCTAAAAACAGAAAGAACTATACGAATTTAAAGCAGCTTTACAATAATAGTTGTCCAAAAATCAAGAGATGACATTGAAGAGCAAAAATAGAGAAAACAAACTACTCTTTCGGTGGGTTTCCTTCATTAGCATTTTCTCCTTCAGCTCCCACAACCCCTTCTCCTTCACCTCCCCCGAGCTTGTTGCCCTGAGCCACATCAGCGTCATCACCTTGATCCTCAGCTGGCTGGTTCACGTATCTTCTTCATTAAAGCCCGGGAGGATAATTGGGGAGTAGACTATGGGTGGGTCCGGATCCTCAACTGGTGGTGCTTTCGCATTCTAGGCAGGCTGATCCAAAGGAGTCCCAAGCTCTTTCAGGCAAACAAGCCAGCCTTCCTAAAAATTACTTGGGAGCAGTTCGGTCACCTACTTCTCGTAAAAGTCACCAGCTCAGTTGTAGCCATAATCAAAAACCTTCTTGAACACCTCACCGAAAGCCAATTTCTAAAGCTCGGCAAGTCCTCTAGAGCCTTGTTCATTTGCTCAAGAGTAGCCTCAGCTTCATCACGGGCATGAACGATTACCTGCTTTGCCGCAGCCAAATTGAGCTTAGCCTGTTTTAGCTCATTCTCAAAAGTGTGGGCCATCTAATTGGCCTTCTTTAGGTCGGTTGAACACTATTTCAAGTGTTGTTCAAAGTTCGCTAAAGCTCGTTGGAGGATCCATAAAACAAACACAAGAAATTTACAAAGTATCAGGAGGAAATAAAATAAGGACTGACTGAGCTGGTTAACTACCTGAACGCCTTGCATAATCATCCTGTCTTTGAACTCCTCCAAGCCCTCCGTAGCAAGATCAGCTACATCCTATAGGAGCATGATGGTGTTCCCCAAGGCTAAGCAAGTTATGTGATCCCACAACATATCAGCATTGGTGACCTGTTTCCCGAGCTCAACAATAGCAAATGTGGGAGTCCAGAGCTCAAGGACGCCACCAATCCTCAAGGGGGCAGCCAAGCCCTTCTGCGGGGAGATTCCCCTTCCTTTTTCCAGCTCACAGGGATGAGGGGTATTTGACTAAACCTCCGCCGGGTTTGGGAGGGCTAGAACAGGCTCAAGGGCCTATTTAGCAGGCTCTTCCTTCGCAGCCTTTTTCTTACCCAAGGCTTTATATCTTCCTCATCCAAGTTGGAACCTAAGTTGACCCCTTGTTAAAAGAGTGTTCAATTAGGTCTTTGACAGCAGGTGCAACCACTGGAAAATTGAGGTCGTCAGCAACCTCAGCAACTGACACGAGTATGGGCTCGGCGACCAAGATTTGGGATGGAGGAGCAATGGCTAAAATCAGGTCTTCGATCTAGTTAACTTCTCTGCTGTTTTGGACCTCGACATCTTCTTCCTTCTCCCTTGCTAATTCTTCGCCCGCTGCCTTTTTGCTTGCCTCTTCATCACTAACTCCAAACGAATCGAAAAAACTTGATTACTGGAACCAGTACTTTGCCTTTCAGCCTCTAGCCTTAGGTGCGTAAGCTCAGCTGTAGTTCCTTCAATAAGATTGCTAACTTCAATGGAAAGCGAATGCCTATCACTTGGAGCTCGTTTGTGGATGCATAGGGGTGGAAGCCTTGTCTACCTTAGACGATCACCTCAGTGGGGGATGAAGTGGTGGTAGATTGGGATGTAATTTAGTAGCTTGACTACCTTCTGGGTCTAACGACAATTGTTCACCGCTTCAATCGCTATGGCACAACGCTCAAATATCCTCCAATACCAGGCAATGAGTCTTGCAACAATCAAACTGAGATGGAAGAACTGTCAGACCATCAAAAATGAAATAAGTACAAGATTTTCTTCAAAAACTGAGATAAAAGAAACCGAGATTAGATTTACTCTTACCAACAAGGACATAGCCCCAATATCTCAAAATAAAAAATGACCGAGGTCATAATCCTAGAACTCCAATTCCTTGAGACCCAAACAAAATCATTCAAATATAAGTCTTTGTCTGGGCATTAGTAACCAACCTCGTTTAAGGCTGATTGGGCTTCTAGAGTCGCAGATAGTAATTACCAGTATACATCTGGGTCTCAGGGCTCTCCTAGGCCTCACTATGTAATATACATGAAGTAAATCATCGTCAGTGAATTTTTTACCCTCTCTCTTCATCAAAACGTCCACCACTAGCACAATTAAATGAAATTTACTAACACTTGCATAAAGGTAAGACGGCACAAAACCATGACCTTCTTCAGTAGAGGACCCAGGGGGATTTGAGCCCAACCTAGTGGATCAACTAAGTCTGGACTGGTATGCGGTTATCCTCCCCTTCTACCAAATTAGCATCTTCATTGGGGCCCGACCTCTCTATGAGAACATTGTCAGGAATGTTATGGTTGGCACGAAACTGAACTAAGGCAGCGTCGTCATGGACGAGTAGTTGAGCCCAGTTCAACTCCATGTTCTGAAAATAGAAGCAAATAGTGAGAACGAGTTCAACTACAGAATCATAACAAACTTGGGCCGTGAAGCCTATGGGACAAAGTTAGCCGAGCTCTATGTGAATTTCAAACTCTGTCCACGAGTTTTACCTAAGGAAAGAGTCAATCGAGCTGGGTCCAAGCTCCGGAGCTCATCCTAAGATATTCTAAGTTGTATGTAGTGTCCAAACGAACGAAGCTATATCAAACCCCCTGCCACCCTAAGCTAACCCTAGTAGCAGGTGTGTTTAAGGGAAAAAACCTAACCTTTGAAGTTTGAAAACGGGTCAGGGGGAAACTCGAATCAAAATCGGGATGATAAGGTCTGCAACCGACTGATAATGGCGAATGAGCGACCACAAATAGACTTAACAAAACAAGCAACAATCCAGATGCAATAGGAAGCCAAAAAACTTCAGGAACTTAGAAATGGCAGTAGAAAACAGCACACGCAGAAAAAAAAAAAAGGAAGATTAAACCAAGGAAGAACATAAACTTACAAAGAGGTTTTGAGAAAAGTAATTGTCGTCTAACAACGAGAATCGGCATCAGAACGTGAATCGGCATCGAAAATAGTGAGACGAAATAGTTGGACGTCGCACAGTTTCTCTCACTAAAAAGCTCTCAGAAGGGTAATGTGAACAGTCATAGAAGAAGATGAACAAGCTTATACAAAAAGCTAAAAGAGGCGGGAAAAGACACTAAACACGCACTTAGGGCGCATCGTTTTGCGGGTTAACCGTCGCCCCCGAGCCAATGAAAGACAAGCATATGGCATCTCCCACACCGCGCGTCCATGCCAAACAAATCCTAGAAGTAGGTGGGAGAGCCTCGGTATCGGTGCACAAACCGAGCTCGTAAGCTAATCAAGCCCCGGCACGTGGCATGATGACATGACAAAATCAAGCTTCAGCAGGAAAGCACATCCAATTCACATTACCTCGGCAAGTATTGACCCAACCATATGAACTGAAGGACAATTTAAGAGGATAAAATAGACAACTATGAGTTTGGGTCACACTAAGGTAGGAGCCACTTCCGGGTAACCACTGTGAAGTGAGGTAGGGATACGACACTCGCTTGAGCTCGGTCAAAACACTACCAAGTATTGACATCACCTTAACTAAAGGATCAGCGTCATAATTGAGTTGTCGTTGTACAGTAAGTTCAGTGGGTCAACCATGCTAAAGGTTGGTTGAGAGACAATGGTCGGCAGCGATCCCAAGGTATATCAAGGGACAGAGGATGACTTGCACAGTAAAGTTTCGTCTAATAACCTGCATAACTGAAACATGGCATCTACGGTGTGGAGACGTACTACCAACTGAGCCGTAAAGGCATGGTTAGGTCAGCCACCTACCTATTGACATGGCAGTTGGCATGTCGAGGTAGCTATATAATGAGGACTCCTATTCTCCAAAAGGTACGCACTCTTAGCTAGTAAAATCTACACTTTCTCTCTCTACATCCTCCGGTCTTCTAACTTGGCCGTCGGAGAGCCATTTTTCAAAAACAGCTATGGCAACCAAACTTACTATTTATGTGCTGCAGTTAGGACATTAATGATTGACTGATTGAAGCTACCCTCGTCGTCGTAAAATCACCGCGAGTGTCTATTCTCGATTTTCTTCTTCTCACCTCTCAAGATCAACACCACACAGGTAAGTACATACCGGTTTTGATTGAATCTAGTACCCTACCATCCTGATTTCATTTCGACTCAAATATTGGTCGGTACCGGTGAGTACTGTTCAGGTACCTGGTACGGTATTTAGAACCTTGTATGAGAATATTTTTGGTTAGTCTGGCTAGTCCTGCCTCGAGGTCTTCGGCTGAGCTTGTAAGAGGTAGGGTAGGTTTGGGAAGATGATGATTATGATGAAATCTTTACAACCCATGAAAGAAGATCAAAAGAAAGAAATTAACAAATGCTTGTATTTTATCTTTAGTACATGCACTGTCTGGAATACATGATACAGTCCACATGAAGAACTTGAATTGTTCTTAATGTCTTTTTAAGCTATACATCTTGGCTATTCACATGAAAAACTTGAACTATTTTTCATGTCTTTTTTAAGTATCACATATCATATCCCATCCTAGTAGATCCTAGGTGGTCGAAACCAAAGCCATAAAAACCCCAATATTTTTTCAGATCTTTTTACATGTCTTGTGTTTCCTAGCCATAGTCGACATGAATAGAACTTGTTATTCAAGTTGCTTTTTAACTATCCTAGCTAGAATCTAGACCAAAAG
>CM018915.1:11959548-11964548 GCA_009663005.1 Actinidia chinensis | reverse complement strand
AAATTTGATTTGGAAACACTGCTGCAGTCTCAAGAATTTAATTTAGACCTGAAAAATTTGTCAGAATTCAAAATGAATGATTCAGTCTAACTTTTCGTGGACCCGGTGTTTCTAATTTGGTAAAGGAAACTATTTAGACGATGATGTGTATCTATTGGATGGAATTGATAATAACTATGTTTGGTTCACAAATTCAAATTGAATTAGGGAATAATTAAGACCTTAGGATAGTTAAGTGGGATGAATACAAAACGGAATAAAGGAAAGATGTTTGTTTTTGTCAGGTCAATAATTAATCACGTCCTGCTATATGGGGAAGGTGGTGTAAGTTACTTTCCTATTTTGTACCAGTATGGGGATAAGCATTATTAAAGAGAAACCAAAAAAGTAAAAGAAAAATATTATTCTACCAAAATTTTTATACATATATTACACCAAAATAATGTAGCAGGAGTGATTCAAAAATTATAACCACAATAGAATGTATTTTTCCGTTAACGCTTCGTTTATTTCGACGGAAAATATTTTTTGAAAAGTATTTTTTAAATTTTCCGTTGTTTGGTAGCATGGAAAATAAAAAGTCAACAAAATCTATTTTCTGATCTAGCGGAAAAAAACAATAATTTAAGAGGTAGAAAATAATTTTTGTTTTTTTATTCTAAATATTATTTTTCAGAGCTCACTCACTCTCGTCATCACCAACTCCACCCACCAACACACACAATATTATTGTGTTTTTTTATATTATTTTTTTTATATTTAAAAACAGATTTTTTTTGAAAAAACTCTTATTTTTTAAAAACCTGTTTATTTTTTATTTTTTATTTTTTATTTTTTATTTTTTATTTTTTAAAAATCTGTTTTTTAAATTTTTTTTTAAAAATCCATGTTTTTGTTTTGGAAAAAACATTATAAAAAAATTTAAAAACTGTTTTATTTTTTAAAAACTTGTTTTATTTTGTAAAAAAAATGTTTTGTTTTTAAAATATTGTTTTATGTTGTAAAAAACTGCTTTACTTTTTTAATCAGAAAGAAATAAAGTCTTGGACTTGGTTTGTATTTCTAGGATCAGGTGATTTTTTTTTCTATTTATATAAGTTGGTTTATTTTCAGGGGAAAAAAAAACGTATCGAATTGGATTTTTGAATTAGATATCCATGTAAATCGGATCGGATTCGGCTTTGAGTAATATGGATTTACCATATTCGAATTCGAATCAAATTTGAATTTATGTGTAATCGGATTGGACCAAATTTTTTGATTTGATCTAAATCCGATCTATTTACATGCTACTTAATAGGTAATTGGTTTTTATTATTGGTTATTGGTGTTTTTAACTAATTTCATTTTTTTCATGCCAAACAAATATTATAAATTGGGTTTTAAAAAATGGATCCATGTCAAGCCAAACGCCGAAAAATAAATTCATTTCTAGAAATGCTTTCTCCGAAAACTATTTTTCGGATAAATAATTTTTCGCTCAAAACAAGATAAAAACTCAGAGGTTCAAACTTTCACATCAATATATTTGAGAATTATGAACATTTTTTTTATTTTCATATTATTACTTACTAAAAAATGGTCGGTTCTGGGTAAAAAATCTTAGAGTGCACTATAAGCCCATATGATCGGTTCTAGGCTTCGATTCTCAGGTCAGTTCCGGTCGGGTCGGTTTTGGGTAAAAAATCTTAGGAACCCGAGAATCGAACCGAACCGCTGGTCGGTTTTGGGTAAAAAATCTTAGGAACCCGAGAACCGAACCGAACCGCTCGGTTCTATAATTTTCAGACCCGGAACGGACCCATGAATATGAAAAAATTGACTCAAACCGACCCAATAAGGTCGGGTCGGGTGGGTCTTTTGTGCACCCCTACTCAAAACCAAACTCAATAGGCATGGGGTAATTTGGGTATACCTAAAGTTATTAAAGTCGAGAGGTGCACTGAAGCGCAAAAGTCAATAAAGCCTCATAGACTTTTGCGCTTCAGGTGCGAGGCAAGACGCTCACCTTATCAAAATAAAGGAGCACATTATCAACAGAAAAAATATAATATAGACCAAAAAAAATTTTTTTTAAGTTTAATTTACAAAGAACAACAAGATAATTTTTTTCACTCATTTACAATTTATAATTTACAATTCTTCAATCACTATTTATACTATTTACCATAGCCACTGTTTTAAACATACAATTCAATTATTCAATTGATCCAATATTTTTTATTTTGGGAACCCAATTAGTTTTAAATTTACTTATACAAAAAATCAGTAACTATAAAAATATAAAATCGGAGGAAAATAGATTACAAAAATCAGAGAAAAAAACAAAAAAATATAAAAAAATAGATTAATTTTTTTAAAAAAATATTTGATACAAACAAAAAAATATTTTTAATGTATGTTTAGAATATAAGCATGTAAACAAAATTCACTTATTGATTAAAAATTCAAGATGTGGTAGGATATGAATAAAATTTTATTATTATTATGTGAAACAATAAATAACTGAACATTTTTTTGTAGTGAATTTATTAAATTTTATAACAAAATTTATTTTTTAAGTACGTTTTGACTACTTAAAAAGTAAACTATGTAGATCATTTTTTTTACAATATAAGAATGAGTTAGTTTACAAATAATTGGTATATTAAGAAAGAATGGTTGTTTAGTTTAACAGGTGTTAGAACTCCTAAATCTAAGGATAATCTTGATAATAGTTTTAAAAGTTAAGGGAGATTAGTATTATTTTAAAAAATATTAAAAATATGGCTGTATTTATTAGAAACTTTAGGAAGATCAGTGAATTTTACTATTTTTTAAAATGATTGGGGTCTATATTATAATAATTAAAACTTAGTTGGTTATTAAAAATTTATATAACAATTGAGGGGCCAAAAGTGTAATTATGGGTTAAATTTGTTCAACCAAGTGTACTAATTACAGTGGTGTCCACCTATTAATAAATTTGTTATGATTTTTCGTGCAAGTTATGAATTATAGTGGTGTTTTTATGATGATTTATTATCTATTTTATGATAATTTATGGTATTTTTTTATGATGGTTTATGGTCTATTTATATGGGGTCTACGTATTAATTGTAGTAGGGTCCATATAATAATTAAAGTGGAGTCTATGTCGTAATATGTATCAGCGCTTTTATAATATATTGTGGTTTGATTATAAATTATTTTAGTTTGGTTATGAATGGTTATGAACATAGTTATGAATTAGTGTGATTTCAAAGTATTAATTGCAGTATGGGCCTTACCAATGAAAGTGGTATCAAACTTTTATTGGTGAGAACCAATTATCAACCTGATTTTATGAATTGTATTGATTTTTTTATGAATTTCTATAGTCATTGTTATGATATATTTTACTATGAATTCTATTGGTATATTTGGTAAATTTTATGAATTTTTATAGTTATTTTATGAATTTTTATGGATATAATCATATAAGTCTTATAAAAAAATTTGCTATGTTAATGAATCAAAAGTTAATTTTATGAGAATTTATAATTAAATTATATTTTATATTCTGGTTGATTTTTAAAATAACCGATTTAATCGGTCAAAAATGATGACGTGACACAATATCAATTACACAAAAATGCAAATGGTAATTCCCAAAGTTTTTTTGAAATCTAATTTGAAAGAATAATATGTGTTGTGCTACTTTGTCCGCCAAGTTAACGATGTTTGCATAAACTCTTCTATAAAAAAAAATTTAAATACATTTATTTAATGTTTTATTATTGTTTTTTCCCCTTCTGTTTTTATGTTAAGTGGGACAGATGTATATTCTGCCACTAGACGTTTAGGTAATGGCCCTTAAAAGCTAAGTTATTTTTACAACCTTGCTTTTTTTTACTTACCAAAAAACCAAGAATTTTTAATTTTTTTGCTTTTGTGGCTTTACTTTAGTTAAAACTAAGCAACAAAAGCAAAAAGACAAAAGCGAAAAAGCCAACTTTGATGGCTTTTTTGCTTATTTTAAACCAAAACACCAGAAGAAAACTAAAAAAAACTGGTGCCAAACGGAGCCTAAAACTTAGTTTTTTGTAGTTCTCATATCAAGTTAATTTTTTTTTTTTTTACATTGTGATGATGGGAACGAGTACGGAATAAGCAAGAACACAAGCACAATCGATTTTAGGGTTGTTCAAAAAACCACGATAGAACCGAAAAAATCGGTCTAAACCAGTTGGTTTATTTCTATTTTTTGTATGGCCGGTTCAATTCTGATTATCAATTCTAAAAAACGTCATGAATTACTAAATTCGGTTCCGATTTTGAACCGGACCGGATAATACTAGCAAAATATTTTTCAATAGTTATGTACTTATGTTTCATATCTTAATTTAGATTGTTATTTTATATAGTCTTGAACAATTGTCTAACTATATTAAATTATTAATATTCAATGTTTTTTTATGAATGACAAAAGAAAATTTTTATTGATAAAGAAATTATAGTACTTTTGGCTCCACCCTAAATATTATAATTTATATGCACATAAAAATCAGATCCGGACTTGTATTTACAAAAATTCTCTAGTCAATTTAGAAGTTAATTATTTATCTGTAGTTATGAATTAATTATATTATACGCGGTATTTTCTCAATTTGCACAAAATAAATATTTGAGAGATTCTCTTATTTATCAGATGGAGTTTTGATATATATATTTTTTAATATTTTTGGTCCAATTAAAATTAATATATTTATGTCAATTTGCACTAAGTAAATACTTGTGAACTTCTCTTATTTATCATGTTGAGTAAATATTTGAGATTTTCTCTTTTTAAATTGATAACTTCTCATTTTTCTTTTAGAAAATTATTGACAATTTCTTATTTGTTATCTTATATAGTGGTAATCTTATCCATATGATAATTTAGAAGTTGATTGTTCCTTAATATGAAAATTATATTGATAATTTATCATTTTCTGTTTTAAAAAATTATTATTGTTAGTTTGTCTACTTAAGTTTTATAT
>CM018915.1:11887048-11892048 GCA_009663005.1 Actinidia chinensis | reverse complement strand
AGTATATGACTCCGAGGATCAGGACACTCTTCTAGAAAAATGCACAAACGTCGATTGATCCTCTTGTAGCTTCGGTCCCTCCAGCCATTCCAAACCCTCCACCAACTCCTTATCCTGTATTGGCCATTATTGCTCCTAGTGAGGTCAGCTGAGCTTATCTGAGGCCCCACTTCTCGCCAAGCTCAAGGGGAATATACTGGCAAGAGGACATTCAAAGTGGCAGAAGAAAAAGAGGGACTAATTCGGCCTTTGCCCGGTCTTTTGGGGATCAAGCTGAGCTATGGAAGCCTGAATTTTCCATTGCAAAGCTCGAGAAGCAGGTTACAACGGCTAATTCTGCGAAGGATCACGACATTAGCCTGGCTCTTGCTTAGGCAATCATACTTCTAAATGGCGTCGCCGACCTTGCCACGGATAAGTTAGGGGAAATTTGTGATCTGTTGATCATGTAACAGGTCTAGGTAACGGGCGTTTCAATTCATCTCGATTTTCTTTAATTGTTCTCTTTTACTTTTGAATATATGATGTTTTTCACTTTGTTTTCCAGAGCCTCTACAAAGATTTTGCCATTTTGGAGTGAATGAAGAAGCAATCCTCCAAGCTCAAGAAATCAAAGAAGAAGATTAGTTCTATAGAGAAGCAGATCATTGGATTCTACTGCTATTAAGAAGGTGAAGCTGGCCCTTTTTGCAGTTATCCAAGAATGAGATGCCAGCTATACCATTGTTACCAAGGCTCAGGGTAAAGTCACTGTTGTCTAGGAGTAGTTGAACAAGGCATTGGGTGATATGGGCGAGCTGGAAAAGGTCGCATGTGGCCCGGTTTACGAGCGGGTGTTCAACTAGGGGATTGACCGAGTTGGGGACAACTACAACAAGCAACCGGCTAAATTCTCCCTGGTATCTACCAAAAGGATTGGATGGTGTGCTTGAAGGAGCTCAACATTCCCCTTGATCACCCATGTAAAGCAAGGCTGCGCCTGAGGTCGAGCCGCTGGATCCTACCTAACCCTACTCCCCCTCGTATTGCCCGATTTTAATGAAAAGGAGTATTTGAAGGAGATGGCAGACGAAGGTCTGGAGAAATTTACCTAGGTGGGCAGCAGTCCTGGTCTGGATGTGGTAAAGGCCAGCACGGCTGTTGACGACAGTTTGGATGCTAAAGTTTCTCTCGCTATATAAACTTTTTAAGAATTTTTGTATCAAACTCTCTTTTGAAGTTTATAATAAATATATTTTTCTTTTGTAGTTCATTTTGAATATGAATTTATTGTTCTTGCATGCTTTCATCTCGGGGGGACAAAGCCCAGAACTCGCGTAGAGTTCGGCTAGCTCCTCCAACATCTTCCAAGTATACTCAGGCAATCCTTGTAGGATAGAGTCCCAAACTCGCATAGAGTTCGGCTAACTCTTCCATAGAGTTCAACTAACTCTTCTCCTAGATATTTGCCAAGTATACTTAGGCAAGTCTCGTGGGATGGAGTTCGGAACTTGCATAAAGTTTAGCTAACTCTTCCCTAAATATTTGCCAAGTATATTTAGACAAGTCTTGTGGGACAGAGTTCAGAACTCGAACAAAGTTCGGATCTTGTATAGAGCTTAGTTAATTCTTTCCTAAATATTTGCAAAGTATACTTAGGCAAGCCTTATGGGATAGAGTTCGGTACTCGTATGGAGTTCGGTTAACTCTTCCCTAATGTTATAGCTGCTCGACCAAGCCGTAAGGTTGGATGCTTTTTCTTACTTGTTACAGCTCATTCAGACAAGTTTTGGTCATGCCTTAGCGAATCTATTTTTTTTGTTATAATGTTTAAACCAAGTGATTTTTTTTGTATAATTATGAAAAATATTTAATTTTGATAATAATAAAGAACGAAATTTTTAAGCAATAGTTTTTTTACAAGTGTAACTGATATACATACAAGCTCGATTGAAAAAGTTATAGTTTATTGATAGTACTTCCTCAAGTTGTTAAAATTTCAAGGGCTTGAAGCTTGTTTGCCCTCAGGATCTTTGAGGTAGTAAGCACTCATATCGGCGAGCTTAACTATCTTGTATGGTCCTTTCCAATTTAGACCGAGCTTCCTGTTCGCTGGGTCCTTAGTATTTTCAACAACTTTCCTCAAAACGAGATCTCCAACTGAGAATTGTATGTGTTGGACTTTCTGATTGTACATCTTGGCTAACTACTTTTAGTAGTTTGCCATTTGTATTAGCGCATTTTCTCCTCGTTCATCAGCAAGATTGATATCCCGAGCTAAGAATCCCTCATTATGACTGACGTCGTAAGCTTCAGTTCGTATTGTAGGCATACCGACCTCCAGTGAGATGACAGCTTTGAATTCGAAAGCCAGAGCATAAGGTGTTTCATTCTTGCTCTCTGCGGTGTAGTTTGATAGGCCCACAAAACGTTTGGCAATTCCTCGTCCCATTTGCCTTTAGCTTTTTTGAGTCTCTTCTTAATCCCGTTCATGATTGTTTTGTTGGTGGTCTCAGCTTGCCCATTGTACTGCGGGTAGCTTAATGTTGAGTTGTAGAACTTGATATTCAATTTCCTTAATAGGTTCTTGACTTTCTGTCCTATAAATTGAGTTTTATTATTTGATACAAATGCCCTAGGGATACCAAATCTGGAAAGAATGTTTCTACGGATGAATTTGATTATGTAGCCTCCACCCATTTCATGAAATAGTCTATTGCTACTAACAAAAAATTCTTGTTCCCCGGAGCTCGATGCAGAACTCCCACGATGTCTGTTCCCCATTGGGCAAAGGGCCACAGGCTGGTGAGAGGAGTAAAGTCCCTTGCTGACTGATGAATTATGGGGGAAGAAGAGTTGACATTTCATACACTTGTGGATGTATACTTGGGTGTCTTTCTGCTTGGATGGTCACCAGTATCCCTAAGTTAGGGCTCAGTGGACTCTTCCCCCGGAGTGTAGTCTGCAAATGCCTTCATGAATTTTAAAAAACACATCCTATACTAGACTTGGGTGGACGCACAGTAGGTAGGGCCCCAAATATAATCTTTTATACAAGTCTCCCGTGGGAGAGATCTAGAATTGTGCTGCTTTTATTCAAAGTTTGTGCGCCTTTTTCTTGTCTTTTGGCAGCTTGTCATGTTGTAAAAAATTTATAATTGGGTCCATCTAGCTCCGCCCAAGCTAAGTGTTGACTAGGATGGACTCTTAAGACGTTTCATGACTAAGGTCGAGATCAAATCACTGTGATGGTTTGACCTGTTTCCCCCCCGAAAACTGATGCCAAGCCTGTCAGTGAGTTTTCATGTGAATTTAAGTCCCTCCCTACTTGTTTGATTTTGACTGCTTTGAATTCGGTGAGGAGGGTTTTTGCTATTGCCAAATACTTGGCCATCTTGGCTCCTCGAGTTTTAAATTTTCCTTTGACTTTGTTGACTACCAGTTTTGAATCATAAAAAATATGGAGCTTGAGAACCTTTAATTTGTTTTCAGACCAAAGTCCCACAATGAAAGCTTCATATTCGGCCTCATTATTTGTCGTAGGAAAATTTAGCCTAAGGCAGTATCGAAAATTGCTCCTTCAAAACTTTTTAAAACCACTCCTACCCTTGCTCCTAGGCTATTTTTCGATCCATCAATGAACATTCTTCATGCTAAGGAGAGATCAATATGAAGTGGTTTTATATTAACCTCTAGAACCCCATTGATTTCCCCAGCGATGGTTACTTCTGCACTTTGAAGTGGTTTTTTAATAACATTGTGATCCTCGGGTGCTGATTCGATCTCAACTAATTTTGCCTCCGAGCTCTCTTCCTCCTTGTGTACAGATGCAAGGCAACCTTGCTTTGGACTCAAGGTTTGGGAGGAGAACTCAGCCACAAAATCAAGAAAGGCTTGTCCTTTTATTGTTGCCCTTGGCAAAAATTTTATATCCGATCGTCTAAGCTCAACGACCCATTTGGAGAGCCAGTCGGACAGATCTGCTTTGGACATGATGTTTTTGAGTGAAAACTTTGTATATACAGCGATGAGATGTGCTTGAAAATAATGCATAAGTTTCTGCGAAGTTAAAACTAGGTTCAATAAAGTTTTTTCAGTGGCAGCTACCTTATTTGGCAATCTGTAAATGTCTTTCTAACAAAGTAGATCAGGCGTTGCTGTCCATCTACTTTTCTTAGAAGTACCGAGCTAATTGCATGTTCGGATATAGTGAGGTATATGTAGAGCAACTTTCCCTTGTCTAGGGTGGAAATAAGCAGTGGTTGGGTCAAATATTATTTGAATTGTTGGAGTACGAGCTCGTATTCCTCATTCCATAAAAACTTCATGTTTTTGTGAAGGAGTTGAAAGAATGGACGATATTTGTTAGAGGATTTACTAATGAACCGATTAAGTGCTGTTACTATTCTGGTTAGTTTTTAAATCTCCTTCGCAATCCTTGGGCTGACGAGGTTGTTGATGGCCACAATTTGCGCTGGGTTTGCCTCAATCCCATGTCGTGTTACCAAGTGTCCCAAGAATTTCCCCAAGCTTACCCCGAAGACGCATTTGGTCGCGTTCAATCTCATCTGAATACCTTGGCTAGGTCCTTTACATGGTCTGATTCATTTTTGCTTTTAACCACCATATCATCAATGTAGGCGTCCATGGTTTTACCCATGATTGACTCGAATATTGGTCAATTTTTGACAAAAAAAAGAAGTCTTTTGGACAAGTTTGGTTGAGGCTTGTGAAGTCAACACAAACTCTCCATTTTCCAATTTTCTTCTTTACCATGACTGTATTGGATAGCCATCTCGGGTAAAGAACATCCATTATTGCACTAGCCTCTTTTAGTTTTTCTATCTCTTCTATCACAGCGTCCACATGCTCAGTTGCGGACCTTCTTCCTCGTGTTTCACTAGTCGGGCCTCAAGAAGGACGTTCAACTCGTGTTTAATGAAATTGGGGTCTATCCTAGGCATCTATTAGGGTGTCCACACGAAGATCTCGATATTAACTGTAAGGATCTAGATGAGCTC
>CM018915.1:11757048-11759548 GCA_009663005.1 Actinidia chinensis | reverse complement strand
AGAGGTTCCGCTTCTATCGACTTGGTAAAGTAATCTATGGAAACAATAATTTTTTTTCTCTATAATGGAGCTTAAGGTAGAGGTCCAACTACGTCCATCCCCCATTGAGCGAATGACCATGGATTGCTCATTGGGACCATCTCAGTGGGAGGGAAATGACTTACCAGAGCGAACCTTGACACTTATCCCACTTTTTGGTGAACGCCACTACATCTCGTTCCATATGGGGCCAAAAGTACCTTTGGCAAACCGCCTTCCTGACTAGTGATTTAGCCCCAGAATGATTTTCGGAGATGCCTTCGTGAATCTCCCTAAGGACATAATGTCTTGAGAAAGACCTCTTGTATAGTGTCCCGTGAATGAGGCAAAATTTGGTTGACTGATATCGAACGTGCTTGGAGTTTATCGGATGGTAGCTCCTTAGTTTTGAGGTACGCAGCGATGACATCCATCCATGTTGGTTCTGCTGTTGCTTGGCAAATAGTCTTGGCGACGTGATGCTTGGATTCAGCAAGAATTCGAGAGGGACGCTTTTATCTGAGATGAAATCAAAAGTTGAGGCTAGGTTTGCCAAGGCATCAACTTACTTGTTTTTTTCTCGAATAATTTGATGGATCTTGAAATTTTTAATTTTTATCGTCATGGCCTTCACCTCATCCAGATATGCCAACATACGGAGATCTTTGGTGAGGTAATCTCCTTGAACTTGATTCATCACGAGCTGAGAATCACTATTAGCGTCCAAGGATTCCACTTCTAACTTCATCACGACTCTCAATTCAACGAGGAGAGCCTCATATTCTGCCTCGTTGTTGGTAGCTTTGGATGCAATGCATATGGCATATTCCATTTGCTTTCTTGAAGGTTTTGGAGTACGAGGCATGCACGACAACCATGTTTGTTGGACGATCCATTCACAAATAGCTTCCATCTAGTGATGTCACTATCTCTGAACTCATGCTCCTCGGGAACATCAATCTATGGATGTGGAGCAACATCGTATGTAAATTCAGTTATGAAATTGGGCAGTGCTTGGGCCTTGATCGCCATCCTTGGTCAATAGTTGATGTGAAATTTGCTCAACTCAATGGACCACTTGATTAACCGTCCGGAGGTGTCAGGCCATTGGAGAATTTTCTTGAGGGGCTGATCTGTGAGCACAACAATATGGTATGATTGAAAATAGTGATAGAGTTTTCTTGTTGTGATCATAAGTGCGTAGGCGAGCTTTTCGATGTTCAGATATCTGGTCTCTGCCCCTATGAGGACTTTGCTGACATACACTAGTTTTTGAACTCTGGCTTATTCTTTGATGAGCATAATTACCCACTGCGGTGGGAGACATAGACAGGTACAAGGTGAGTTCCTCGCCCATATTGGAAACTATGAGTAGAGGGGGAATCCCAGGTATTCCTTTAGATGTTGGAATGCCAATTCAGACTCACTCATCCATTTGAAGGTCTTATTTTTTCTTAGAATCTTGAAAAATGGTAAACACTTATCCGCCGATTTTGAAACAAATTTGTAGAGAGTCGTCATTCGTCAACTATTGTACTTCACAGACGTTTTTGGGCGAGCTCATCATGAACAGGGCTTGAATTTATTTAGGATTTGCTTCCATTCCTCGTTTGGTTACTAAGAAGCCAAGGAATTTTCTTGATGATACGCCAAAGATGCACTTGAAGGGGTTAGCATCATGCGATATTTGCAAAGGATACTAAATGTCTTTCTTAAGTAGGCGATGTGATCAGAAGCTTTGAGGTTCTTTACTAGCAAGTCGTCAATGTAGACTTCCATTGTTTTCCCAATTAGCTTTTTGAACATCCTGTTGACTAATCTTTGGTATGTAGCTCCTGCATTCTTCAGTCCAAAGGACATGACTTTGTAACAATACAGTCCTCTTTCCGTGATGAAAATTGTTTTCTCAATGTCGAGAGGATGCATTTTAAGTTGGTGGTATCTGGAGAAGGCGTCCATGAAATTTAGGAGTTCATGTTTGGAGGTTGCATCAACTATCAGATCAATCTTTGAGAGAGAAAAGTTATATTTAGGGTAGGCTTTATTTAGGTTGGTGAAATCAACATATACCCTCTATTTTTCTCCCTTTTGAGGGGTGACGACAACGTTGGCCGACCAATCTGGGTAATGGATTCCCTGATAACGCCGACTTTGTCAAGCTTGGACACCTCATCATCTATGACCTTTAGACGTTCTGGGGTAAACTTCCTCCTTTTTTGGCAGACTGAAGGATGATCAAGGTCATTAAAAAGCTTGTGACGACAATATGAAGATCTATTCCTGGAACGTCGCCTTGTGACCATGCAAATACGTCAAAATTTTTCTTTAAAAACTTCACCAAGGCACTTCATAGCTCTTTAGTTAACTCAGTTTCGATCATTACATGATGGTCTGGATGATCAGGGTGTATGGAGATTGGTGTCACTTCCTCTAGCAGCTTGGTGTTTTTCGTTTTTCGAGGGTCAATAAGGTGTGCATTCTC
>CM018915.1:11692048-11697048 GCA_009663005.1 Actinidia chinensis | reverse complement strand
ATGTGGAAAAACTGTTTGCACAATATATGGTTCAGTCCATCTGGATCTCAACTTACTGGAAAAAAGATGGAGACGGAAATTGTATAAGAGAACCTTTTGATTAAGTTTAAAGGTTTTGCAAATGATATTCTTATCATGGAATGCTTTGACATTTTTCTTATAAATGCTAGTATTCTCATATGCATCCTATCTCAATTCCTCAAGTTCATTCATTTGGAGCTTTTTGTGAAAATCGGCTTGGAGCAGACGGAAATTTAACTATTTAATGGTCCAATATGCCCAGTGCTCCATTTCTACTAGCAAATGGCATGCCTTGCCATAGACAGGTCTATAGGGAGACATTCCCAACAAGGTTTTATAAGCAGTACGGTATGCCCACAAAGCATCAGTCAAATGAAGTGACCAATCTTTATGGTTTGGGTTAACCTTTTCCTTTAGAATTGATTTTATCTCCCTATTAACTAGCTCGACTTGTCCGTTGATTTGAGGATGATAAGTTGTGGACACTTTATGAGTTATGCCATACTTTGTCATTAATGCTTCAAATGGCTTGTTGTAGAAATGAGTCACTTGGTAACTAATAACTGCCTTAAGCATCCCAAACTAAGAAAAGATATTTTCTTTCAGAAATTTTATCACCACCTTGTGGTCATTGGTTCGAGTGGGGATCACCTCAACTCACTTGGATACATAGTAAACTGCCAATAGAATATATAAGTAACCAAAGGAATGTGGAAATGGACCCATAAAGTCAATCCCCCAACAATCAAAAATCTCAATAACAATTATGGGAGACATATGCATCATGTTTCGTTGGGTCACACCACCTAACTGTTGGCACCTATCACAAGTCTTGCAAAACTCGAAAGAGTCTTTGAACATGGTTGGCCAATAAAACTCATACTACAAAATCTTTACAATTGTCTTTTTTATTGAAAAATGACCACTACAAGCCTCTATATGACAAAATGAGAGTATATTGGGAATCTCAAAATCAGGTATACATCTCCTAATAATTTGATCAGGACAGTACTTGTAGAGGTATGGGTCATCAAAGAAAAACTTCTTTACTTCTACCAAAAATTTCATTCTTTCTTTACTTCTTTACTTCTACCAAAACCATTGCCAACAATTCCTTCTCAATTGTAGTGTAATTCATTTGCGTATCATTCAGAGTTTTGTTGGCATAATGAATTAAAAAATGCTTATTGTTCTTAGCTTGTATGTAAACTTTTGTAAAAAAGTTTTAAAGATTTATTCAATTCAAGTCAATTCATATCGTAATGTTTTTCGGATTTTTATTTACATGTTTTTCTTAGCCATGCTTGGATAGTTTACAAACTTGGAGTGATTGTGAAGGTTGCTTGGGGCTTCAAGGATGAATAATGGAGGTATTTTAATATCACCAATTTATTTTCTGATTTTTCAGACGATTCTTTCTCGTTTGCAGATACTTTTAAAAAAACTGGACGTTTCCGTATTATGTCATCAAAACATTCCTTGTATTCAGATCGCTGATGCCACTACCGTGATTAAAACAAACCAGATTTTAAATACTTTAGGAAAACTTGGGCCAGTCCTATTATATTAGATAATATTGCTTGATGATACGACTCGATGATGCACGACCTGATGATTATAACAATCAGATTTATTCATAAGTAACATTATATATGAATTGTTGGCTCAGTATACACGCCTGCCTTGTATATTATGCGTGAGTTGGGCTTCATTATATTTGTGCATGGCAATTAAAAAATTGACCAAGAAGACAATTATTTTTTTACAAAGCTAAATCTTCCGAACTGAGTGACCCACGTTATCAGTCGAAGGAATTTGAGTTATAAAAAACTCATTGGAATTCTAAGAAGGAAACCTAATTAATTGGGATCAATTGATTATGAGTCATTTTATTATAAGTTTCCATCAATTTTTATCCTTTCTTAATTTAGATTTAGTTAAAATCATCAAATCCAAATATAAGATTTTTATTTTTTCTTTTCTTTTAGGTTAATTCACATAATTTATAATTGATCGGAGTTAGGATAGTGCGAGTGAGTGCTATAGTTTATATTTATCTAACCTTAGGAGGAGAACGATACTGTATGATCAGGTTATACTACTCGTGATGACCTGACAATGGCGGTTAAAAAATTCACTTCTAGGAGCGAATTTAAGTTTTTTGGCGCATTGTCGGAGATACTTTCGCTCAAGGGGACCGCAAGAGGACTGTGCCTGGAACACAAATCTCCGTTCCTTATAAAAATTCAGCGGATTACTTCACCATCATCTACTACAAACAGGTGAAATCTACGGTTAAGGCCATTCGGTAACCTGTTCCCTCATTTTGTGTTAGTTTTAGGATTTATTTTTTATTTTATTTTTTTATTAGTTTTTTTAGGGTATAGCATTAAATTAAGATAAGAGGCTAATTAGAGGCGGAATAAGGTTTTTCTGTGCTATTTGTTTATTGGTTGTTTTTGCTTTACATATGGAGATTATGTGTTCGGTTGGGATTATTCATTGATTTGTTAGTATTAGATGCTGTTATATTTGTGGTGATTGGAGAATCGGTTGGAAATATACTTCTTTTTTGTATGCCTGCTTTGTATGACCTCATATTTTTAGGGAATCACACCACACGCGTTTAGTCCGAGTCGATCCATTCTGTAATCTTACCGTAAGACCTACCTCGAAGGTCCTTTTGGTTTGACATTGAACCCATACTCATAGACCACACAGCATGTCCTAGGTGGGGGCACAGAATGGCAACACTGGGGTTGATAGGGTGTTTGATGACCATGAAAGAGCGAGTAATTGCGGGGGAAGTCCGATTCCCACACCTCTTACCTGAGGGATTACATGAATCGCCGCAAGGCAAACACCCATATCTTCTATAGTCACTTCCTCTCACACTCAGACCACTTAAAATCTTAAAGCCGGAATGCACAAGTTTTCCACAATTTCAGGTTATGAGTCCGAAAGGAACTATATTTGTATTTAAAAGATTTTGAATATGCATGCTTTCATTTTTTAAGATAATGCATGTCCTAGAGAAATTTTACTTTTAAAACTCTTTCCATTCACTCTAAGGATAAAGCAAATTTTGGTTCAATCATTGAGACCTAGATCCATCATTCATGGAACACAATGTAAGGAGAGTTCTTGAAAAAGTTTCTTCTCCAAAAATCGTACAGAGCGCAGTCCGTTCGTGACAGCTCTCAGTTTGTACCGAATAGTAGCGAGAGTTTCTTTCAAGTCTTGGGATGATTCAATGACCTACTCATTGCATGTCCCACATAATAATTTCCACCATGGGCCATATATTAATTATTTTTTTAATTGTTCATTGTCTGCCCAATGAAGATTTTGTTGAGTCTCCATGTGTGCGAAAGTTTTCCATGAAAAAACCACTGAGCAAGCTTTTGAGTATTTTGATTACTTGCTAACTTGACAAGATTAGGAATGCACTAGAACAAATAATGTGAATACACTTTCTACTCTACTTCCAAACAGCTTTATGTGGTGCAAATATCAATTGGGGGTAGAAGATGATGTGAATGCGAACTCCTGCACTTTCAAGACAAGTGGAGGCTTTGGCACATGTCAAGGCCCCCGGCACAAGTTTTACAAAAGTGTCTACTGCACATTTGCCTTTTGATACAATGGACCATGCAAAAAAAACTGATTTGTATCCAATTGGGGCGGGGGTAAAAGAAGCCTTGACAAGTTAATGCGGTTAATCAATTTTTCTAGAGTCAGAATAACCCATTCTCCAATACATTAATCCGGTGGAAAACCACCCTATTTTGGGTGGGGCGAAGAGGAATGTCACACTGCACAATTTCATAAAACCCTCAAAACCTCCAACCACAATCATAACTATAATCTTACACAATAACATGACTAATCACCTCCCACATCGGAGGAATGAGGATCATAGCCTACACACAAAAGTCCAAATCTGGAATAAGCATGGGAAGACTTTGAGCAATCAGTCTCAAGTCTTAGAAGACAACAAATGGGAAAAGATGGACTCTTTGTTGGAAAATTTATCATGGCACAACAAACACAAGGACGATCCCCGCTCA
This sequence comes from Actinidia chinensis, assembly GCA_009663005.1. NCBI lineage: Eukaryota > Viridiplantae > Streptophyta > Magnoliopsida > Ericales > Actinidiaceae > Actinidia > Actinidia chinensis. The sequence goes on along the minus strand of CM018915.1, from coordinate 11,692,957 downwards.
AACCCAACAAACCCAAACCTGCAAAACTATTGCTAAAGAAATCGATAAAAAAGATGCCTCCGAAGATGTTATCATGGGAAGAAGGGTGAGTCTAGGGGGTTAATCAAGAGAGTGGGAGTGAAAAGAAAAAGTTGAGGAGAAAGAAAGAATCATGAGAGTAATTCTGAGCCATTTAAGAAAGCATTAATGAGATAACAAGGGAAGATTAAAACATGCTCCATTCCTCCATAAGTGACGAAAGTGAGTAAAACGACTGAATGCTGAAATCTATGATATCTTTAAAAAAGTTCGAATTAACATGAACCGTATGTTAATGCTATCAAACAAATACCTTCCTATGCCAAGTTCTTAAACGACTTGTGTATGGTTAAAGGAAGTTCATGTCAAAGAGTCGGCGAGGATGAATGCAAGTCAAAGTGCAATTTTTAAGAAATCTATGCCAAAATATAAGGGACCCGATTGTCCTACAATTTCATCATATTAATAGGGGGTGACTCGGATACGATCGAGCACTTCTTGACCTAGGGGTCTAGCGTTAAATCTTTGCATATTATGTTGTGGTAAAGAACCTAGGTGTAGGAGAACTTAAGCAACACGTGTTCACTGAGTTTACCTGATCGTTCCATTAAGCGGTCCCTAGAGGGGTATCGTTATAGGAGTGCTTATCCAAGTTGATACGGTACTATCGATTATTTATTATTTTGGACCACCCAACTTATGGAGTCTGAGTCTTCTAAGCGTCATATTCCTTTATTTTTAAGGACGACTCATCCTAACGAGAGCATTGAATTCAGTAATTTATTGTAGGAATAGGCTACTAAAACTTTGCGTTGTGGAATATAACCTTAGAAATTAACATATTCTGGTGGGTAACAACAATTATCGTGAAGTAGAGTCAGATTGAAAAGG
>CM018915.1:11684548-11687048 GCA_009663005.1 Actinidia chinensis | reverse complement strand
AGAACGCAGAATTGCAAGCTTATTTGGTTGATGGTTGATTCATGACATTGACAGAGACTTGGTCACCACTTTGTAAGACCTCTTTAAAAGCAGGTAATGTCTGGCATCCACCAGCGGAATGCCCTTGCCTGTCACATATGACTCAAATTTCCTCATTATTGGATGAGGTGCTAATCTCATGAACCTTTTTCATCTCTAAAGCTTCCAATTTTCTAGCCATTTGAGTATACTTGGCTTGTAAAAAGCTTATATTTCCCGTGTCCTGAGGGGTCGGCCCTAAAGACTATCTTGAATTATCGGCAGAGTATGAAAAATCCTACAATTGGTTATTTTCTGCCAATTCATCAAAAAAGTCTAATGCTTCCTTTGGGTTTTTACGCATAAATTGGCCATTGCACATAGGGTGTTCAAAAAATCCGAAAATCGGTGACCGACCCGAACCGAACCGTGCATTTTGGTTGGTTTCCTATGGTTTATGGGTTAGGTCTGGTTTTTTAAAATAAGAACGCGGTAAATTTGGTTCGGTTTACCGGTTTTTTATTTTCAACCGTGGTTCGAACTGAACCGCACCGAAATCAATTATATATATATGTGTTTATATCATATTCGCTATACATATTGATCTAAATATTAATTCACACTATACGCGTGATTACTTTAGTTTTCTCCTATAAAAAAAAACAAAAATATTTGTTACTTCCAAATGGATATTAGGATTTACTCTATCCATTTTTCATCACAAACCTTTCACATTAGTTCTTTATCCAAGATTTTATCAGTTATTTTTCTTTTTGTTATCCCTTATGAATTCTTTTTTAGTTTTTTATTTATTCATTTTTTGTTGTTGTCCATTATGAATTCTAACTTTTTATGAGTTATTAATTGCATAATTAGAGTTGTGTTGATATAATATCATTTAAGGAGTCAATCTATAACTATTTTATACTAATTTTGGGTTTCATGACTTGAAGCATTAATGAAGTTATGGGTAAATAATAATTTTGTTTGTATAATTTATAAAAATATTTAAAATGTTTAATGGAATTGAACCGAAACCGAACCAATAAGGCGGATCGATTTTTTGGTTTGGTTCTATACTTGTAATGGTTAGGTTCCGGTTCTCTTTTTAAACCGTTAAACATGATTTGTTAACTGATTCTGATGGACCGGCACGCAATGCGGACCCATGGACACCCCTAATTGCAACATCATGTGTATAAATTGTAAGGTTTGTACTGAAATTCCTTCATAGAAAAAACTTAAAATCCGACCAGTGTCGTAACCGTAATGTGAAATGGAATTTAGCAAGTCTTTGTATCTCTCCCAGCATGGGTAGAAAATTCTTATTCCCTTTCTTAAAAGTTATAAATCAGTTTTTTCAGGGAAGTAGTTTTGTTCATTGGAAAATTTTATTTGAAATATTACTCTTGCATTTTAGCCCAAGAGGTTATGGAGCGGGCTCTCAAAGAGTTTAGCCCGATTCTTCAAGAAAAAAGGAAAGAGCTTCAAACGGACTATCTCATCTCGCTGTAGTCCATCTACCATTATTCCCACTATTTCTTCGAATTCCTTAACATGGAGATAAGGACTTTCATTTTTCATGCCATGGAAAGTTGGAAGTGATGGGAGCATGCCCGGTTTGATTACAAATGTGTGTACATTTGCGGGCAAGACAATGCACGAAAGGTTGACGCTCGGGTAGAGTTTAAATAATCTTGCATAAACGGTCTTGGAGGCTTCGGGGCCTCATCAAGGACATGGATATGAAAACGCATTTGTCCTTTTTCCTCCTACCCCGTCATGTTATTTTCGGCGTTTGCTCTTTTCTAATTACTCTACCTGTATAGTCCCAACACCAAATTGACATGCAGTGCCCAAAAACCCTTTCAACTTTTCAATTTTATATCAAAATAGAAAAATAAAAAGAATGAAAGAATATACTTACAACCTCTTGCGATGAAAATCACAAGACTTAACCTTAGCGTTTGAGCTCCCCGGCAATGATGCCAAAAATACTTGACACTTTCTGATGTTTATTTTCTCTTATGTAGTTCCCAAATGTAGGAAGCTATCAATGAAGTACAATACTTAGAAGCCCCGATGTCATTTCCATAAGGAACTCTAATTTCAAGATCACATGTGGTGCAAGTAGAAAAGAAATTATAAAATTTATTTGTTGATAGAGTTTGGAAGATTGATTTATATCACGTTTGTATCAAATATATGAAATTGGCATGGTCCAAGTACCTAATTCTTTCTCTTACCTTAGATGTTCTAATTTCTTCTCTCTTTTTATACTCAACCAAGAATCAGGGTAAAATGATATTAGTTGAAAAAATTTGCAATAAAGTTTGTATAATATGTCTAAAGATATATCTATTGAAATTAAAATGGATTTGTATGATGTTTCAAATACTTAGAATGCAAATGATCTAAGTATTATTTGTACCAAGTGATTTTATTAATAAATAATCAAAGATTTATGCAATTCAAAGTTTTG
>CM018915.1:11674548-11679548 GCA_009663005.1 Actinidia chinensis | reverse complement strand
TTCGAAATGAAATTTATGAACAATTTAATGGCTTCACAACTATTATGGCATGAACATGTGTCACAACTAGAAATTTCATCCATCTAGACATGCATCCTCTCCACATTTTATTGCTATGATTGTCTAAGAATAGTAGCTAGGGAAAGAAGAATGTAAAAGAGGTCTCATCTGGCCAATGTTGGCCTATGTGGGAATAAGGGGAAGACAATTAAGAATTCCATCACGTTCATGAAGACATGCAACTTGTAGAATGCATGAGGTGAATGTACTGTTAGTGTGTTAGCAATGTGTAGTAAATTCTGTCAAACACAATGACAATTTAAAATTGGAAAAAAAAGAAAAGAAAATATAGCAATTTAATATCATTACTTCTCTTGCGGCCCGTGACAGTTTGGAAAACTTTAACCATGGTGTTTCAAAATAGCATTTTCTACTGAAGCCTGTGACGATGCGAGTGGAAGCGATGAAGCTAAGGTAGCTCATGTTGGGCCACTTTGCCCTTCTAATAATGATACTTGGTCTGGTTGGCCATTTGGTTTGCATTTGAAATGCCACCATTTGTAAAATTTGCAGCTGACATTAGTCACATTTCTGAGATTGCTTCCTTGCTTCACTAGGATATTGAAAAGTTGGCATCGTGACCAACTGATTTGATTTGGCCGTGGCATTTCATTGTTAATGCCGTGAGGACCCATGCACGAACCATATTGCAATACCTTTGAATAGCTGAAAGCTACAGTATATGTGGCGACGAAGCCATGGTGTTCATTGTCCAAAACTAAATAACAATATAATAATTAATATTTTGTAACAAGAAGCCATCATTGACAATATCTCCATCCATGAATTTTGCAGTGTCACTACAAATTTTTCAGATCAGACCACGAGAACCCTCTTCACAATTTGCTTTCATTCAAATGAAAAAAAGAGATGAAAGGCACAAACTTCGTCATGGGTCAGTTGCTAGTGCGTTAATCATTAAGGAATCATCATCTATACAATTCAAGAACACTGACATGGATCAAAGCCATCCATTGGAGAGTGAGAAAACACAACAAAGGCAGTAGAGACTGGGTGTGAGAGACAAAGCAACCGAGACAGAGAGACAGTGAAGTAGCATATAGCTGAGAGCCTAAGACGACTCCAAAAAATATATGAAAAGACCAGTATATCATAGGGTACTTTTCCTATTTATAGCGGGTTATATTATATGTGACCCATGTTGCTAGACAAGAATATGCCGCATAAATGCCAAAAGAAAAATCATGCCGTTGAGATTTTCTTCGATCCTCAAGATTCCAATGACGTGGTCTCTCTCTTAGTTGAACTGGCCCAAGGCAGCTTGACCAGCTCTGTGGCGTAACCTTCACCTCTAGCCACCAAGCCACATGATCCCAAAGTCCCACAATGCCATACCTCTTGGCCTAGGCGCAGTTCAATACATGTGTGACGCAGTGTAATATATGAATGTAATCGTGTGGTTAGAATACTTGTGGTAGGTTCCGAAGTACCTACAAAATGTAACATTGTACTAAGTTAAAAAAAAAATCCCAGTCAATGACAAAAAAATGTTGGGAATAAATTTCATAGGGAAGAAAAAAAAATTCATTAGCCAATGATGATGGATGAATTGTCGCATACTTAAATTAGCTCAAAGAAATGACTCCACCCGAGATAACCATGTCGTCACATCATCCGTGAGCACATCCATAAGATGACCATGTTGCCATTTATGGAAGGTCACGTCACCTATATTTTTCATGATCAATGTTCAGCATACCAAGCTCCACTACATTGCCCTCTTTTCTTCTAGAACGTCTTAGTCCCCTAACGGGCTGTTTGCTCGGAGTTTTGTCGCCATTTTTGTTGAAATATTTTCAAAGATATGTATATATGTAATATGTTTTGAAGTTTTGGAGTCCTACATTGAAAAAAGAGAAGAAGTGAAAAGGTTTTTAAGTGCTAGTTCATTATGACTTTTGTGTCTTGTTGTGCTAGGCACTTTGTGATAGAAACCACGCCAACACGTGACGAAACCCTCCAAATCTTAAAACAACCCAACTCTTTCAAGTTTGATGGAAATCACTCGTTGCTTAGCAAGCAAGAAACTTGGTATGATGAAGACACCACAAACGGGAATGGATGATACGTTTGATATTCACGTTTGAACGCCACAGGAATTTCTTGAGAAGTTCATATTAGTTTCTTGAAGAATTCAAGAAAAATAACGACACCCTCTCTATTTTCATTGATTTTCGAAATTGATAGCCTGCCTTTTATAGGCCTACGATAAAAATCTAATCTAATCTTATCTCTAATGTTATCCTAATAAAATAAATCCTACCAATCAAGTCGTCCTTGGAGTAAGTCAAATCTGATCTATCTCCAATCTAATCATAATCCTCATCAAATCTATCTAAAAATACGAATTTAAATCTAATCTGATCTTCATACTTATCTTGAATCTTGAAATTCTTGGACTTTGTAACACATCCTGACTGGATTCTTTCCTAGTAAAACACCCCACATCGATTTGTAATCCCCCTTGCACATGTATAGCGATTGGTTTCTCTCCTGGATCAATTTAGTAGTAAACCACCTTTGTTCACCCTCAATAGTGAACATACTTTCTTGTTGTTTGTAGAACTCTCCGGACTACAGTATTCCTCTTCTTTGAATCTCTTAGCTCGAGCTCTCGTCACCGGACCAATTGGAGCTTGAATCGGATTCATGAGTCTTGATAGCTTTTGATGTCCCATCATTCCTCCCCTTTGAAAATGATTTGCCCCAATCTTCACCTACAACAAAAGGACTCAAATCAGTAACATTAAAATAGCACTAACATTGTACCACCTGGTAAACAAAGTTTGTAAGCATTATCATTGATCCGTTCGAGCACTTGAAATGGACCATCTCCTCTGGACAGCAACTTAGAACGTCTTGTACTGGAAAGTTTCTTTCCTCATTTGTACCACCCCCAATCACCAGGCTCAAAAACAGCTTGTACGTCCTTTGTTGGCTTGCTTGATGTATTGCTTCGGGTTCTCCTCTCTATTTGATCATGCCCCTCATAGAGTTGCTTCCAAAGTCGGCCTAATTCTTACCATCTAAATTTACATGCTCAGAAACAGGTAAAGATGATAATCCAAAGGAGTTAAAGTTACGAAATCATAAACATTTCAATGGTTAGAACAGTGGTAGCAGAATGAAACCCAACGATTATAAGCAAACTTACATGTGGGAAACAATCCTCCCAAGTCTTAATGTTCTTACTAATGACACCCTCAACAAAGTGGATAAAGTTCCTATTGCACTGCAGTCTGTCCATCAGTTTGAGGATGACAAGCAGTAGAGAATATATTTTTATCCTAGTTTATCCCATAATATTTTCCAAACATAGCTCAAGAACTTAGCATCCCGATTAGAAACGATGGTTCTAGGCATACCATATAACCTCACAATCTCCCTAAAGACAAATCTGCTACATGAGAGGCATCGGCTGTCTGTGACAAGGAATAAAATGGCCATCTTAGAAAGCGTCTACAACTACAAGATCGAATCCCTTCCGCGTCTACTCCTAGGTAAACCCAAAACAAAATCCATTGAAATATCAATCCAGGCGAACTAGGAATAGGAGGGTTGTATAGACCATTCGGCTGCGACCCTTGATTTAGCTTGCCTACAAGTGACACACATCCACAAAATTCTCTCCCATTGCATATGTGCCCAATAAAAAGTGTCTTGACCGAATAACTAGGATTTAGCGACTCCAAAGTGTCTCTTAACCCTCTACCATGTGATCCCGAACTAATAAGTCTCTCATTGAACAAGTAGGCACACACAAACGTATTCTCTCTAAACAAGAACCATCATACTTATAGACTTACCCTCTGCAGATTTTTCAATGTATCTACATCTCACCAAAATCATGGTAATCATAATAAAGCTACTTACTGTGCTCAAAACCAAGAACTTAGCATCAAGAGAAGAGGATTAGGATACCGCGTGAAAGTGCATCAGCACCCACATTCTTTTACCTATTTGTAGCAAAGGAAATAGGAAAAGTCTCAATGAACTAACCATCGAGCATGCCTCTAGTTCAAACTGTGTTGGCTCTTCAAATGTTCAAGGATTCATGATCAAACGGAATTCACAAACTCTTTTGGCCATAAGTAGTGTTGCAAGTCCCCAAAGCTTGAACAATGCATACAATTCTTTGTCATAAGTGGGGTAGTTAAGTGCAGCCCCGTTTAGCCTTCTGCTAAAGTATGCCAGGGTCTCCCCTCCTACCTAAGAAACAGCGCCTATTACCCACACCAAAGCATTACATTCAATTTCAAATATTTTAGAAAAATAGGTAAAGCAAGTAAAGGAGATGAGTAAGCTTATGTTTAATAAGCTGAAACGCCTTCTCTTGTCTTCACCCCATTTGAACGTAACATTCTTCTTTGATAAACTTCAGTAAGTGGTGACAGCGATAGCGATAATCCTTTACGAACCTCCTATAGAAACTGGCAAGTCCATGAAAACTCCTAACATTATTGACACTAGAGGGGGGTCGGCCATTCTTGATGGCTTTGATCTATCCGTCATCAACCTCGATTCCTTTAGAAACCACAAAAAACCTAAGAAAACACGCTATATCGGTGCCAAAAGGTACACTTTTTGAGGTTAGCCTATAATTCTCCTTTCTAAACACATCCAAAAACAATTGCCAAAGGTGAGACATCATGGCAAATTTTTGCTATAATCGAATGTCATCAAAATAAACAACAACAAATTTTCCAATAAAAGCACGCAAAAAACATGATTCATTAAGCGTATGAAGTACTAGGTGCATTAGTTAACCCAAAGCATAAACCAACCACTCTACAATCCATATGTAGTTTGAATGCAGTCTTCCATTTTTTTTTTTTTTTTTTTTTTCAAATTCCACTTCTTTCATCTTAATTGATGATACCGTTGTTAAGATCAATTTAGAAAAGACACAAGAACCATGC
>CM018915.1:11657048-11659548 GCA_009663005.1 Actinidia chinensis | reverse complement strand
TCATACTCAATTTACCTCTCATAAACACCTATCTATTAAACCCTAATTGATTTGGGACATATATCAAGCCTAGTTTGGTTTGATTTTATAATATTTATTCAAATTAATTTTGCGACTACGTTTACAAATTTAAGTCGACAGACAAAGGAGCACTTATTTAATAAATTGAGCAATATTCTCTTTCCTCTCACATAACTAATAGACCCAATTACAAATTTCACTTATGGAATTCTATATCTATATATATATATGAGAGAATAGAGCATTACACCAAAATAATGACTGCTCCCGAAAATGATTTCTGGACAACAGATTTAAGATCATTGCGCGCATTTCATTATTGTTTACAATTTAAGTAAGGCGCACGAACCGGAATCGACACAAAATCTTTTATTCAAAAAAACTAGTTTCCAGATTTCAAAGTAAAACACAGTTAATCTTTTCAAACTAGATTACATGAAAAATCAGAATATAATTAACTTACAGATTAATAAAAAACAGAATGAAAACAAAAAATAACATAACGAATATAAACGATAAATTGAGAATTAAGCATAGAAAACGTCAACCGAGTCCCGTGTGTCACAGGTTCCTTAAAAAACGATTCCTGCCGTCTCAACCGGATCTGACTGGAGGTGTTGAGGTTGTGTCTGGGCGTCGTCTTCCCAGGGTAAAACGGTGGTAAGGTCAAACGGTGGAGCACACCTAAACTCGGTTTGTTCGACCGTTATGGAATGTGTTTCAAACTCTCTCTGTAAAAAAATATTCTGTGCTGAAGGCTGTGTGTGTTTTTTTTTTCCTTGTGTTCAAAACAAAGAGGAATACCAATTGTAAACTGTTAGTGGAGCCTCTAGGATTCAATCCAATTTAATCCTTTAATGACGCGAATAAAACTGTCTCAATTTAAACCAGTTGTTTATTACAAATTAAAAACTTGTTGGTACCATACTCAGCATTAAAGCTGAGTTTTATAACAGAAATTTCTGTTTGAATTTCGTATGGACCTTGGGCATTAAATCATTTCACTTCCAAACACCCCCACTTTGAGAGAACAATTTTTTCATTCATTACTCAATGGAATTTTGTGATTTTTTTTTTTTTTTTTATAATCTCCTTACTTAGAGTAAATTTCACATTCAAGGACCCACCTCTCTCGGTGTGGTTATCCCATTCAAAATGTGGATCAAAACCCACAAAATCACCTTCTAATTCCATTTTCTAACAATCCCCCACATGAATGAAATGGGCAGAAACTGACTCGGAGTAAGATGACTCGAGAGAGAGCTCGACGTATCGATCCCGCATAGAGATGGTAGCCTTTGGCTTTGGAAGCTGGCTCCTTGTGAAAGCCTACCGGATTACTACTGCTTGTGGCTTACTAGTGAACACTATGTCTTGAACTATTCTGCCGTTGTGTAAACCGATACAATAGACTTCACACGACCTTTTCCTACACTTATTCCATCCTTTCACTTGTGTTCGGTAAGGCCATGAACACTTCTGGTTTCTGTGAGTATGTAGAGAATCCTGCCCACCAAATTCTTATAAAGCGGCCCCACTTCTTCTTACCGTCCACATAGGTGACTTCTCCATTTAAAGATATCCTGCCCTATCTTGCGTGGTTTGCCCATGCATGAGGTCTTAAAAGCATAGCTTATCCCGACTCCACACAGGTGTCACTGTTCTAGCTTAGGAATGGTATCAGTGACCGTTCTCCGTTACATGCAATTAGGTTGTGCCATTGAACGCAAGATCTTGGGATCTCCAGTCCTAGGTTGTGTTTCCTTTGCAATCACCTTGAGCTTCATGGGCTTAAGTCCCATTCCCCTTGATGCTTTTAAATCAACTGCTCTCTATTTTAAACCCTTTGGTACGGATCCGCAATAGTTGTCCTTAGACTTTACTAGTCTATCGTGACTACGCCCTTAAGAAAGCAGTTGTCTAATGGAATTATGTCTTCGACGAATGTGTCTATACTTTCCATTATACATATTACTCCGTGCTCTACCAATTGCAACTGCTATCCGCAATAAATGAATAGCTGACAACGGGGTTTTCGACCATCTTGGAATGGTATTTCTTCTAGGAAATGACGTAGCCATTCCCGTTCTTCATTAGCTTTATCTAAAGCTATGAATGCTGATTCCTAGTTTGAGCGTGTACAATGCATGTTTGTTTGGATGACTTCCAAGATATTGCTGCACCAGCCTACCCACGTCGACAAAAACATATCCACTTGTGGACTTAGAGTCCTTTAAATCAGTATCCAGTTTGCATCAGAGTAATCCTTCAAGTACTCTGCTGATACCTAGTGTAGTCAAACCCAATTTTGAGTATATCTTAAATAATTGTCGTACCCCACGATGCTGTTTCCAGTGGTCATCCCTGGATACTCGTGTATCGGCTCAGTCTACTTACTGAGTATGCTATATCAGCCTTGTACGCGCATTAAGTACATAAGACTTTTTTCCAATTATCCGATCATACTCTATTTGAGCAC
>CM018915.1:11629548-11637048 GCA_009663005.1 Actinidia chinensis | reverse complement strand
TTTTCCATGGAGGAGTTCAAATCCTCATTCGAATTTAAGGTTGCAATTAAAAATGCTACCTCCAAATATTTTGGTGAGGGCTTTGATTTCTGTAAGTGGCAACTTCATCGCCATCATCTCGATCTTGCTATAGACCTCGAAGGCATGGGCTTTGATCGTGACTTGTTTGCCGAGGAGGATAAGGGGGAGAAAGAGAAAGAGAAGGATGGAAAGAAAGGCGACATTAACCCCCTTTCTCCCTAAACACTTGTAAATTTTTTTTTTTTATTTTTTTAATGGCGACTTGTAACCCCCTTCCTTTTAATGAATGAAAATTTTATTTTCTGCATACGCTTCCTCAATCGTAGTATGTTTGTGCATGTTTTGGAGATTATGAAATAATTAAAAATTAATTTGGTGAGATACTCTTTGGCGACCATCACTTAATCTCTTTGGCAAACAAAATTGCTTGGCGATTTTATGGAGATTCCCACTAACTTAATTTTAGCGATCAATTAAATGGCGAGTTTGATTAATATTAAACATTTTTCATGGCAAAATAAATAATCACGCATTTTACTGGCAATCGAGATGAATGGACGATCTCAAAACTAGAGACATCCACAATGGCGATCAAGACGTCTTGTCATTTCTTAATGAATGGGCGTTCTTGGTATTGGCGGCATCTACACTGGCAATCAAGATGCCTTATCATTTTTCAATGAATGGGCCTTCTCGATAATGGCGATATCCATAATGGTGATGAAGATGCCTTTATCATTTTTCAATAAATAGGCGTTCTTGATATAGGCGACATCTATAATGACGATTAAGACGCCTTATCATTTTTCAATGATGGCCTTCTCGATAATGGCGATAGCCATAATGGTGATGAAGATGGCCTTTATCATTTTTCAATAAATAGGCGGCTGCTATAGGCGACATCTATAATGACGATTAAGACGCCTTATCATTTTTCAATGAATGGGCGTTCTTGATATTGGCAATAACAAAATCGGCGCTTTAAGAAATTGGTGACATAATAAAGAATTTGGAGAAATTTCATTAATCTGCCATTTAAATTGGCCAGCTTGACAAGCAATATAGGCGATCAAATCGCTAATAAGCTTTTGGTGATTTATATTTTTTTTTTATTTTTTTTTTTTGCTGGATGTCCCCTTCAAGGCGATCTGGTTGTAATACATGATGACTAGCAGACTAACTGGTAGTACTTCTTCAAGTGCTCGGCATTCTAGGGATAAGGGAGTTCCTTTTCATTCACGTCTTCCAACCAATATGTTTCTGGCCTAGACAATTTGGTAACTTTGTAAGGACCCTCCCACGTAGGGCTGAGCTTCCCTACATTTGGTTCTTTTGTAGACAAAGTGACCCTCCTTAAAACCAAGTCCCCTGGCAAAAAAGATATGTGGCTATCTTTCTGGTTGTAATACATGGTGACCTGGTGGTTGTAAGCTACTCGGCGCACCTCGGCTCGCTGCCTCTTTTCGTCAAGGAGATCAAGGTTAAGTCTTATCTCAATTTCATTGTTCTCCTCGTTGAAATTTAAGGTCCTGAAACTCGGCATTCCGATTTTCACTGGTATTACCGACTATGTACCATAGAACATCGAGTACGGTGTTTCACCCGTAAGGATTCTACTCGTCGTGTGGTAAGCCTAGAGTATGCTCGGAAGGTCTTCCACCCAATCACTTTTAGATTTTTCCAACCTCATCTTCAAATTCCTCAGGATTATCTTATTTGTAATCTCTACTTGATCGTTTGCCTGAGGATGACTAGGCGAGGAGAAATGGTGGGAGATGGTGAGGTCCGAACAAAATAGCTTGAACTTGTCGTTATTGAATTGCCTCACATTGTCTGAGACTATAACCTTGGGAATTCCAAACCTGCAAATGATGTGTTTTCATACAAAATCCCTTGTATTCTTCTCGGTGATTTTGGCGATAGGCTCGGCTTCTATCCACTTGGTGAAATAGTCTACGGCGAGGATAAGGAACTTTCTTTGTAATGGAGCCTGGGGTAAAGGTCCGAGTATGTCAATTCGCCATTGTGCGAATGGCCATAGGCTGGTCATTAGCACCATCTCAGTATGAGGGAGATGACTTACTGGAGCAAACCTCTGGCACTTGTCACATTTTCTGGTGTATGTCACCGCATCTTGTTCCATTCGAGGCCAGAAGTACCCCTGGCGAACTGCCTTTCTAACTAATGACTTCGCCCCTGAGTGGTTCCCGTAGATGCCTTCATGGATTTCCCTCATCACATAATCTACTTCTTCAGGTCGAAGACATCTTAGGAGTGGCCTCGAGAATGATCTCTTGTACAGAGTCCCATGAAGGAGGCAAAATCTGGCAGAGCAGTACTGAATCTAAGCGAGCTTGGAGTTTGTCTGAAGGTAGTAAATCGTTCTGGAGATAGGCGATGATATCATCCATCCACATTGGCCCTGTTTTAGCTGGGCAGACGAGTTTAGTGATCTCAATGCTTGGGTTGGGCAAGAATTCTAGAGGTATACTTCTATCTGAGATGAAATCAAAGGCTGAGGTGAAGTTGGCCAGAGCATCAGCTTTCTTGTTCTCCTCTCTGGGAATTTAGCGAATTCTGAAATCTTTGATCTTACTGGACATGGTCTTCACCTTATCTAAGTAGACTATCATCTTTACCTCGTCTAAGTAGACTGTCATCCGGGTATCTTTAGCAAGGTATTCTCCTTGGACTTGGTTCACCACAAGTTGGGAATCACTAAAGGCGATTAGAGATTTTACTCCCAATTTCGTTGTAACCTTAAGTCCTATAAGGAGAGCTTCATATTCGGTTTCATTGTTGGTGGCTTTGAATCTAATGGGAATGGCATACTCTATCTATTCGCTTGATGGAGTTTGGAGAATGAGCCCTGCACCACAACTGTGCTGATTGGACGATCCATCTATGAACAATTTCCATCTCATGGGGTTCTCATCTGGATCCTGCTCTTTTGGAGCTTCTACCTCGGGGAGGATCACTTCTGGTTCTAGGGCAACGTCGTATGTAAGTTCTGCTATGAAATCATCTAAGACTTGGGCTTTAATTGCCATTCTTGGTCTTTAGTCGATGTGGAATTCTCTCAGTTCAATGGACCATTTAAGGAGTCTTCCCGAGGTTTTCGGTCATCGGAGAATTTGTTTCAAAGGCTGATCAGTCAGTACGGCAATGGGGTAAGCTTGAAAATAATGGCGAAACTTTCTAGCAGTGATCAAAAGGACGTAGGCAAGCTTCTCAATTCTCAAGTATCTGGTCTCGGCTCCCACAAACTTTACTAACGTAGTATACTAGATTTTGGACCTTATCCTCTTCTCGGATCAGGACTGCACTGACTGCCAATGGCGAGATGGATAGATATACTTGGAGTCCTCACCTGCGATAGAAACCGTGAGCAAGGGTGGATATCCGAGATATTCCTTCAATTGCTGAAATGCTACCTCAGACTTGTATGTCCACTAGAAAGCTTAAGTTTTTCTCAGAATCTTGAAGAATGGCAAACACTTATCAGCTGATTTAGAGACGAATCTGTTAAGGGCTGCAACTCGCCCAATTAACTATTGCACGTCATGAATGTTCTTGGGCGAGCTTATCCCGATCAGAGCTAGAATCTGGTCTGGGTTTGCCTCGATTCCATGCCTGGTCACTAGGAAGCCAAGGAATTTTCCTGAGAAGACTCCAAAGATGCATTTGGAAGGGTTTAGCAACATCCGGTGCTTCGCAGGATACCAAATGCTTCTTTTAAATGGGCGATGTGATCAACTACTTTGAAGCTCTTGACTAGTATATCATCTATGTATACCTCCATAAGTCTTCCCAATCAGTTTTTTGAACATTTTATTTACCAATCTTTGGTACGTTGTCCCCGTATTCTTCAATCCAAATGGCATGACCTTGTAGCAGTACAATTCTCGTTCTGTGATGAATGAAGTCTTCTCAACGTAGGGTGGATGCATCTTAACTTGGTGACAACTAGAGAATGGATCCATAAAACTAAGAAGTTCGTGTTTAGAGGTTGCAGCAACAATTAGGTCCATTTTAGGCAAGGGAAAACTGTCTTTTAGGCAGGCCTTGTTGAGGTCGGTGAAATCAACACATACTCTCTACTTTTTCCCCTTTTTAGGGAGACAATAACATTGGCGAGCCAGTCTGAGTAGTGAACTTCTTTGATGACATTGGCTTTAATGAGCTTAGTCACTTCTTCCTCTATGACTTTTAGGCGTTTGGGGGCGAATTTCTTTCTTTTCTGGCAAATTAGGGGATGATTAGGATTGGTGAATAGCTTGTGAATGGTGACTTGAGGATCAATGCCCGGTACATCGCCTTGTGACCAGGCAAAGACATCATAGTTTTTCTTTAAAAACTCTACCAAAGTAAATCGCTGATCTTCAGTCAGCTCGGCCCCGACCATGACATAAAGATCTGGATAGTCAGGATGTATGGAGATTGGAGTAACTTTTTCTGGAGGCTTGTTGTTTTCTATCTCTCTAGGATCTTCCAAGGTAATCTGTTCCACCTCGTCCCTCAACGCATCTATCTCGCCATTATCGATTTGTAATTGCTATTGGTTACTCGATTTTGGGGGAGGTTTATTCTTCATGGCCGAGATGAAGCATTGTCTAGCCACTTTCTGGTTCCCTCTCACCTTGCCTACTCCAATTTACATAGGAAATTTCATCTTCAAGTGGTAGGTAGAAGTAATGGCCTTAGTTCCTCCTAACGTTGGGCGACCTAAGATTGTGTTGTACAGTGAAGGGCAGTCCACCATAATGAAATCTTGCCAAATAGTGGTTTGGTGGGGCTCTGTTCCTAAAGTCATTGGTAACTTGATCCAGCCAAGTAAATGCGTTGTATTACCTCCAAATCTTATCAGGTGAGTGTGGAAAGGATACAGTTTTTCCAGCCTAATCTTCATCTTATCGAAAGCCAAGATAAACAAGATGTCTGCAGAACTTCCATTATCGATTAAAATTCTTTGCACATTAAAATTGGCGATGGTAGCAGATAAGACCAAGGCGTCATCATAAGGGAGGTGCAAGCCCCACAAGTCGTCATTGGTGAAGGCAATGGGTTGGTGAGCACCAATTAATGGCGAGGAGAGGTTGTATACTTCTTCTTCAGCTCGCCTATTGGCGCTTCGGGCGTGTCTTTTCCTGGATGAGATTGAACATCCCTCAGATCCAAATCCTCCATGGATTACTTGTATATCGCCAGTCGTGGGCATGTTGTCCCCATACCTCCTTTCAGGAGAATTAAACTATTGGCGATCAGCAACATACTTCCTCAGATATCCCTTCTTGATGAGGTATACTATCTATTCTTTCAACTAAAAACAATCTTCAGTGTTGTGCACGTGATCTCGGTGGAACTCACAATATTTATTCTTGTTTCTTTTGAGGGGATCGGTTTTGATTTTTCCAGGCCACTTGATGAACTCTTCATGCTTGATCTCTGTGAGCACCTGGGCGATGGGAGCATTGAAAGGTGGCAACACCAACTTAGGGCGACGAGGTGGAGTGCGAGGGCATCTGCCATTGGTTTTTCTTCTCGAATCAATATCTAGCCTCATATTCCTTCCCTCATCCCTATGATCAGTTCTCCTGGAATCAGGTTCTTTTCTCTTATAGTCATCTCTTCCTCGCCTCCTTTGTTTGGCCTCGGCTAACTCTTCTGCGGCAATATACTTGTCAGCTTTGCTTTGGAGAGTTGATAAAGTGTTAGGGACATTTTTGGAAAGGGAGTCAAACAATGGACTTGGGCAGAGTCCCTCCATCATGGCCATGATCTCCACTTTATCACTGGGATCTTTCACTTCTAAGATAGCCTGGTTGAATCGCTTCATGTAATCCTTCAAACTCTCAGTCTCCTTTTGATAAATGGTGAAAAGGTGGGAGGCATTCTTCTACCTGACTTAACAGCTCATGAAATTGGCGATGAAGAGCCTTCTCAGGTCGCCTAACGAGTCAACGGTTCCTGGAGGCAGCTTCTTGAACGACAATCTCGCGGATCCTTTTAGGGTAGCAGAGAATGACTTGCACATTACCTCATCTGAGTATCCCTGAAGTGACATCAGGTTCTTGTATGAATCCAAGTAGTCCATAGGATCAATCTTTCCTTCATAGACCCTGAGCTGAATATGTAGATTGAACCTGGATGAAACCTTCGTTCTCATTATCTTTTCTGTGAACGGGGGTTCGGTATGTCTGATCAAAGCATCTACGATGACTGACACACTTGTACCGGTATTGATGGCATCAATACGGGCGTCCAAATCTCTGATCTTTGGGGAAGTGAATTTATCTTGGCGTCTGGGCGCCTGATCCTCTCTTCGCCTTCTGTTCCAGGAGTCTAACTAGACGATCGAGATTCTGATGACATAAGGCTTCTTTGTCGCCTAAGGCGCGGATTGGGTGATCGATGTCGCCTTCTTCGTGCTCAGTCAGTACTTCGGTGACTTTGAGACTCATCGTCACTCGTTCGTTGAGAACGATAAAATCGTTGAACTTCAGGGACAAGTGCCGCCGCAAGAGGAGGTGGTGGGTTATTCGCAGTGAGATGTTGTATCAGGCGGGCATTAGTCTTATTCATGATCCTCATTTGCTCGGCCATATCATGTATTTCACGGTGGAGACCCTCTATATCTGGAACTTGGCTGGTGTTAGCCATTAGGTGAGTTTTGTTGTCCAAAGTGCTGCTGGCACTTGGTCTATGTATCCAGCGGATGCACAGGTGCATAGAAAGTTGAGAACTATCGTTCCCACAAACGGCACTAAAATGTTGTGGTAGAAATTTAGGGCGAGCAACCAACAGTCACTATTGCTCTTCTCACCTCGATATTGAGCCTCGGCCACTACGAGGCAACCTGCGCAAGAATGAACAAATGTAACCAGCCGGGTAAGGCCGCTTAAAACCCCTTCGGCGTGCGAATCAAATCAAGGCAAATATAAGCTAAGCAATGAGAGAGCAGAGCTGTTAGTGAATCTAAGCAACAATTAAATCGTACCTTTTTGTGATGGTAGAGTGGCCTTTTTATAGATGGCGAATGGAGATCCGTGTGAGGATAATTAGCCGAGATCTCTAGACAACTATGTTTGGGAAGTATATCACTGAGATACAGGAGTAATAATAGGAGATTACCATGTGGAGAGCAATCCGCGATTATAGGAGCTGTGACGGAGATAGTTTCCTTGGAGAGGTGGAATCCTTGTAGAGACAGACTCTGATCAGATGGAGGAATGACCAAGAAGGACTCTTGAGTAGGTGGAGTCCTTGCGGAGATAGAGTCCTCCTGGAGATGGTCTCTTATCTAGCGACGTAGACGACCTCGCCCAATGGCGAGCTGGAGAAAGGCTTGTGCACACATTGGTGAAGTAATCCATTGGCGATAAAGCGATAGGCGACCAGGACTATCTAGGTGTCATGGCGACGTAACCCTCTAGGCGACATATGTAGTTTATGTAAAGGACTCGTCCTGACAGTACTAGT
>CM018915.1:11617048-11619548 GCA_009663005.1 Actinidia chinensis | reverse complement strand
TTTATAGGACACTTTGCAGTCTTTCCTTCAATACCAATCAAACATCGTGGCCCCAGCCCATCCATGAGGAAGTTTTGTGTATAATGAGCCATGTCCTATATGTTTGTTAGCATAGCCACTTTGTGATGAATGTCCTAGGCTCGTGAGTTTCCAAAGTTGTGCAAAATATGGCAATACTACCCACGGATGCTTTAATCCTAGTAGTGACATTCATACTCATACACTCAAGACAATGAGTGGTAACTCACTCAAACTCCTTTTGGCACAAGAACCTTAGGTAACGACTCAACACTTTTTTGTCCACCTTCCAGTTTATTGCTCCTTCTGAACAGCCTTGCAAATATTATCTTATCCTTTTACCTCCAAAAAATTCAGATTTTTGAGGATAGTATGTGTGCAAACTTTACAGATATGAGGCTACTATTAAACATTTGCGTCCACTTGTCACACTCAATTGGCCGAACTGGAATCCAAACAGATAAACAGTTCATAGATCTTGACATGAGGAGCAAGAGTCATTGACTCCAGCACAAAATGAACAAGTATGGGATGTATGAGACCATTAGTAGAGCATACCGGTGGTTTGTGGGAAATAAGACGAGGCTCAATGTTTTGAGATTGAACATATCAGTGAGGCGCACGAAAACTGACACAAGAACTGATCACATCACTTAAGAACTTATTCAATGTGTGGATGAATTGAGTTGTTTAGTCCAACTAAATCTTTCATTGCTGTAAGCTAATCCATATTCTGGTGTTGAAATTTTAATTCAGTTGTGGATTCTTATTTGTCCAACTATCAACAAACTCAAACTATGCTGATTGAAAATGGATTATAGTAGAACAACATATGTAAGGCCAGAAAAAATAAAAATATTCCAATTATTTGAATCATATGGAATGGTCGACTATAATTTTGTCCAAAGATCTATTTAGGGATCCTTTGTGGCATCATTATCCATTGAATGATGGTGGTTTGAACATTGAGCCACCGTGATGAGTCAGGGTAGGTTTTTGTATATATAGATAAATTTATTTTTGTTTTTACAGACTTTATTTCGTGTTTATTAAACTGGGCACCTTTTGGGTATATGTGCTAACATCCATTTTGTAGAATTAACATTGAGTCATCCAGGAGGGACAAAAGCCATAGGGCATGACTGATAGATGCCGCGACCGGTCAGGCCAAACTGGCACTGGTCGTCATTAGTGCAGAAAATCCCGACCGGCTCCGGACGCAATGTTGAACAGGTCGACGAGGTCGGCATAGCACTTAAAATGCTAGCAGTTGCACTAGTTGAAGGGATGTTGTGCTCACAGGTGACCTCGTTCCTTTTTTATTTATTTTTGATTCTCGTTTTGCATTAAGGACACTGCACAATTCAAGTTGGGGGGGTGAGGGTTAGTTTTTTTTTATAGCATATTTCTTGTTTGAGTAGTTAATTAGTATAAAGTAGTAAAAATTTTGAAAAAAAAAATATTTGGTTTAAGTTATTACTTAATCAGTGGTAAGGATATATTTTACTCTAGCATGCTATGTGAATTATAAATCCTGGTTTTGATGCTTAAATTTATTTCATCCTTTATAATGGGCCATTTTTATATACTCTAGTATAGCCATAAACAAAATTGAACTGCGAATGTATTCATGAAATCTTGACAAAATTTCAGTTTTTAGAAAGCATACACTTTGAGCTTTCTTTTTGTTGTGAGAACATAATATTCTTATTAAGGCTCCTAGTTATATTTGGGTTCAAATTATTTATTTCGTATTTAATGGCATCAGGGGATGATATAATGGCATTCTTTTCATTATCAGAACGCGCATATTTTTGAGTCTACTCTTTGCACCATACTTGAGGCTATACACTTGATAAACTCAATTCTCAAAGCCTAGGTAACCGGCATTGAGGGGGAATGAATGGTGACATGATACACATGGGGTTCAGATTAAGAATGTTATTTAAAAAAATACATGTAAGTACACGTGTTGCGAATCGAAAGAAAAGAAAAAAAAACTACTACCTACTCTAGAGTTCGATCAGATAAGAGCAATAAAACGTATCATGCACACTGTCCCGCGAGCTTCAAATTCCCCACTCTTGTTAGAAGTAGGACACAGACAAGTGAAATATGAAAAAGAGAACGCCATGATAAAGTATGATGATTTAGAATAGGTCCTACCTGGTAGTCTAAATAGTAGTAGTAGTTAGTAGTACATTGGGTTTGGAATGATAGCAATTGGGAAAATCCAAACCACTCATAAAAGCTGTCATCCCTTTTTGTCTACACCCACCACAAAAAACCCCCCCGATTTTTGTAGCCAAGGTCCGAATAAAAGCTAAAAAGTCCATGTTAACCTAATATGCCATTGGGAATGAATTGAATTAAAACAGTTTTCCTTATAAACTTGCTTACGCCTATTAATTTTTGTATGCTCGTTCGTTGATGGGATTAACGTTAGCTAAGACTTTACTAGAAGATATTTATTTATGCGTGA
>CM018915.1:11542048-11549548 GCA_009663005.1 Actinidia chinensis | reverse complement strand
ATGATGTGTTCCTCATGAGTCGGTGCACTATGAAGGGAAACAGACCCTCTCTCACAAGTAAGTAATATTGATTTTTCCCCTCTTTCCTGACTTTCTCTCTAAGACCAGAGCCAAGAACGCTTCTCTTGTTCTATCTTCCGTCTTTTTTTTGGTCACTAACTTGATCGTCAGAGAGCCGTCCCCGGAACAGTTCTGAATGGTCCTTCTCACTGTTGTTATCTTGCAGGCTCGGCTAAATAGCGTCAAACCAGCTACCATCTTAGTCTATGATCGATTCCTCTCATTTCCACAACCCCACATAAACTATGAATCCGGTATGATTAGCAATCAGAGTTCAGTTTGCACAGAAAGAAATCACACTCAACTTCATTTCATTGTAAAAGAATCTAAAACCCTTGCACATTTTGTGTTTGGTCAGTTGAGGTGTACCCCTTTAACATTTTGATATTGGATTAACAATATTCAGTCTCCATATTTATATTTTGGAACATGGGAGAAGAAATGATAGGTAAATAGGTTTCATACCATTCAGAAAAAAAAAAATTAGGATAGAATCCTTACAACATCGATTTGAATGACTTAAAAACTAAGTACACCAAATCAACAAAACAGTTATTTATTTGCACTCCAAAGAATGTTAATCCACTTCAGTTGTCTCAGGTTTCATGTTTCCTTTTCAGTAGCCTCGAACAGTACGCTCATGGTTTTCTTCTCCCGCTTAGTTTTCTTGGAGTATTCTTCCATGGTTTTCTTCCTCAGTAACTGTAAATTTTATTAGAAAGTCTCATCATAGTCACCATTCTTCAATTAAAGTTCATTAGTTTCTAATCAACATATAAAAGATTAAAAGTAAGACAAAGTTACCTCGTTGGGGAATGCTAGATGGGAATAGGTGATGCTGAGAAATTTGTAGCTGTGGTTGCTGTTGATTGGGATGGCTCTTCTTTACGAAGCAACGAAGTCACAGCCTCTTTCACCTTCTCCACCACGCCCGCATCACCGGGAGTTCTCTTTGGACTAATCGCCTCCGTTATCACCCGTGAAAGCGCGCTCTCATCTTCCCCGGGCTCGAGCTTGGTCATCAAGTACTCCTTCACTGAAACACCTTTATCCCAAGTTTGCCCTCCAGGTTCAGAAACTCTACCAAGCTTCTGCATTCCACTACCAGCACACTCCGCAATGTCTGTTGCAACAATCAGTGGCCACGCCAAGTGGACTCCAGCGGTGTCTGTTGTGAAAAAATAAAATAATTTATATATTATATACAATTTTAAATTCTTTTAAAAAATTAATAAAGATATCACCACTAAAAAAGTGCTTGAACCCTAATTGGATCGCTTGGTCCTCGCTTAATTTGAAATGATAGTTAGTATTTTGGTCTAAAAAAGATGCTTCAATCCTAATTGGATCGCTTGGTATTTTGGTTTAAATTTGGTAGCTTTGTCCAAAATTAGGTATTTTATCACTATTGAGAATAGTGTAAATAATAGAGTTACCTCTCACTAATAACTTAAGCTTTTAAATGAGTAGGTGGTTAATAGTTTCACAGTTACAAAAATATTATTTTTTAAAATAAAAAATAAAAAAAATATAAAAAATATAAAAATCAGGTTTCGATTATAGGAACAAATTAAATAATACAGTTTCAATTGTAATAAATCAAACCATATAATTTTAATTCGGTAACAATTTAAACTATCTGATACTTTTTGTCTGCCTAGGCTAGTGAAACCAACTGGTTCCCATGCAAAACTCACGAAAACGACTTTGTATAGGCTACTCCTGTGTTAAAGTCCCAATTGAACCAATTAACAATGCAAATTAGAGAGTTTGTGTATTGTATTTTTATTAAAGAGACCAAATTTATATTGCGATTCTATGCTATTTTAGAATGAGAATGGTTTGATTATGACTTTAAAACGGAAGAAAATACTATATGACATGGTTTAATACAATTTTGGTGAGAACTAGTTAATACCGTTGACCCTAGGTTGTTTGAGACTAACGAATAGTTTAAATTATTACCGTATTAAAATTTCATAATTTGATTTGCTATAGTTAAAACTATAAAGTGTAATTTATTCCCATGATCAAATCCTAGGTTTTTTTTAATGTAATTTTCCTAAAAAATATTTTGCACTACCTCATATATTTATACGAACGAGGCTTCATTCATTGTTATCAATCTAATATTTGGAGCTTTGAGAGATTTGTTTATGTAAAGCAAAAATATATTACCTCATGTCTGTATTGCACTTTGTCGTATCATAATTTTGATAAAAACGCTTAAAGACTGTTTAAATGAGGGGTTTAGCTACAAACCACCCTTTTTGGGGCGTTGGATAGTGGTTGTCACGCGCGAATTTTTGATGTCACGATGATGAGCATGACATCAAGTTTGACATCATCTTTAGCCTTACTCAATAAAACACCTCTTCTTTTCTATAAATTACTCCCCATGCCACCAATCCACTAACCAAACTAAAAACTCTTATTTTCTAAGTGTTTACCAAACATGCCATTTTTAAGAAAATTTTCCATTTCAAAGAATCTTCTTTCCAAAATAAAGAATTTCAATTTTTTTTTTCGCTTTCATGACACAAATATTTTTCTTTTAAAATCAAAATCAATATATATTTATAAAAACTCAAAGGGTCGGTTCAACTAAAATTCATGTGCGGTCGATTTGATTTCTTCATTGTTTTCAACTTTACCTACATTTTTGAGAAGTGGTGGATTTATATTCTCTTAGATTACTATGTAGTGTTGGAGGAGAAGAGTAAGTGTAAAGGCTAAAATAAATCCCCTTTCAATCAAAAAATGCAGCACAACATACAACAAAGTCTAATCAAATTGCTGACCGCCCAAGAACTTTTTTTTTTTTTGTTTTTCACCATAAAATATATTATTTACTATTCCCTATCCCACGCCTTAGAATCGGTCATAGCAAGACCCCTAATTAAAGCTTCTTCTATACTGGATTGAATTTTGTTAAATGGAAGAAAGTAAAATTACCCAACTCTAGAATTCTATGGACCTTATGCCTCAATTCAAGTGATCGTGAGGGGCAATTAGATACCCATATGAGAGATTCAGTTTGATTTATGTAGCATATCAACCTGCTATAGTAATCTAATTTATTAACCATTTACGCTATCTTGTGGCAAAAAAAAAAAGAAACTCTCTCTATAATTCATAGTTTGGGGCTTTATAATAGGTTCATAAGGATTAATTTGATTCGACTTTTATGTCATAGGTACAATCTTTAGTAATTTAATTATATTTGGGCACAAACAATATAATTCAAAAATATGACCATATTGTTTGCCTAAACTACTGCGGCCAATTGCCTAGGAGAAATCAGAGATGGCTTGTGTGGCTGATCTAGACTTTCTCCGTTGTATTGCCAATTGAGTAGACAAAAATCATATGGCTTAGTACTTTTTATGTATTTAATGATTTTTATAGTTTAAGCGATAGAATATAATTCCTCCATCCCTCCAAATCTAGGTAAAGTGAAACAATTGAAGAAATTGACTGACCTGCACATGATTTTAGTTGGACTGACCCTTTGATTTTTATTATAAATAATTTTAATTTTAATTTTTAAAAGAAAATATTTGTGTCCATGAAAGCTAAAAAAAATTGGAATTCTTCTGTTTGGAAAGAAGATTTTTTTGAAACAGAAAATTTTCTTAAAAATGGGCAAGATGTTTGTAAAATACTTAGAAATAAGGGTTTTTAATTTAGTTAGTGAATTGGTGGCATGGGGAGTAATTTATAGAAAAGAAGAGGTGTTTTATTGAGTAAGGCTAAGAATGATGTCAAATTTAATGTCATACTAATCATCGTCATATCAAAAATAGGCGCGTGACCACTACTATCCAACGCCCAAAGGGTGGTTTGTATCTAAACCCTTAAATAAGTGATTGTTATTGATAAGAGTAAATTATATATGGAGTTGTAGAATTTAAGTTTTTTAAAGTCACCACCAGGGGGCGGTGCTAAGATTTTCGATTAGAGGGGCTAAAGCGTAAAACAAATTTTGTAATATATTTCAAGTAGGCTAAAGTGTAAAAAAAAATTTTAAAAAGAATTTTATAATCTTAGGAAAGTCAAGAGGCTGTAGTCCTGATGATGTCTTCGGTTCCACCCCCTTAGTCACCATAACCAAAATTTTCAGAGTCGCCACCAGCAATGGTCAGGCCCACAATTTTAGAAGCAATCGCATGAGTTGCGTCCGATACAGCAGCATATGCTGGTCCGAGCTTCTCGGTCACAGTTTCGGTTATTGTTTTGCCAGGCCTAAGAGGCTTCTGTTTTTCTTTTTCGACGTCATGTTTGATGCTGTTTGGAAAAACATGCTTCTCAGAAACCACAGGGATCGCTCTGGGGTGCTGCCGGGCAGTCTCTTTGCAGGCCTCAGGTGCCTTCTCTGATTCGTACACTGGAATCAAAAAAATTAATTTAAACACCTCACGATCTAGCTGGAATTGATTTTGTTTTTTGTTTTCTGCTTTCACTTTATGTAAACACAAAAAGCTTGTTTGACAAACAGTTTTTGAAAAAAAAATTAATGTAAACATCTCACTTTCAGAAACATCGAAAGATGTTTCTGAATTTTTGAAAACTGTTCTTGCACAGAAATGAAAACCATACATGTTCGAAATTCTGAGGTTTTGTTTTTGAAAAACACGAGCATTGAAACAGGATAAACAGAACGAAGAAATTAAAACAATTCCAGACAGATACAAACATCATTATAAGACAATATAAGTATTGTCTCGTATTATGCACGGATAAGTAGTTACTGTTGTGCCCAAAGGACTAGTCACCAGTACATCTAACCATATCAACCACACACACAAGACAAGATTTACGGGTTCGGCCAAAATCCTACATCCACGGAGAGGAACCAATAATTCACTTAATCACAGAATAAATTACAATGAGTAAAATAGGAGGAGCTCATCGCCACTCACCTCTCAGCACTCTTCTCATCTCTCACCATCTCTCACTTGTCTTGCTTCTCTCCTCTCACAGCTCACAACCACTCTCTGTGCTATCAAAGCACCATAGCAAACCCCTCTCCTCCCAGAGCCCCTCTGCACACAGCATTCTGCTGTGTGCCCCTATCAAAGCCCCCAGGCCCCTTACATTTCTAGGACCGTCTCTCTCTTCTCTGTCGTCCTCTGAATTTTCGGCCATTAGAGGAAGAGCAGATGAGCTCATGGCTGAGCTCATACAAGCCCCATTGGGACAATGGAGGAGGAAGGGAGCGTCTTTCTTTCGGCGCCCATGACAGCTCTTCGGTTCAGAGAATCTCTTCTTCTTTCCCATCTTCTCTGCGCAGCTATCAGAGACTTTGTCTCTGAATAGCACACACCTCTTGGCATTTAGAAGAAGGTAGGAACATGGGCTTGGGCCTTTTACAACTGGGCTTGATCTGGGCCTGTCAATTGGGCTGGATCCCAACAGTTACAATATTCAAGACGACCTCTCGTGGTTAGTTATTTAATCAACTTTAGTATGAAACTTACTGTTATATGTTAATATTGATGATTGTGATTGAATTCTTAACTTCAATCTTGTAGAACGTTTTAAATTAAAATTTTTTTAGAAGACGATAAGCCCTTGGGTTCCAAATTTACTCCTAATTTTTGTTGGATGAAAAAAATGCAAGGAAAGTTAGGGCTATTATTTTCGTAGAGAGAATAGAAATCAAGATTTTATTTTTTTCAGTTTTTTTCTTTTCATTTTGATATTACTTTCCCTATAGAATATTTTTTTTATAAAGGAATCTTTTAATTTTTAATTTATTTTGATAAAATATCTACAAAATTAAATAAGAAAAAAAAAGATATTTATTGAGAAAATGTTGTTGTTGTAGGAGAGACAAATAGGGAAGGTTCTAAGTTTATTTAGGAAACTGCATTTGTTTATATATAGTATAGATGCTAAACACATACAAATAATAAAATAAATAAAATCTGTACAAAAACTACATTGAATGGTTTAGATTTTATGTTTTCCATGCTCTTTTTTTTGTTTATCAGAAAGAATCTGAATAATCAAATAATAATAAATTATAAACGAATTGTAGTGAGATAGATTACTTGGGGCTTCAAGATATTCTGGATCTTCATCCTCTTCGTCGTCGTCAAACGTAACAACCCATGGGGGTGATTCAGTATCCTCATGCCCATGCTTCTTCTTGCTGAGACTCTGTCGCTTCTTTTAGCCTTCTCCTTCACTTAAGTGAGAATTGATTTCTTGTTATTGTGGGCATAATTTTATCCATGATCATGGTC
Source organism: Actinidia chinensis (assembly GCA_009663005.1). Taxonomy (NCBI): domain Eukaryota; kingdom Viridiplantae; phylum Streptophyta; class Magnoliopsida; order Ericales; family Actinidiaceae; genus Actinidia; species Actinidia chinensis. The sequence continues at coordinate 11,543,237 of CM018915.1, read as the reverse complement.
TCTCCCAAGTGCGGGTGAGGAACTCGACACCCAGTTTGGAGCATCACCTGCTATGAATATTTTCTATGTTAGTGTGGGGTTGTGTACAACATAAGGGATGGAAAAAAATTGAAGATACCTACGATGGCAAAGTGGTGATTGTAGGCTGCTGCTAGAAGTTGTAGGCGACCGGTAGAAGCTATTGGCAGCTGGACTGAACTGCAAGACAAGAATGGTGAGAACGGTAGTCAGAGTTATTTCCGGGAAACGGCTCTCCGACGGTCAAATTAGATAACCAGTGTATATCAAGAGTATATATGGAGAGAGAGAGAGAGAGAGTTTAAGGCTTAGGCTATCCAAAATTGTATACCTTTGGAAGAGTAAGGCCTGGCCTTATATAGTGGTTTGGTGCATGCCTCGACGTTGGTGGCTGATCTAGCCATACCCCTAACGACATGTTGGTAGCTAGTCATCGTGGCGTTCGACGTCTCAATCCAAGCATGGGGTTGTCAGAGGAAACCTCGTCATTTAAGTCAACCATTTGTCTCCTGACGTGCCTCGGGATCACCGACCATTGTGTCTCGACCAAGCTTTGGTGCTGTGATCCTGCCAAGGTCGTTATGGAGCGACAGCCCAGCAAGGATGTTTGCCCTAGTTCATCCAGAGCTCGTGTTGCATCGTGATCGACCATCGACGAAGAGAGCCCCACCCAGCTTATTGTACGGCTACAGCCAGGCAACGGTGCCTTCCTAAACTCGGCCAAGGATGATACTTAGAATTTTATCCACTTACAATTGCCCCTCAGTTTACATGAGCTGGATCGATGCTAGCCGAGGTTATGTGATTTGGATGTCTGTGAAATCTGAAGTCGAAGCTAGGTAGGGTAGGTGCACGAGTGCCTGCAAGCTGTCCTTTCCCTATACGGATCTATCACTTTGCTTTACTGCGGTGCCACGCGTCGAGGTTTGATTTGGCGTAAGTTCGGTTTGGGCACGGATGTCAGTGGCTATATACTCTTAAAGGACTGTTTGGTTTGGACGCATGGTGAGCGAGTTGCCACGTGTTTGTTTCTGATTGGTTTGTAGTGGAATTTTGTCCCACCCAACGACAGGCCTTAAGGGCATGTTAGGTGATTTTTTTTTGCCTTTTTTACCTTCTTATAAAAGGCCCTTCATTTTCTTTGGCATTGTTAATCCAGAGTTCTGAGAGC
>CM018915.1:11529548-11534548 GCA_009663005.1 Actinidia chinensis | reverse complement strand
TCTTAAACTATGTTGCTGTCGGTATAAACTGAGACAATAGATATCACATAAGAACTGCTCCTGACGTCATTTAGTTCTAACTGTTGTGTCCATTTTAGCCATGTGCACTCATCCTGGTTCTGTAAGTATTTTCTCAAAAACTTCCTCTCTATTAACTTTTAAAGAAATAGCCCTACTCCATACTCACATAGGTGACTTCTTTATATGGATATTTTACAATACTCAACCTGGCTTACCAATGCAAAGATTCATTAAAAGCTAATGCTCAACCTTATCCATAATCATTGTGCTTCAAAGGAATGAGTATGAGTTCTTTAACTTCACAGTGATCATCTTATATATATGCAATTAGGTTGTCCCATTGAATCTAGATCTGGGATCTCCAGTCAACTAGGTTAGTTTTCTTCACTATACCTTTCTCTTTCATAGGTTTTAATATATTCATTCAATACTTGCTCAACTAACTCTCGGAGCAACCATTTGGTAAGCGGATCCGCAATATTATCCTTTGACCTCACATAGTTAATAATGACAACCCCACTTGAGAGTACATGTCAATGGTATTATTGTTTACAATGAATATGTCTAGACTTGCTATTATACATATTACTCTGTACCTCACCAATTCGCAGATTGACTATTGCAATGGGTAGTAATTCCAAGCATATGTTTCGACCATCTTGAAATATTCTTTAGAGCTGGCGTAGCCACTTGCCCTATTAAGTTGCTTTTATCTAAAATAATAAACTCTGATTCTAATTCAACCAATTTTATTATAATTTATTGGTCAAATTCTCCCTTATTTTAGCATATCGCGCATATTATTGTACAATTTAATCGTTATTTGGTGCGAGTGGGTTTTTAAATGGTTTTGCAGGTAAAAGTGAGCATTAGAGAGATTAGAGAACTCCGAGAAAAGCCATCCGGTTGAAGAACAAGCAAAGCATGAATTGCCTTAAGTTCGACCGGGCGGACAATTCCTGAATCGGTCGGGGCTGGAGCAGAACACCAAAGTGATATAGGTTGGTGGGCAAAGTTAGAGACTTTGCAGGTTGCTGTAGAGAGCAGTTACTAAGAGGAGGGGCCTCCTCCATACAGCTGACATTTGAAAAGAGAGGGACTTACACTTTGAAAAAAGGGGCAACAAGACCATGGTTGGCGGCAATGCCATGATTTTGGCAGCATGATGAGCACTTTAAAAGGCCTCTCACACTAGAACCATGGAGTTTTTTGGCTGGAGTTTTGCCTAGAACTTTGGGGAGAAAATAGTAGACTTTTCACTTTGTTTTTCTTTAGTTTAGAAGTAGTTTTAATTTATAATTTTGGAGAGAGAAATGATATGTTTTTAGTTTCTATTTTCAAGCTTGGAATTCTTGAAAGCTACTTCATTTTCATAGTTGTAAGTTTTCTCTATTTAATTTATAATTTTTGTTTATGCTCTTATATTTTCATGTCTTCTATAAAGTTATGCTAAATTCTTTTATTTTTTTTAGATATCTTACACATAAGATTGAACCCTCTCCACCCATCAAGAGCTATGTCTCATTCCAAACCTTAATTTGAACTAGTTTCTTCTTTCTTTAAACATGTTTTCAATGGTTGTTTAGGATTGATTAATGATATTTTCAAGATCAAAACTTGAAATTATATACATCTTTGATTATTTGTGAATAAGATTACTTGGTACAAATAATGGTTAGATCTATTGCATTCTAAGTGTTTAAAATAGTGTATGAACCTATTACCAATTTCATATACACATCTTTAGACATAAAATATATTTTCACTAAAAAAACTTCCAACCAATGTCACTTTACCTTGAGATTTAGTTGAGTTCATGAAAATAGAAGAAATTAGAACATCTAAGATAGGAGAAGACTAGGTACTTGATCCATGCCATTTTTTACATTTTTAGTTTATATTTTATTTCACAATCTTTCAAAAATTACAAAAATATATTTTTATAATTTTTACACTTGCAACAAAACTCAATCTTGTAATTTAAGATTTCTGTGAAAAATGACCTCGGTACTTCCGAGTATTATGCTGCACTAGTAGGTTCCTATGCTTGGGAAATAAAATAGGTAGATAAAATAAATATTAGAAAGTGATAAACAGATTCCATCATAGATCGTGCAGTGTACGTCTGTTTGGAAGATTTCCAATACACTGTTGCACTATCAAGCATGAAGACATATCCACTCGTGGATTTCAATTTTTTATGTTCGATATCTAGTTTGCATCGCAATACCCTTATAATACTATAGTATATCTAGTGTAATGCAGTCCAAGATCACGAGAGACCTTAAATCGCATAGTAATCTTACTATCGCCTTTCAGTGATTACTTTCTAGATTACTCGTATACCTGCTCAGCCTACTCACTAAGTAGGCTATGCCGGGCCTTGTACAGCTCATCAAGTAAATTAGACTCCCAATTATATGAGAATACTCCAATTGGGATATGTTTTTTCTCCATTCTTGGATAAGTAGAGATTTACATCTACAGGAGTTTTTGTAACATTTGCATCAGATTATTGATTTTTTTTAGAATTTTATCAATATAGTGTCTCTGAAAAAGTGAAAGTCCGCTAGATATTCTAGTGATCTTGATACTCAAAATCACATCTACTAGGCCACCCATATCCTTCAAGTCAAATTTTGAATTTAACATATTCTTGGTAGATTGAATAACTTTATCATTACTACCTACAATGATCATGTCATCAACGTAAAGACAAAAAATAACATATCATTCGTCTGTGTTCTTGACATATACATATTTGTTACATTCGTTGATTGTAAAGCCATTAGAAAATACAACATTGTCAAACTTCTCTTGTCATTGTTTCAGCGTTTGCTTGAGATTATATAACGATCTAACAATCTTACAAACTTTTCCTTCCTTTCCAGGTGCGAAAAAATCCTCAAGTTGTTCTATATAAATTTCTTCATCTAAATCTCCATTCAGAAAAATTGTCTTTACATCCATCTGACGTATCTCGAGATTTTGCAAAACTGTGATCGCAATTATCATCCAAATGGATGTAATTATCGAGACTAGTGAGTAAGTATCAGAGTAGTTTAGGCCTTATTTTTTTTTGTATCCTTTGATAACGAGCATAACTTTATACTTATCTATTGACCCATATGCCGTTATCTTCATCTTGAAGATCCATTTGTACCCCAGAGACTTACTGCCTGGTGGCAAATCCACTAATTCTCACGTATGTTTTTGTAAAATGGAATCAACTTCACTTTTAATAGCCTATTTTCGTAAAGAACCCTCAGGACATCTCATAACTTCTTTATACGTCTGAGGCTTACTTTCTAACATATAAGTTAGGAAGTCTTGACTAAAAGATGATGGCATTTTAGCTTTTTTACTACGTCGCAGTTCCGTTTTAAATTTATCTTTTTGGTCTTGACTGCTATCATTAGCAGAGTTTGTTTCACTGAATTAGACTTTCCAATGGATTTATAAAAAAATATGTATTCAAAGAATGATGCATTCCTAGACATATGTAGGTATTCTTGTGAATATATAGTATTGCAGACTCATACACAAGAAACCGATATTTACTACTATTTTGTGTATAACTGATGAACATACAATCAATGATTTTTTGACATATCTTAACACCCTCATGATCGTAAGTAGTTATAGGTGGTCTCCTACCCTTAAATAACTCATACAGGGTTTTATCCAACTTCTTGCGAGGAACTATATTCAGGTATAGTTAGTGATGAGAATCACTTCACCCTACATGTTATGAGACAAGCTAGAACTTACTAACATAGTATTCATCATATCCTTTAATGTATGATTCTTTTGTTCAGTAGTTCCATTCTACTGAAGAGAATAAGGTGTAGTAGTTTAATAGATAATCCCATGTTCTCCACAGTATCAACCAAACGGTGATTCATATTCACCATCTCCGTCACTTCTCATAGCCTTAATCTTCATGCTAAGTTAATTTTCAACCTCATTCCTATAAATAATGAATTTGTCCAAAGTTTTATTTTTTCTCTTTAGTAAGTACACATAACAGTATTTTATACAATAATCAATGAAATTTAATAAGTACTTATTTGTATTGGATGTTTGGACATACTTCAAATCACACACATCAATGTAGATTAAACACAATGGTTCAAGACTTCTTTAAACTGAATGAAATGAAGTTCGAGTTAACTTCACTGGGCAACAACACATATTCACACTTGTGATTTTTATCAATTTAAAAAGCTAGAATGTGATCTAGGTTAATTAGTCTACGCATAAAATCATAATTAACATGTCTTAGTCTACTATGCCACAAAATGGAAGACTCAAGCACATAAACAATAGAAAAATTCTTCTTATAACTTGTAGAGATTGAAGGGATAATATCCTCGCAACGGAAGTTAGTTTTTAATTTTTCTTTTTCAAATCTTAATACCATGCAATCGTACAACGTTGATAAAGAGGGGTTCAAGATACTTTAATAATTACGAGAATAATCAAGGTTTTAAAATTGAGTTACTATATCCTATTATCGTGAGCTGCTGTTTTGTTGCTGAAAATTTCAACAGCTTGTAGCTGCCTTAATGCTGAAAATTTTAGTAGCTTATTGATGTATTTCTAGAACAAATTACAATACATTATTGCTGTATTTCATCAACAAATTTCAGCATCTTATTGCTGAAAGTTCCAGCAACTTATTGTTGTATTTTTGAAGCAAATTCTAGCACCTTATTGCTGAAAATTTCAGCACTTTATTTTTCATAAATTCTAATCCTAGTTTACTTAGTACTTTATTTTTCTAGTTTCTCAGGCCCTATGATATTTTCTCTTTTTTCTCAACCCTAACCAATTCTTCTAGAGTGTGGACTCTCATATTTTTTCTAAAAAATCCTTAAGAGAATTCATATTCAAAGGATTGGCAGCCCACATATCATATATATATGTTAGGTCTCTAACTAGTGCAAGGATAAAGATCTTAGGAGACCTATTTTTTT
>CM018915.1:11472048-11482048 GCA_009663005.1 Actinidia chinensis | reverse complement strand
AAGCAACTCGGCATAAAATACAGCCGTATAGGCTATGGGTGGCTCTTTAGGCCGAGATCCTATTCATACAGGATGGTCTTATGTATGTCCCATCGTATGAGGACTATCTGGCTTGATTAAAGTTCCCTTCAGAAGAACCGAGTATCACCATGCAGACATACTTGAACAGACATTGCTTTCATGTAATTCAGCTAGACATTTAATTCGTTAAACATGTATCCATGGGTGTCTCTACATAATATAAATAGCATTGTATCTTCTGCAAGACCCATGGCATTTTTAGCATAAATAATCATTGTTATGGCATTGAACATGAAAAACATTTGTTATGCATCTATAGATTGAAAACATTTTGAGAACATAGTGTATTCATGCACATCATGACTACTCACCTGGGTTCTCCTGGTTAGGTGCTAACCCGCGTATCCCTACAATTGAGGTAAGAAATAGTCAATACTAAGTTCGGGAATTAGACGAATTAAACTAATAAAAGCTTGACTACGCTTAGATATTCTAGTTTAGGTCAAGACTCCTGAAACTATGGCTAAGTCTCCATTTAATCTTTAAGACCCCTATAACTTGGCATATTTAAATGTTCTAAGGAAACGGCCAAATCTGTCTGAATTTAGCCTAGGCGTTAGAACTCTATTTACAAGGGGGGGCTTTAAAGTCAGGCGTTCGCACGCTTGGCCGTTCGCACGCTTGTCATTGAGGCGTTCGGAAGCTCACTGGGTTGACAGTGTGAATAGTAACTGAGATCGAATGTTTTTACAAAACTTAACCAATTCAACTCCAACGTTCTGAAACTCATAGAATAATAAATACAACTCAAAAGATGATCCCTTACTCAAAATTTCAAACATAAAATTTGAACCCTAACATACAGATATAAATGGAGCTAGTTAAAACCCTAAAACTTTACATATGGCTTAAATTTAGTATTTTACGTGATACCTTTTTAATTTCGGCTTGAGCTTCAAATGGCAAGAATTGAACTTCCAATTCTCGTTTCCTTCTTTCTTTGTCCTTTCTTTCTTTTTCTTCTTTCTCTCTTCTGTCTCTTATCCGTGGTGTGTGTGGGGAGTGTGAAGGATGTGTCTATATTTGATGAGACACATGGGAAATCATACCAGTGGCTTCCATATTGTAATTCCGATGTTCCCTTTTTTGTCATTTTTAATTGTTGGCGTTCGAACGCTCCTGTAGGCGTTCGGACTCTGTTTTGTTCTAGAGTTCGAAGCACCTTTAGGCGTTCGAACTCTAAAGAAGGATTTTTGAATCTGGCATCGAACGCTCTTGCTTACAGTTCGAAACATGCGAGACTTGGAAATCTGCATTTGGCCTTAGCGTTCGAACTCCCTCTGGACGTTCGAAACGCAAAGAGGAAAAACTGGGCGAAAATTAAAAGTTAAAGTCTTAAAGTCTTGAATTTTTACTCTAACTTATTTTTGGTTCGTTTTGCTCTTAAGTCTCTAATAGTTACTTAATTGGCGTACCGTCGTGCTCCTTACGATTATGGAATTTACGGATTCGGGGTGTTACATTATACCTCCTTTATAAAAGATTGTCCTCAACTTGGCTAACATCCAACATGCTTTCGTTGTGACAACCTGATAAAAACTCTTAGCATAATCGTATGCTAAGTTTTCTGTGATAGATAAAATAATCTAATGGGGTTTAAACCCGTTCGAAATGCTCTACAATATTTCTTACCCTAAAAAATAAATTTAAATGCCCTCTCAGGTTGGGCAGACTACAACATGTAAATCGAATTTAAAATATCACAAGAATTCGGCCCTCCCCGAACACTTGGGTGTTGGAATTACTAAAAATGGTGCGTGGATTAAAAAGAAAAATATTTGGTAATGCAAAAAGAGAACTAAACGTACCTCATTCGTTGTGAACGTTCATTCTAATAGAGATGGATACCGTTCTCTAATTTCATCTTCTCGTTCCCAGTAGATGCTTCATATGAGTGATTCAGCCTTCTAACGAACCAACGGAATAACTTTGTTTTTAAGACTTGGTCATGACGATCAACGATTTCAATCGACGTTTCACATAGCTTAAATCTTTTATTCCTCAGGTCCAAAGATATATGATGAATCACAGAGTGGGGTCATGTACATTATTTCCGTAGTGTTGAAACATGAAAAACATTCATGACATGTGAAAGCTCTAGAGGAAGGACCACTGCGAAAGCCAAACGGTGCCAATTCATTGAAGAATTTCGAATGGCCCGATGTATCTTGGATTCAAACTTCCCTCTCTTACCAAAACGATTTATCCCCTGGAAGGAGAATTTTCAAAAACACGTGGTCACCTTCTCCAAACTCTAAATCTCGTCTCCTAACCATCTGAATAGCTCTTGGAGACTCTGTGCGTGTGAAGTCTCGTTGCAACCTTGATCTAGGTCGTAGTGAACAAGTTCGGGTCCTAACATTTGTCGTTCTCCAACTTCGATCCAACATATAGGCGAACCTAGATTTTCCCCGAAAGTGACTTTATACGGTGCCATCCAATACTTGCATGAAAAAATGTTGTTGTAAAGCAATTCTAACAGTGGTACGTGCATTCCCAATTTCCTTGGAAATCTAGTACACATAGCCGTAACATATCTTATAAAGTTGGATAGTTCTCTCTAAACTGTCGTCGTCTGTGGATGGAAAGCGGTGCTAAAACTTAGCCTCAGGGCCTAGAGCTCGTTGCAAGCTTTTCTAAAAACTTAGACGTAAATTTCGGATCTCGATCCGATAACGATAGAAACTGGCTTCCATGAAGTCGAATAATCTGCATGTAAAGGTTTGCGTTACCTCGGACAAGGACTTGTAGTCTTCATTGGCCAAGAAATGTGCAACTAGTGAGGCGATTACAATAACCAAATGGCATTACAACCTCTGGGGGAGTTCGGTGTCCGCTACAAAGCATCGTGATTGTGCTCCCATTTCCATTCCGGTATTGGTAGCGATTGCAATAATCTGCGGCCTTTGATGTTCTGCTTGAATTGTTTGGACATGACAAACATTGCGACCACAAATCGGCTATTTCCTTCTTCATTCCAGGCACCCAACATTGTTTTCCTTAAAGTCCTATACATCTTTGTTCTTTTGGATGCATCGTGAATTGGTTTGTGGGGCTTCCGCTAAAACTTGTCTTTTGACTTCAGGTATGTTTGGAACACATAAGAGGCCTTGAAAACCTAAGTATTGTCTGTTAAATGTAAAAAATCCGGCTTTGAATTCACTAAAATCTCCTCATAAACTTTTCACAAGTATGGATCTTTGGTTGCCGTCGCTTTACAATTTCTATAAGGTCAGTGAGCGATCACTGGTAGAAGTATTGTATTAGTGTTCGTGCAAATATTCGATCTCTTCTCTTCTCAACTCATCGAGTAAGGGATACTTGGACGGCTAGCACAATGCCTAGATTTGACTGTCGACTTTCGGCTTAAAGCGTCGGCTACAACGTTGGCCTTTTCATGGGTGATTACTGAATAAGAATATCGAATCTTTTATCAACCCAGTCATCTCCTCTGTCTCAATGTTTAGTTCTTTTGGGCTAAAACAAGGACTTGAAGCTCTTATGATTAGTGAAAAACTTCAAATGTGAATCATATAAGTATGACGCCAAATCTTCAACGCGAATACCACTGCGGATAACTCTAAAATCATGAGTCGGATAATTATTCCCATGCGGTCTCAATTGTCTTGAAGCATAGGAATAACTTTCCCAGGCTTGGCATTAAAACGCATCATAACCCTCGAGGTGAAAGCAGCGCGGCTATTATCGTGAAACATCAGTTCCGGGAAGGCCAAAGCTAAAAATTGGTGCGGATACTATCGTTTCTTCAATATCTGAAAGCTCTTCTCTCGCTTCTCATTCCATTCGAATGGAAAGTTTTCCGCGTTAGCTGTGTCAAAGGCATTGCAATTCTAGAGGAAATCCTTCAACAAATCTCCGATAATACAGCTAAACCCATTAAAAACTACTAACGTCAGTCACATTCGTTGGTTCTACGGCCCAATTCACAATGGCTTTACTTTGTGAGGTCAACGGACACTCCATATAACACTGATAATGTGTCCTAAAAAACGTCATACTTGATAGCCAAAAACTCCAATTCTTCAGTTTAGAGTACAATCTTCTATTCCGCAAGGTTGCAAACCACCCTTAAGTGTTGTCATGTGATGACAAACAATTTTAGAATATACTAAGTTATTCATCAATGAAAACAATAACGCATTCGTCAAGCAAAGTTTTGAATACTCGATTCATCAAGTCCATAAATGCTGCTGGCGCATTTGTGACTCCGCACGGCATAACTATAAATTCATAATGGCCATAAATCTGGTTCGGAAGTTGTCTTCTCTATGTCGCTCGCTCTACCTTTAGTTGGTGATAACCTGATCTCAATCATCTTTGAGACACTTGGGCACCTTGAAGCTGATCAAACAAATCATCACCCTTGGCAAAGGGTACTTAGTCTTAATGGTAACTTATTTAGCTCTCGGTAATCAATGTCATAATCTCATTGTCTATCTTTTTTTCGTACAACACACTGGAGCGCCCAAGGTGAAATGCTCGACGAATAAATCCTTCTCTAATAGATCTTGGAGTTGATCTTCAATTTTTTTCAATTCTAAAGGCAACATGCGATAGGGGCTTTCGAAATAATCTCGTTCCTCGATCAGATCTATATAAAACTCATCTCTCGGTCCCTTAAGGCCACCTGGTAACTCATCTGAAAAATATCGAAAAATTCTCGGACAATATGATATCCTTCTAAATGTTTTGGAGAGACATGCGTGTCGACTACACTGCATCAGAATGCTTTACTTCCTTTTTTGATTAAGGCGACGGGCTTTGCATAGAGAAATGAGGATGGAGGAGCACAACCCTACCTCCTTCAAAGTAGTCCTGAATGAGCAAACAAGTGGAACACTACTCGTTTCAGTTCGGCAATCAATGAGTGCCCGTAGGAAGACAACCAGTCCACCTAGGATGACCGTCAAACCATGCTCTCTACGGGTAGTAGATTTACTACAAGGATACATCTTGAAACGAATCTCACAAGAATTATAGACTCGTCACACATATAGAATCCGCGAGGGCAATGATACTAATAACTCAATTCAAGAGATATCTATGGAAGTAGTCCACATAATAGTTCTCAAAAGATTTAAACGAATGATGCGTGGACCTGAAGCCATAAGAATGCTGCGGGTGACCACAGATGGGATGTAATACCTAACACAACTGATGTGGTAGCTGGGGTATTTCTTGGTACAAGTGCAAAGTTTCGCCTTATCGTGCTGATTATTCCTCCTTTCAGTTGGAGGCTGCTGTATTGAGGCTAGGCCGATATCCCCCAGCTCCTTGAATTTTACTTTTCATAGGACCAATCTCTATCTGGTGCCCTTCTTGCCACACGCCATAACAAGCTCTACTCCCCATGCGACACTCACCCCATACTTCTTCTGAAATGGACATGTCGGCACTCATTGATCTACTATTTCCTTGACTCACGTATATTTCTTTGCTGGGATGAGGAATTCCCACTGACGATCCTGAACTCTGTCGTTTTTGACTTGTCCTCTACTCACATTCATCCGATCCTCTTCTTTCGATTTTCGCGGAATGGGAGACATCTCATTCAGGATTCCGCAGCATTAGGGCTGCATGAAAGAACCTCCTGATGAGTTAGGTAACTGCAATAATTTTTACCGTATTCTTGATGTTCCATCGTAATCCAACTTTAATACCTTTTTCGCCTGCGAGATTCCTCGACCCATGTGAGGGGCTATCATGATTTTCCATACCTTGGCATTGTACAACTACTACGATTGCGGCTCCTTCAAAAATGAACGTAAAAGTAAAAAACACTTTTTGTTCCTCGTGCATGGGCAAGACTTCGACACCCTCTCTTTCCCAAGAGCAAGACTCTGCAGCCATATGATCGGCTTTCCTAGAAAGTTGGAGGTCTCAGCTGCTGGAATTGCTTAATTGTGGTACGTGGCATCGCTCCAGCTCCTAGCATTGGCATGCCGATTGTTTGCGGTGCTTCATCGTGTTATTGTTATTGTGAACGTCATGGACCACTTGGACAAGTCCCTCTAAAATCCTCCTCTATTCGATCAATCATCTTCGGCTCTGCTGCCCCTCTACGACCCGCCTCTCTAGGCGACATAATTCTCAAACATATCAAACGTTTAGGCATATTCATAACATTTAGCCATATTACCTCCTATATAGCATAGCGTAGCATGGCACATAGCGTGGATCACTATCAGTCTTAGACTCCTATCTAGAGTGATTCTTATCTCCTGGTGTAACCTATACGCTGTGTACTGTAACCTAGATCTTGTGGTCTCTGATACCCCCCTGTCACCCCCGCAACCCGGCCTATGCGGATCGTGGACGCTGAGGCCACGTTGCCGCCAGCCAACTTACCTTGAACCTGTGCATTCTCATTCCAACTGCCATACCCTAATTTTTCTTTTGGGCGGAAGCGTCATAACTAAAATAATATAAGTTTCACGTCCATACCGACATACAGAGCTGTGTCTAAGTATTTAACTTTATATACATTCCCAGGCTAACGGAATCATACATAGTCTTGCAAGACATCATTGGGTCTAGCCTCAAAATACATACAAGCCCTCGGGCTATCAAACTATATCTATGCTTCACCTCGCCTTATGGTTCTTCACTTTGGGCTTCCTGAAAAGGTTTTCGAAAACGTAAGCTAAGTTTTGTGAATAACATAAATGGCACTGACATAGAATACCATGGATTGTTTTCATATTATACAGTATCATAGTTATCATAAAACACTAATTTATTTCAGACTTTAACTTGAGCTCCACGTAAACATACGCTTGACATATCTAAAACATCACCGTTAGCATAAACATTCATATCTTCTTGAAAATCATGCATATATCGTAGGTGTAAATACTCGGCATAACAACTATCCGTTAGGCTATAGTGGCTCTTTAGCTAGAGATCTCTATCGTACCGATGTCTTATTTCCTCCCCTCCGTCTAGGATTATCTGGCGTGATTAAATTCCCGCCAGAAAGGACCCGGTATCCCCAATGCATACATACTTTGAACATACATTGCTTTTCATGTAATTTCAGCTAGACTTTAATTGTAACATGTATCCATGGATTTTTTATACATACTATGATTAGCAATTTGTATACTTCTGCAAGACATGGCATTTTTAGGCATAACCTAATATTTTAAGGCATTGAAACATGAAAAACATTTGCTTTGCATTAATCGATTGAAAATCTACATTTTTTGCGAAGATACATACCCGTTTTATTAATGCTCATCTACTCACCTTGTGTTCTCCTGGTTTAGGTGCTAACCCGCGTATCCCGACAATTGAGGTAAGGAATCGTCCTCTAATTTCGAATTAGACGAATTATACTATAAAAGTCTTGACTACTCTTAGATATTCTAATTTTAGGTATAGACTCCTTAAATATGGCCTAAGTCTCGCATTTTATATCTATTAAAGACCCTTTATAACTTGGGCCATATTTAAATCTTCCTAGCAAAAGGCCAAATCTGTCTGATTTAGCTAGGCGTTCAACTCTTTGTTCAAGGCTAAGTCAGGCGTTTCGCCGCTTGGCGTTCGCACGCTGTCATTGGTGCGTTCGGAGTCTCACTGGGTTTGACAAGTGTGAATAGTAACTGAGCTCGACATGTTTGTTACCAACTATACCAATTCACTCCAATCTTCTGGAAACGCATAGAATACTACATACACTCAAAGAGTTATCATCTCAAATTTCAACATAATTTAACCTCACTACTAGATCTAAATTGGAAGCTAGTTTAAACCCTAAACTTTACATATGGCTTAAATTTTTTTTTTTTTACGTATTTTAGTGTATACTTTTTTAATTCGAGCTTGAGCTTCAAATTGCAAAAATTGAACTTCCCAATTCTATTTTCCCTTTCTTTCTTTTTTCTTCTTCTTCTTCTTCTTCTTTCTCTTCTTCGTTCTCTCTCCTCCTTGGTGTGTGTGGTGGAGTGTGAAGGATGTGATATATTTGCTGAGACAATGGAAAATCATCCCTGTTGGCTTCCTATTTACTCTGGTGTTTCCTTTTTCTTGTCATTTTACTGTTGGGAAGTCGAAAAAGCCACAAAAAATCAAAACGTCGGTAAGAACAGGTTCGGCATCAAGAAAGAAAACAGGGTTAGGGGGAAGCAACGGAAAGAGAAATGGTGCGAGACAGCGAGTGAAAGTAGCCTTGATGTTACTCTCGTGTGCATAGAAGACTGCGTGTAGGAGGTAGAAGGAAAAGGGGTCGAGTACGCAAACACCGGAGGAGGACTATCAAATAGGAGGTGCCTGTCGTCCTTTCTTGTTTGGCCGCGCTGGGGGGACGCTTCTCCTCGGCCAGGGGGTGCTCTGGTCGCGGTGGCGTCCACACAGTCGAGCGGTACCCTCTAGGTGGGGTCTTTCTGAACAACTCTGTCACACACAACGTCCCCTTTAGGCGTTCGCACTCTAAGAATGATTTTTGAATCTGGCTTTCGAACTCCTTGCTTACAGTGTCTAAACATGCAAGACTTGAACTCTACATTTTGGCCTAGCGTTCGAACTCCCATATGGACGTTCGATACGCCAAGAGGAAAAACTGGGCGAAACTTTACAGTCTTTACAGTCCTTACAGTCTTGAATTTACTCAAGCTATTTTTGGTTCTTTTTGACTCTTAGTCTCTAATACGTTACTTAATGGCCGTATACGTCGTGCTCCTTCGATTTATGGCAATTTAACGGCTTCGGTGTGTTACATGTTTCTCATATTGATCCAAAAATGATATCAATCAACATATATTTGCACAATGAGTAAATCTTGTTTCTTTGATTTTGGTAAACCAAGTAGTGTCAATTTTTCCTCTTATAAACCTTTTCCAAATTAAATCCACTAGTCTTTTTCATACCACTCTTGGGGGCTTGTTGTCAAGCCCATCAAGCTTTGATCATTTAAAAATATTATTTTGTAAAAGTGTGATTTTTAAAATCGAGGATTGTTTCCAATATAACTTTTTCATGAAATGAGACCATTTAAAAATACACTTTTGACATTCATTTTGAAATAATTTAAAATCTTTATAGGAATTAAAAGCTAACGCATTCTTATTTCTTCAAGTCGAGCTACGGGGGCAAAGTTTCTTCATAGCAATACTTCTTCCTTGTTAGCCTTAGGCCTACTAAATCTAGCTTATTTTTAATGATAATACCATTTTATCTTTTATTTTTACGAAAACACCTATTTTTTGTTCCAATAATTGAGTGATTGTGGGTCTAGAACCAATGTCCAACATTGTTCCTTTCAAATTGGTTAAGTTTCTTCTTCCTAGCCATTAACCAAAACTCATGAAAAAAAAAAAAAAAAAGTTTCAGCTTCTTCAATATTTTTGGTTCAATTTCTTACACAAAAGTCATGTATTACACCATTTCTAAGTAGATCGTGTGATTACAGCTTGTGAGCGGTCACCTAGACTTGATCACTTAGTGATCTTTAACAATTTTTCAAATTTAGAAAACTGTTGATCTTGTTCAAGATGAGATGCATTTTTCATGCTTTCTTCTTTCATTAAGTCTTGAGAGATTTGATCTTTTTCTTTATATATTAATTATTATTTTTCTATAGGACTAATATCTGGCATCATCATCAATGTTTTTAGCTTGAAAGACTCAATTCATCAATGCAACCGTGTAAATACGACTCTTCAATATCAAGTTCTTTTGTTATAAACGCTATAAGCTTTTGCTATTTAATAGAATAATCAAGAAATATGGCCTTTATTAAGAGTTGGTCTCCACTCTCAAATTTTACCCTTACCCTCATATTGTCTTTTGTACATTTAAAAGTAAAGCAGTTACAACCACTACTTTGAATATCAAGATGGGTGTTCTTCCTTCCCAAAGCTTCGTAAGGAGTCTTTCAAGTTTTTATCTAGATAACTAC
>CM018915.1:11432048-11444548 GCA_009663005.1 Actinidia chinensis | reverse complement strand
AGTTTGAATCTTTCTCTCTATCTCTTATTATCGTGACTCATTTATATTCTTTACATTTACTGTTCTTAAATTTTCTAAACTCTTAATTCAGTAGTCTAATTTTTTATTAAAGTAATAGTTTGTCAACAACCCCATTCAACCCCCTCTAGGGTGATTATCTGAGGCCAACAATTGGTTATCAGAGCCTAACCTTAACCCCCCCCCCCATCTAATATTTGGCTAACATCAAAGAGGTACGACATAGGTAAACACTAGGCGTGTACACGGTCCGGATTGGTCACGGTTCCATAAAAATCCAGTAACCAATCCTTTTAAGCGTTCTGACAAAAATGAGAACCGAGAACCGAAACCATATAAGATATCGAACCACCAAAACCAATCCGGCCTTATCGGTTTGGTTCCGGTCGGTTTCAGGTTCAATTCAATCAACATTCTATAATTTTGCTAAAATATAAGATTACAAAAAAAGTGTTCATTTAAATAACCCATAATTTATTAAACTTCAAGTCTTGAACCAAATTAGATACAAAATCAGTTATAGATTGATTCGTCAAATGATAGACATTAACCAACATATAACATAATAATTAACAACTCATAAAATCTAGAATCTCAAATGGTAACTACAAAAAAGCGAATAAACGAAGAACTGACAAAAATTCACGAAGCAACATAATCAAAGATAAGCCTGCCACTACAAATCCTCAGCGAGCAGCAGCAAAAATCGATTCCCGCAGCAGCAGAATCATGTTCCATATTCAAAACAGTAGAGAACACTTGTAGCTCCAAAAAATTCCATACATCATTAAACTTCATCTTCCATATTCAAAACAGTAGGCCAAACTTACTAGGGAGATCCATTGACTCATTGAGATGCACTTTTTGCAAAGCTGACAAAAAAAAAAGAAAAACAATTCAAGTAGAGTGATAAGAACAAGAAAAAATAGAACACTAGAACTACTTCACAAGCTACAAACAAAGGAAAAAACAAATCAAGTACAGAAACTAAATATAGCAACACTAAGTATTGCATTACAAAAAAGAATAAAAAAAACATACCTAGTTCAGCTCTTCACATTTCAGCCATATTTTCTTCTCAATTCAAATGGGGGGAGTTAGTAGCACGGCCATCTTGGCATACAAATCAAACACTTAACAAGCCTTCGGCGTAAGTGACTTCTAAACTGGTCTATCACACGACCACCCGCTACTAAAGGCCGCTTCGGAAGAAAAAGTGGATACCGGAATGGCTAAAAACATCTCGAGCCAACTTCTGATAAGAACCTTATACTTAGAGAGAATCTCACTTCCACCAATTCAAAATGTCAAAATTCGAAGTCACTTTCTCAAGGTTCTTCCAAGTATTTATCCACCTCTGTCCTTGCTCCATCCAATTCAACTTCTTCCAAATGCCCTTCTGAAACTTAATTGCAAAGTCAGTGTTTGTGCACTTCCTACAAGACATGGTTGGTCAACTTCCATGTCAATAGAAGTTTGGCTTGAAGTTGACGCCTTGCCATTGAGTTTTCATTACTCTCATATATGCCGCTTCAATAAATCCTTTACCTTGCTGAAACCTTCCACCATGGCAAATTCATAAAGTTCAGCATAACAAAAATTTACATATATTAACTTAAATCTGGGATCCAACAAGAGTAGCGAATTCCCATCAACATGTTCAATTTTTCCATTTTCCCCAATACTTATCAACTTTGCCGTCATTTTTTTTTAGCCATACCACACCAGAAACATTATCTCAGGATTCTAGACCCTTTTCCCACCCCAATAAAAAAGACTCTCAATTGCGCCAAGCTTTGTGAAAATACAGGTTAGAGGTAACATACAAAGAACCAGACAAGGCGGCTGTAGCATCATAAAATTTCTGTTTGTAAAAATCAGCAAGTATCGAAGCATCATCCCAATCTCTAGTGGTAGGACATTCCATCATTAAGTTCCAAGGGTAATGTGGATCTTCATCCTCAAGTCTTTCAAACGCCTTTCTGAAAGTTTAGGCCAGTACTTAGCATGAGAAAAGTGGAGTTTTTTCCACCTAGTTCGGAACATCTAGACACAAACAGAATTTTACACGTATCCTTTCCTTCTCCACACAAGCCTTGAGCGTTGCTCTATTTGGGGGAGAGCTCCTAACATACTTCACAGCATCACGAATTCGAAACAATGAATATTTGATTTAACTCAGCCCATTCTTCACGATAAGTTAAACGTTAATGATATGCTGCCGCAACATCTCATGTGAAAAAAAGTGACCCCCAAGAAAATAAAAGTGTCACTCTTACTTGAGAATTTCTCTCCAAATAAGCGAATTTACGACATCATTGGCCCTAGCATTATCCCTTTCACTGTGCACCATCTCTCCACACCCCATTCAATCAAACATGGCCTCCAATGCCTTACCAATCGCCTCACCTTATGACTGAAATACACAAAAGTTGATTATTCTCTTATGTAATTTCAGTCAGTGTCAATAAAATGAGCACTAAGGCCCACATGTAAGAAATATTTTGAAGGGGATCGGTCAATGTATCAGTGGATAAGGCCAAAGTCTTGATTTGATTCTTAACAAATTCTTCCCAATTTCATTTTATCAATAGAATAAAGTGTCCACGTTCCCTGGCCCTACTGTATTACGGACACTTTCTTAAAGGTTTGGTTGCATCACACTACCAAAAGTTCCGGAAAACCTTCACGTTCAACAAACTTACTTAAAGGGCAACTCATCTTGATTATCATCCTAGCCATGCATCTCTACATGCCATTTGGTTCAAAATTCCACAAACCAAATGGACTTTCAATTTCCCTTTTGTTGACCCATAGATGTTAAAGTTTTTGCCTCCTGACCTCCTTGTTGTAGGGATTTTTGATGCATGTTACAGTGTTTTTTCAAACTACTGCGTTCCCATTCACACTCACCCATGCATAATGCTTTTTACAGTAATTACAAACTGCCCCTTTGGGTTTGACTTCTTGGCCAATATTTAGAGAAATGATTCCAAACAAACAGTTTAGCGCTTCGTACCCTCTTGATTTAGAAACACATACTCTGCCTCAACAACTGTGAAGCATCACCAACGGGCTCCACCATCGAAGCATCAAACAGGCAACGGTATTGCGGGGTATTGGTTTGTGTCCTCCATCACAATGTGTTTGCAATTGTGTCTAAATCTCCAAATGATATTCAATCATGGCATGAAACACCTGTAAAATCACAGCATTGCGTCAACCAAATTGTAGTATGCCAATTTTAGGAATGAATTTGGAAATCTTACAGCATAGGCATTGTGGTGTTGTTGTGTGCTGTGTGTTATTCTCAAATGATCAACTTATAGATTGTCCACAAGAGAATCTAATTTTCAAAAATGCTAAATGACATTAAACAAGATATTCACACAAAAAAAGGGATTGTATCTCTAATATATTTAATAGTAGAAAATTTTCTTTATTGTCAACAACTAGCTTCTTACTGTCAAAAACAGCTTAAAATTTTAAAGCTGTGGAGAGTTTCAGGAAAACCAATTTGTGTTTAGTTCAAAATTGATGATTCTCCGTCCCTCTCGCTCCATAAATGTAATTACCATCAAAATGAAACCCTACTCTGTTAATTCTCACTGTATGTTAGAGAGAGATGAAAATGACCTGAGTACCAAAAATATTGATTTTAACATTGTGCTCTGCCATAGCAATGTCTACTAGATTGGGATTATGGGATTCGGGGAGAAGATGTGGCGTGAATAATGAATATCAGAGAGACAGAGAGGGGTCATTATTGAAGAACAGAGAATCAGAGATAGAGTGGCTGCGGAGACTGGGAGTGGGAGTGACAAGATCATTGCGTGAAATAAAATTGTGTGCCAGAAGATCCCGAAGATAAGTGATAGATTAGGTCAATGTGATATTTTTTGTTGGGGGCGAGGAAAAATTATATATAATTATAATAATACGATATAGAATAGATATAAAAATATAATCATATATATATATATATAATATATATATCGCGTTCCGCTTCCGATTGCGCGTTCTAACAAGAGAGGGGGAAACGCTCCCTCCAAACATACCAACTATCGCCCCAGTTCCGACCCTCTTAGCTTAACACTTCTCCCTCTTAGGGTAAATCCTCACCCCTGCCATTCATTCACGCCTCCCTTCTCTTACACTTCCACCCTCCTCCTATCACGCCCGGTTATGCCAGTCCTCTACTATCTTGTCCCTCTATTGCCCCCCCGCGCCGCATTACACAGCCTGAGACTAATAAAGAAAACCTAACTCCGGGCAGACCTTAAGCCTTCTTTCATCCGTCGGATGGTGGACGGAAGGGGCGCAAAAACAAAAAGAACGAACCTAACCATTAAACCATTAGAACCCAATCCAAAAAGCACGGGGTTCGGTTCGGTTCGCCGTCGGTTCACCGGGTTTTCGGGGATTTTTTTGGACACCCACCTAGTAAACACAAAGGAATGAGCGGGAGAAAAGACAAAGACACTCCTCAAATAGGCCTCCTTATTTAATAGGAATCATTATACATATGGGAAGAATAGGATGAGAATTTACATCAAGTCTTGGATTATGAGGCCTTGAAAAATTATTAGCGAGGGTCCCTTATATTCCACGAAATAGTGATAAGACAAAAGTCATTAAAACGAGGAAAGACAAGAATGGGAGAAAGATGATTCACGCTTAATTCAACTTAAGCTAATAAACAATAAATCTATTATATTGTGCTTTGATGCAATGGTTTAACCGAATCTCTGACCTGCGAATCCGCCAAAGAAAATATGGGCTTAAATTGAAAGTGACTTATGAAGCGTCAATCAAGTAAAAAGTAAAAGCATCTAAAAGCAGTAGTTAGTTCGATGAGTATGAATTATTTTGTTGAAATCTGAAAAATCTATTCTAAGTATTTACTAGATTTACTAATATATAAATTCCATAGTTATCAGAACTGAACCGGTGATTGAACCGGTCAAGGCGTTCGGTTCAATGCGTTCAGTGATTCAACCGTGGTTCAACTGGTTATATAATAAATAAATAATAAAAAAAAATATATTTACATAAAAATAATCATTAAAAAAATTATAAATGCGGATAAAAAATATTCTTTGTTTATACAATAATTCAACAAAGTACAATAATAAATACCTATAAAAGAAAGTACAAAAATATATAATTATAAAAATATAAGATGATTTCTATTTCTTTTCAATTTAAATTTTTGTAAACTATTATTTATTGGTATTTTTATATTTAAAAAAAAGTAAAATTTATAATAATGTGCATTATATAAGATAATAATGTGCAGCATTATTAGATAATAATGATGCATTATTTGTGTTTGCCCTTTTATTTTTTTATTGTTCTTCCTATACTTTTCTATTTTTACTTTATTTTTTATTTATTTTTTATTTTGTATATTAGATTATTTTTTGATAAATGTATCTAGATATATCTAATTATAATATAATAAATATTTTTTAAAGATAGTGAGTGATTTGTATATATTTTTTTATTGCACTCAATTTTTTATTTTTATTAAAAATAACGTTTAAAAATTACTAGCTAAATAAAATACCAAAATCCAAAACTAAAAACCCAAAAATTAAAATTTAAAAACCATTAGGCCACTAAATATTTGTGTTTTTTTAAACATATTTGTGTTTTTTTTTATTTTTTTCAAAAATCGGCAGTTCACTAAAATACGATCGGTTCAATGATTTTTTCAAAAATACGGCCGGTCGGCCAGTCAATCCAATTAATATGCATTTTAGGGATTTAATTAAAGTCCCGGGTCACTGTCCGGTTCGGTTCATTTCGCGTTTTATAATATGATAAATTCATTAAACATCTCTTGGCAAATGTTATTACTAATGTGAAAAATATGAGAAAAATTTTAGGTCCCTGCCAAAACTTTGAGATGCAAAAATCACAGCTATTGAAGAAATTAAAAATCTCACAACGATAGTCTTGATGAACTTTTGGGTTCACTCATGATCTAGGAGGATTATTGTTGAAGGGACGAGAAGAAGAGAAGCGCAAAAGCCCAAAGAAGTCTCGTACTCAAATCCTCTCATCAAGAAGTTGAGGGAAGAAGAGAGGAGAGTGACGACGATTAAAGAAATGGCATTTCTCAACAAAACGATTCAAAAGGTTTATGAGAAAGGACGAAAATTCTATAAGAGGGCATAATATGAAGAGACTCCTTACGGCCGAACCCAAGCAAAAAATGATCCTCCAACTGCTTCGAGTATACCACAAGCCTGGACACTATAAATCAGATTGTCTGCCCTTAAGAAGAAAGGAAAAGAAAAGAAATTCAAAAGAAAACTTTAAAGGTAACTGGGATGGATTTCAGAAGGAAGCGAATCAGAACAAGGGGAAGGCGAAAAAAAGAGATGGCTAATTTTTGCCTCATGGGAAAAAGGAGATGTGTAAGTCTTTTAAATACTGATGATGAATTAACTTTCTTATGAAAGAATTTCAAGATATTATGCTGAGTTATGGGAAAATACTAAAAATTACAGAGGCAAATAACATAAACTCTTAAAAAAAAGAAAAGAAACTGAATTTTTTGAATGAGATAGATACTGTAAAAAGAAAATAAAAATTTACTAAAAATAAACAATTAATCTCACCTCCAAATTCGAGTATCAATGGTTCTAGAAGAAAAATACTAGGCTAAAAGAAACAATTTAAAGACTTAACCAAAACCTTAGCCAATTCCAAATTTGTAAATGGTAAAGAAAACTTAGATATGTACATGGAAGATGAATGTGTGTCATCAACAAGACAGGTGTTGAGGATAGCCCCTCCTAAAATAAATAAATATTTTATAAAAACTCTTTTGATAAAGAATCATACTTAAAGTTTTCTTCACACTTGCAAGTCATGTGAAAGAACTGGATATATTATAGAGTTTGTCCTATGAAGAAAACTTTTCACAAGAGAAACTACAAGGGATCAAATCCTAAAATTATTAATCATTGGAACATCATAAGGCTTGGGTACCAAAATAAATAATTAATGTACTTAAAAGCTGACAATCACGGTAACGGATCCAAAAAAATTTGGGTACCAAAAAGAAGTTATTTGATTATTTTTGTGGTTCCTTAAGTCATTATGGAGTTCAAACAAATGGTATGAAAATGCGCTTGCTCAGACATATAACGGGAGAAAAGTCCAAGCTTCATTCTTTCACACCCAAGGATGGAGGGATTGATACATTTTGGTGATTAACTCAAGAGGTTAAAAATTATTGGAGTATGAAAATATTGAAATGCTCTTCATCTTGCATTGAAAAATTATTTAATTGTTATGACCTAAGCAAATCGAATAAGTATAAGCCAATTAGGTGAAAAGACTATAAGGTTATATTTGATAAAAATCAATGCTAATTACCATGCTTTTTGATAATAAAATAATATTTATTGCATCTAGACAGAAAATATATACACCTTTGACTTCAATAGTCTAGCTTAATCAAGATGTTAAATGTCTCGGCTATAAATGAAAATAGTTGGTTTTGGCATGAAAATTAGCATGCTATCTGGATTTACTTCCATAATTGAATAAGCATGATTTAGTTAAAGGTTACCTAAACAAGTTGTTAAGATAAGATTTGTGATGGCATGTCCAACTAGGGAGTAACATAAAATATTTTTTTCCAGAAGAAAATATTCCACATCTAGACCACTTCACTACTGCTATGGATTTGTTTGGTCCTCAATAGGGTTGCTAGTCTTGGTGGAAATATACGCATTTGTAATTGTTGATGATTTTTCAGGTTTTTACATGATATATTCCTTACTCATAAAAATGAAGCACACATTGCATGTTACAAAATTTTATAAAAAGGCACAAACTGAAATAGGTTGCCCTACACCATATTCGTAGTGATAGAAGGTAGAGAGTTTGATAATCAGATATTGAAAAATATTGTGATGATCCACGGATTTCACATAACTTCTCTACACTAGAACACCTCAACAAATTGAGTGTTGAACTTAAAATAGATATGTTACGAATGGCTAGAACCATGTTAATGAAACATAGTTTACCTCAAGTATTTTTGGGCTAAACTGGAAATACCGCTTTGTTATTTTAAATCGTGTAGATCATTAGATCAAAACTTGAAAGACTCCTTACGAGCTTTGAAAAAGAAGAACACCCATATTGGTTATTTCAAAATATTTGGTTGTAATGCTTTGATTCTAAATGACAAAGATAATTTTGGGTAGTTTGATGCTAAATCTGATAAAGGCATATTTCTTGGGTATTCTACTAATAGCAAAACGTATAGAGTTTATAACAAAAGACTTAACTATTGAAGAGTTTATACATTTGCATTTGGATGAAAATTGATTTTTTCAATCCTAGAATATTGATGATGAGATTAGTGCTATAGAAAATAATGATAATAATATCAAGTTTAAAAAATCAAATTCTCTCACGACTCTAACAAAGAAGAGGCATGAAAACTGCATCTTAATCTTGAACAATCAACAGTTTCCTAATCTTTGGAGAATTGTTTAAAGATCACCCTATTGATCAAATTCTAGGTGATCCCTCACCAGGTCTACTTTAACGGTATTCACTTAGAAATGTGTGAATAACATGCCTTTTGTCTCAAAAATTGGAGCCTAGAATATTGAAGATCTGAAACTGATGAGTTTTGGTTAAGGTCATGGAAGAAGACTTAACAATTGAGAGGAACAATTTGTTGGGACATTGGTTCCTATACCTACACATCAGTCAGTTATTGGAACACAATGATTTTTTCGTATAAAAATAATGAAAATGGCATAGCATTATAATAAAACCTAGATTAGTAGCCTAAGTTTTCAATTCATAGAAGAAAGTATTGACTATGAAGAAACATTTGCCCCCGTACTCGATTGAGTTATAAGAAATGCTATGAGGGCTTTTGCTTTTTTAAAAGATTTTAAATTATTTCAAATTGATGTCAAAAGTGCATTTTTAAATGGTCTTATTTTTTGAAAAAGTTTATGTTGAACAACCAACACGGTTTTTGAAAATCACGAATTTCCAAAGCATGTTTTTTCAAATTGGATCGCAAATTTTGTAGGCTTAAAACAAGCCCCAAGAGCAGGATGAAAGATTAAGTGGTATTTCTTTTGGCAAAAAGTTTTACAAGAGAAAAATTTGACACTATCTAGTTACCAAAACTAAGAATGATGATTTACTTATTGTGCAAATATTGTTGATATTATTTTTGTATCAACAAATGAAAACATGTGTAGTGAATTTTAAAAAATAGGCAAAAGAATTGAAATGAGCATATGGGGGAACTAATTTCTTTTTAGCTCTTCAAATTAAGCAAATTAAAAAATAGACTATTTATCAATCAATCTAAATATATAAACGATCTTATTAAAGAAATTTGATTTAGAAAAATCAAAAAATTATGCAACCCCAATTGAATTGGCAACAATCAAACTGCGATAAAGATGATGAAAATAGAAAAAAAATATTGGACATTAACCAATATAGGGGAATGATAGGTAGTTTATTATATTAACGGTCAGTGTAAGCCAGATATAATGTTTAGTGTGCTTTATGTGCTAGGAATTCAATAATGTCCAAAGAAATCACATTTTAATGTTGTAAAAGAATTTTTCATTCTTACTGGCAATAAAATTTAGATTTAGGTATCCTAAAATTCACCCATTGGATTTAGTAAGTTATTCAGATGCGATTTGCTGGGTGCAAAAATGATCGCCAAGAGTACAAAGTGGGAAGTGTTCTTTTTCTCTTTTTAGACACTCATGTTTCTTGGTTTAGCAAGAGCAAATTCAGTGGCTTTCCACTGCTAAGGCAGAATATATTGCCGGAGGCAGTGTGCGTGCAAGTTCTCTATATGAAGACCACAACTTAAAAATTTTAATTACAAGTTTAATCACATTCCCAGTAGATGTGATAATTACTAGTGCCATAAACATTTCTAAAAACCCTATCTTCACTCACGAACAAAGCCATATTAAAATAGACACCATTTATCGTGATATGTCAAAAAGGAGATTGGAGAATTAACATTTTATAAGTACGATTTCAATGGCTGACATCTCACAAAAACCACTCTAAGAGGATCGTTTCTTGTACCCATTCGTCGAAGAACTTTATATGGTAGGACTACAGATATTGCATAATACTTTAGTAGTTAGTTATGTATTTTAAATAATTTACTGTCTAAAAAAATACCTGTTAAGTTTTTGGGCGAGAAATTTTAAGCCTTTTCTGGATTAGAGACAAGAGGACTTTCGTATCAATTAAGACGGTTTGTCTCATCTCCAGTTCTGAAATTCTTTCCCAAGTCATGAGCAGATGAATCTGATAAGCTCTTCAGCTCTTTATTCTATGATGAAGACTTATCCTTCGTTGCACAATCAAAACTTGAGGTCCTTATCTCTTGAACTTCATTCCTTGAATATACAAAACGCCAGCCAATTCGAAACAGAGGAAGCACTCTGAATACGCAGGCATAAGATTCATTAATAGCTTCGGACATAAGTCCTATCACCAATAAACTTTTCATCTAGTGGCGAAGTAATGACCTTTAGCCACTGAGGCAGCGAGTCACATCCCAGCATCATAGAGTTATTAGCATGAGAGGACCTTTTGAATAAGAATGATGGGTGCCAATTCTAATGTAAATTGGCCACAACATTTAGATCAAAATTATTTGAGAAGAAGAAGAACGAAGAAGGAAGAAACATTTTGAAAAACTAAGGAAAGACACTGGAATTGTTCTTCAAGAATCGGAGGAAAAAGAGAAGAGAACTAGTTTGGGGTTCTAAGGAAAGAGATTTTTTTGGACAAATATTGGGCCTAAAAGTCGTTCATTGAGCACAGCGCAACACCACGACAAATAATTTTGAATTGAGATTATTTATTTTTTTATTTTTTATTTTTTATTTTTATTGGGCAAGATCAATGGTCACTCGCCACCTATTTCCCTGTTACAAATCTCAGAATATATTCCAATTGTCTTCTTCTTGCCAGAGTACATATTCTCTCTTTGCCAAGTACATATTTTGTTCTCAATCCTCATTACTGAAAGTAAATCTTATTCCTAGTTTCTAGCCTATCATCACTTCTGAGAAGAAAGAAGAAAGATGTACATCGCAAACCTAATTCATACAGTCTAAATTCTAAAAGTAAGAAAGAGCAAACCACTCACCAACTGATTCACAAAATAATGAAGTAAGCCTATTCGATCATTGTCATCTGAAGTAAGATTATTCTGATATGCTTCTTTCAAGATGAAGTATTTTCTCTTCTTGTATCATGGATTTCTGCCCCATGATAATAATCTGTGACAGAGAGAGAAGCACATATGGGTGTGAAACTTCATATTTTTCCTGATTGCTGGCCTACCTTTCTGGATTCAATGTTCATATTTTAGTCAAGGTTTTTCAATCTAGTTATCGTTAGCATATACTTCATCATGAAAGGGGAGGGCACTTCACGGGGAGGTTCTATATTATGCCTTTTGTAATGTCAAAAGGGGGAGAAATAAGGATATACAAAATGTGTTAGTCCCATGCAATGAGCGATAAAAAAATGCATGATTCTCAGTGATTTACATTACGGTTTATCAGTAATACTTATATACAATGTACTTAAAATTTTTATACCATATTTTCATCATCAAAAAGGGAGAGAGATGTTAGCCATTTTATGGCGTCATCCAAGTATGTTACAAATATTTTGATGATAACAAATTCTATCTTATTGACTCTAATGATTTAATTCAAGGATGATAGTGCAAGAAATATTCAAGCACATCTTATCAAGGGACAAAAAATAATCAAAAATATTAGACTACAAAGCAAGAAGAAGCCTTCAAGCACTGAAGATATCAAGAAGGAAGAACTTTTATTAGGGTATTTTTGTAAAAACTCTTGTATGGTTAAATTCTGAAATTCTAAATGACCTTATATCTTTAAGCATTTAAAATACAAAAAGTGCATTAAAAATAGAGTCTTAAAAATGTGCTAGCAATAATCTTGTCTTTGAAATTGATGATTACAATTTTGAAAATGCGGCTAGCAATAAGATTAATCTGAAAAATTTAATTCCAAGTTTGGAAGCATTAGTAGCAACATTTGGACTTTCAAATTTGATTCAAGTTTGAAAAAATTGGTTAGCAACAATTTTCGACTTTGAAAATATGATTGCAACTTTAAAAATTGTAGCAATAATTTTGACTTTTAAAATGTAATTTTAATTTGGAAAATGGCTAGACAAATTCAATTCTCACAACGGTCATATTCTTGCTAAGGGCTATAAATACATAGCTCTACCTCTCATTTTATTAGGCAATAAGTGAGAGAACAAACAAGCTTAGAAACTAAGCATTCTCCTTTTCCATATTCAATTCCTTTGAGCCTTTCAAAATTTAACTCATACAAGAGTTCTAGTGAGAAAATTTCATTGTATATCCTTCACAAAAAAAGGAGGGAATGTTA
>CM018915.1:11414548-11424548 GCA_009663005.1 Actinidia chinensis | reverse complement strand
CACAAATGTCCTCAGGGATTTTTCTCAACACATATTCGGTTTGCTTCAGGTCAGAGACACCTTAACAAAGGACTTGAGAAGAATCTCTTGTAAAGAGTTCCTTGGTAGAGACAACATTGCCGACCGATATCGAATTTGGCGAGCTTGTAGTTTATTAGGTGGCAAGTCTTCACTTTTGATATATTTAGCGATGTCGTCCATCCAAATCGGTTGCGTTGTTGCTGGAAAAACATTTGCTTTGGCGGTATCAATGCTTGGTCTTGGCAAGAATTCTAGTAGGATATTTCTGTCTTTGCTGAAGTCAAAATCAAAAGCTAGGTTTGTCAAAATATCAACTTGCTTGTTCTCTTCTCAGGGAATTTGTTGAATTCTAAAGTTTTTAGTATTGGTTTCCAAAGATTTTACCTTGTCTAAGTACGCCATCATTTTGGGATCCTTGGCGAGATAATCTTCCTGAACTTGGTTCACTACAAGCTGGTAGTCGCTGAAAACATCCAAAGATTATACTTTGAATTCAGATGCAATTCTTAGTCTAACGAGGAGAGTGTCATATTTTGTCTCGGTGGTGGTGGTTTTGAATCCAATGCGTATGACGTATTCCATTTGTTCAATTGATGGGGTTTGGAGAATTAGGTCAGCGTGACAACCATTGTGATTAGATGATCCATCTACGAACAACTTTCATCTCATCATATCGCCATTCTGTTCCTTGCCTTATCCTTCTTTTTCCTGAGTTCACTGGTGTCTAGTGCCTCATCGCCTTCAGCATAGGTAAGTAAACTCTACTATGAAGTCGGTCAATACTTGGGCTTTGATCGCCATTCTTGGTTAGTATTCTATGTCGAACTCACCGAGCTCGATGGACCACTTGAGGAGGAGGCCTTAAGTATCAGGCCATTGGAGAATGTACTTGAGAGGTTGGTCCATCAATACCATAATCGAGTGTGCCTGAAAGTAATGATGGAGTTTCCTTTCCGCAATTATAAGTGCGTAGGCTAGTTTCTTGATCCTCAAGTATCTTGTCTTTGCTTAGAGAAAGATTTTTCTAACGTAGTACACTGGTCTTTAGATTTTGTCTTTCTCTTTGATCAGCACGACGCTCACAACTGTTGGTGACATACATAAATATAAAAGAAGATCCTCGCCCCCATTAGGAACTGTTAGGAGGGAGTGATCCAAGATACTTCTTCAGTTGCTCGAAAGCTACTTCTGAATCATTTGTCCATTCAAAGGCTTTACTCCCCCTCAGAATCTTAAAAAATGGCAAGCACTTGTCAACTGACTTAGAAACGAATTTGTTGAGAGCAACAACTTGCCCTGTTAGGCGTTGAATGTCATGAATGCTCTTGGGCGAGCTCATCATCAGCAGAGCTTGTATCTGATCAGGGTGTGCCTCTATCCCTCTTTTGGTTACCAAGAAACCAAGGAAGTTTCCTAAAGACACGCCAAATATGCATTTCAATGGATTCAACATCATATGGTATTGGTGCATAATTTGAAGTTTTTTTTCCAAGTGGGCGATATGATCTGCAACTTTGAGGCTCTTAACTAGCATGTTGTCAATGTAGATCACCATGGTGTCTCCAGTAAGGTCTTTGAACATTTTGTTAACCAATCTTTGGTATGTTGCCCTAGTATTCTTCAATAAGAAGGTATGACCGTGTAGTAATACAAACCTCTTTCCATGATGAATGATGTCTTCTCGCAATCTGGGGGTGCATCTGGATCTGATGGTATCCGGCGAAGACGTCCATGAAACTGATGAGCTCATGTCTTGATGTTGTGTCGACGATGAGATCTATCTTTTAGAGGAGAAAGCTGGTTTTAGGACATGCTTTATTTAAGTCGATGAAATCAATGCAGACCCTCCATTTTCCACCTTTCTTTGGGGCGGCGACCACATTGGCTAACCAGTCTAGATAATAGGACTCACTGATGACATTGGTGTTGATGAGCTTCAAAACTTTCTCGTCTATCACTTTTAGTCGTTGGGGAGCGAACTGTCTTCTCTTTTGGCGAATAGGAGGATGATCTGGATTGGCAAAAAGTTTGTATACGGTGATGTGGGGATTTATGTTAGGAACCTCGCTCTGTGACCAAGTGAACACGTCGTAGTTCCTCCTCAAGAGCGCTACCAAAGCGTCTTATAGTTCTAATGTCAACTCCATCCCAATCATGTGGCAATCTAGGCAATCAGGATGTATGGAGATCAGAGTTACTTCTTCCAAGGGCTTCATATTTTTTGTATCTCGGGGGGTCTAAGAGAGGCATGGTTCCTACCTCATCCCTAAGCTCCCCTATCTCCACATTCTCTCTTTATAGTTGCTATTTGTCGTTTGCTTTCAACGCTGTCATAAAGCACTTCCTGAAGACTTTTTGGTCGCCTTTTACCTTGCTTATCCCACTAACAATAGGAAACTTCATTACTAGGTGATAGGTGGAGGTAATAGTTTTTAGTTTGCCCAATGTGGGGCGACCTAAAATGGCGTTATAAGGCGAATGGCAATCCACAATTATGAAATCTTGTCATATCATCGTTTGATGCATCTCTGTCTCCACGGTTAAAGGCAGCTTAATCCACCCTATTAGAGAGTGAAACAGATGGAGTTTGTCTCGCTCAATCTTCATCTTATTGAAAGCTGAGGAGAACAAGATATTGGCAGACCTTCTGTTGTCAATCAAGATTCTTTGGACGTTGAAATTGGCGATGGTAGCTATCATAACTAAGGCATTGTTGAGGGGGAAATGTAGACCCCTCAAGTCTTCATTGGTGAAGGTGATGGGGGGATTCACCTTGGTTTTGGACGAGAAATGTTATAAATTTCTTCTTTTACTTGCCTTTTTTGACCCCCTAACATATTTCTTCCTCAACGACGTTAAACATCCTCTTGATTCAAAACCTCTATGGATGGTTTGGATATCTCCAACAAAAGGTTTCTTGTCAATATAAGCTCTATCGGGTGTTGTTCGTCTCGGGCGATCAACAACAAACTTCCTCGAGTATACCCTTTTGATCAAATCACTTATTTGTTCCTTCAATAGGAAATAATTTTCTGTATTATAGTCGCGATCTCTTTGAGTCCGTCTCCTTTCTTTTGTAGTCATCCTCTTTTCCTCACTTGCTTCGTTTTGCTTCGTTCAGCTTTGTTCAATTCTTCAGCAGCGATATACTTATCGGTTTTAATGTGGAGCACCGAAAAAGTTTCTGGCATATTTTTTGATAAGGAGTCAAATAGTGCACAAAGTCAGAATCCTTCCATCATTGCCATGATCATCACCTTATCACTGAGGCCCTCTATTTTGATGATGGCCTGATTGAACCACTTGACGTACTCCTTGAGGCTTTTTCCAACTCTCTGATGGATAGTGAATAGGTGAGAGGTGTTCTTCTGACTGACCCTACAACTCATAAAATTGGTGACAAAATGCCTGCTCAGGTCGCCAAAAGAATCAATGGTTCTAGGTGATAACTTCTTGAACCATGACCTCGTCGATCCTCTTAAACTTGCTAAAAAAGCTCTGCACATCACCTCGTTAAAGCTCCCTGAAGTAACAACAGGTTCTTGAACAAATTCAAGTGGTCCATTAGATTAGTTTTTCCTTTGTAAATCCCTAGCTAGAGAGGAAGCTTGAACCTGGAAGACACTTTGATCCTCATCACCCTCTCAGTGAATGGGGGATCTATTTGCTTTATCAACGTATCTACGGTGATGGGTGACTTGACGCCAGTGTCAATGGCATCTATTCGGGCGTCTAGATCCTTGAACTTCTGTTCGATTGATATGTCGTCGTGATAATTGTTAGGATGGTCATCCTAGCGAGGTGATCTTCCTTGCCTACAAGTCTCCTTGCTCGTTGACTTTTGTGTTATTGCTGGAAGACTGCGATCGAGATATTTTAGGGCTTTTCCCTCGTCTCCCATGCCTGGAGTGATGGCTGGGGGATCGACGACGATGGCTTCGTGCAGAACTTCCATGATTGGCGTTTTGGCGATTTCGAGAAGTGCCTTGGTCGCCCGATCAATAAAAGCGGTGAGAGCGGTTTGAACCTTTCGGAAGTGGCATTGTGGCTAGTGTGGGAGCATGGGGTGAAGTGATGCATTAAACGTGCATTTAGCTCGTTCATTATCTTGATTACTCGGCATTACCATGCATCTCACGGTGAATGCCTTCGAGGTCTAGAGCTTGACTAGAGTTGGCCATTGGGGGCACCCTGTTATCTAGGGGACTACTTTCGCTTTGTCTAGGTAGTAGGCGACTACGCAAATGCATAGAGTATTGAGAACTTTTGTTTTCACAGAAGGCGCCAAACATCTAGGGAGAGCAACCAACAATTACAATTGCTCAAATGTGTGAGGTGAAGCTGCTCAAAATTCCTCTGGCGTGGTTATTAGATTTGAAGGAAGAAGGGGAAACTCAAAATAAAAAGCTCTAGACAAAGGCACAACTGATATTATCATTTTCTGGGCATAGGAGAACGACTTTTACAGATGGAGGACCTCTCAATCGTGTGAAGCAGTTGTGGTGCAATTGTAGGAAATCGTGGCCTAGTGGACCAGATGGAGAACATGTCTACTTTCGTCCTGGAGACATGGAGAATATCCGGACATTATGTTCGACGTGGAGACGGGGATGAAGATGTGGAGATTGTAGAGCCTTGATAATAGGAACTTGGACATGTGGGCGACGTGAACAACCGGGTGGCGATCATGAGCGATGTTAGGGCGACATGGTTATCTCAAAATGAACCATTTCCTCTTCTGGATTTGCTAATTTAGGTAGGTGGAGTTTTATCTCTCATCAATTATGAGCTAAAATATTCTATTTGTTGTGTTAGATTAATATGGTTGCATTTGGGTTTTTATGGTTTTATTTGGGCGGGCTAGATTAATATGGTTTTTGGATAATTTTTATTTTATATCCTCCAACTTTTACACATTTAATTTGTCTTTCATGTTTTAATTGAACATTTTTTAACTCTAAAATTCGAAGATAGTTGCAATGTAAACCATTCGTCCACACCCGTTATAGTTTGTGTATAGAAATAGGCATGTGTCACGCACATGACCTAAATAAAGGACAAATTTATTTTTTTTAGTTTTTTTGGAATAAAAATAATTTTTTTCTGTCTTTAGTGAATTTTTATCCAATTTTTTATATATTTGGACTCCTTTAGTTAACGAAAATAGAAAAAATGTAAGATTTTAATTAAACGGTAAAAAAAATATACTAAAAACAGAAAGAATCTTATATTTATACTAATTAGACAACTCCAATGCGGTCATGCGCGTGGTACATGGTTATTTTTGTCTATAAATTTTAATGGATGTAAATGGAGGATTTATATTACAACTATTTTTAAAGTTCAGCATTTAATATATTCAAATTAAAACATGGGGAAGGAAAGTGAAATCCGAATGTCCAGCCATTACTTCATTGTCAATGGCTGGTATTGATTTGGGATTTATGAATTTGATGATTTCGCAAATGAAGAAAATGCAAGACTTAACATTTCTGAAAAGCACTCAAACTTATTTTCAACCTTCACATAAATGGACTCCTTCATTCAAAATAGCCTCATGAAAACATAAAATTGATTAATATCATTCACATAATACCACTATCTCCCTAAAGTATACCCCCGATGAAACGCAGAATTTGTCATACATAATTGTTGGGTGTCTTCCCCCCTCCGTTAGTGGTTTAGACGGATCAAAACATTGTGTTTTTAATTGTAATTAAAACAAAACATTACGTTTTTACCTGAAAAAAAATAAAATTACAGTTTTAGTTTTGGAAAACAGGTAAAACTCTGATGTTTTTTTATTTTTTTTATTTTTCCTTGATAATATCATAACAATTTAAACAAACAATCAACAATTTCAACTAAATTTCAAGATATTGTCATTTGCTAAATTTTAAATTTTAACTCAATTTCATCATGTAATAACTCAATGTGAGCAAAAAGGAGGCAAGAGCATAGTGCATGGCCTAAAACCACGGTATATATTGTGTCATTTTCAATGATAATTAAAAAATAATAATAATTTGGATCCTAAAGTTACTTCCTCGAGGATCTAAACGCAAGTTATTGTGGTCTTTTCAATGATATTGTAATAAAAACATAGTATGCTCAAACAATTTAAAACAAAACAAAATCCCCAAAACTAGGGAGATGAAAAGTCTAAAACATAAATAGAGGGAATGTAGAATAGGGGAGAGACTGAGGCGGAGACAAAAATAAATAAATAAAAGCTGAGTAGAGGAAGGAGAAGCAGTGAAAAGAAGAAGACAAGATAATGGGCCTTTTAGTATAGAAATAGTCGAGTCGTTTTTGTGTTACAAAACTAAGAATTTTTTCTCACCATCTTACCTGCAGAATAAGTGTACAAATATAAGAAATGAGACGTAAGGCAGGCGCCTGCCTTGCTGCTGGACTAGGCCCGACATTCACACGAAAATGGTAATCGTTAATAAATTCTTCACACCGTGATTCCACTCGGATTTCGTGGTGCATTTCCTCTCCAAAAATAAAGAGTTCCAAGGAGCCAAAAATTCGTGTAATTTGCATCCACAAGATAATACTTATCTACGTAAAAGATCCTATACGTTCATTAGCAGTGCAACATAAAATCAAAAGTTAAAAAGGAAAACCTGCAACACACGATAAAAATAAACTTGTTAGCCATTTGGCCTACGCAAAGCATCACGTAACACTCGAGAATCTAATACAGATCCCTCCCAACACCTGATGGTAATACGTACTTTAGATATGCATTTGTCTTCCTCTCTTAGAAACTTTAGCCAAAGCCCTCTATAAGGAGCCCTTTCATCCATTCCATTTCCTGAAGTTTTTTTTTTGACCTTATACTTGCAATGATACCATGCTCCAATAACACGAACAAGATAAGATACAAACAATATAATAATTTCCACTTCTTCCTCACGTGCTTCCATTTCTTCCCTTGAACGCTTTTGCTGAATACTCGATTCTCTTCCATTCGTAGACATTTTGCCTAAATAAAAAAAAGAAGAAGAAGTTAATTTCTTCATTTTACTGTTAGCCACTCGCTTCTCACGTTATAGAACTAACCTCTATTTATGTTTGAATATTTAACAATTAAAAGATAGATATTGAAAAGCAGGGATATTTGGATTTGTTTTTGCATCATCATCTTAATTTTTTTGCTATGCTCAATTCTTCCTCAATTCTTCTTTTTGCTACTCCATTTTTGCTGATTTGTTTGCTCTCCATTCGGTTTGAAATTACGTTTGACCTGGTTTCGTAGATCCGACTTCAGTTTTATTTTTCATTGAAATTGAATTGATTATTTTGAATTCAATACTTTTTAGTCCGTGGATTTGGTATGTTTTATGTACTGCGTATGTTTAATATTGCTGGATATGGATTTAAAACATTTAGGTCAAAGACAAAAGTGATTTTCATTTCATTGTTAGCAATTTGTGTAACGCTCATTCTTTGTTTTACTATTCTAATATGACTAAGTTTGGGCATCCCCTGCTTTTTAGTGGGAGGGGACGGTTAGTAAGAGAGGGTATTGTTAGTGTTGATGTATATC
Source organism: Actinidia chinensis (assembly GCA_009663005.1). Classification (NCBI taxonomy): domain Eukaryota; kingdom Viridiplantae; phylum Streptophyta; class Magnoliopsida; order Ericales; family Actinidiaceae; genus Actinidia; species Actinidia chinensis. Next base: position 11,416,969 of record CM018915.1, on the reverse strand, counting down.
TATTGTATATATATTAGGGGTAGTTTAATCTTTTTACTATTAGTATTTTGTCTATATATTTTTCTCTTCTCTCCCTTTGTAACCTAGATCATGAATACAAGAGTTCCTTCTTTTCTCTCTCTTTATCTTAAACACTACATATTATATATATATAGTATGGTGGCTATGCTATGGGTACACCCAACTTGCACGCCCAAAGAGCACACTGATGAGGATGGTACATTGCGATTGGCATTGGGATACATAGGCAGTGGGCTATGAAAGGACTGGGTGGACCCCACACCCACGCCAATCCAACGTACCCCACAACAGGTTGCATTTTGGGGTGGCAGTTAGGTGCTACCATAGTATTTTCTATATAATGTATGTAGTGTCTTGCATTATTGTAATCAGAGTCATGATTCTCTACCTCTCTGACCCTCTATTGTCGCCACACCATCTCTGATTTTCTTCATCTTTTTCTCCTCTCTTCTGTATTCGACCAATTGAAAATCTATTTGGATATGAGATTTCAACACACTATTGTGATCCTCGTGGTATTCTAAGTTCAACCAAGTCGATAACATCATCATACACATCCATACGCACCCCCACGCACTGTCTGAAGCAGGCGCGTCAAATCCACTCTCAGTGAGCTACTGCACGTGCGCACACGTGGCTCCATCCACGCGCAGCCTCTGTGATGTTCCAAGTGACATCAGCCCTAGTGACATCATTTATCCCACGTCAGCACTAGTGCCACGTCAGCAACGTGCACCCGTTCATCTTCTTCTGGCTTCTATGTTCATGTCCTTAAGTAATTGGGGCCTTACTGATTCTGTTTTTGCACTCAGTTTTTGCTATTTTTGCTTCGTTAATGCTGTACCTATTATTCTTGCACCATTTTTCTAATGTTTTCTCTACGATTTGGACATTATGAATCGATCTGAGTTTCTAGACCTATTGTTATCATTCTAGAAGGTCCCAATTATATACCATGGTCCCAGGCGATGTTTAGTTTTCTCAAGGGAAGGAAACTTTGGCGTTATATCATTGGAGATATTGAGGCACCGGTTCATAGTGTTATTGAGACACCTACTTAGTACATTGAGTGGCTTGAAGGGTGGGATAGTAAGAATCATCAGATTATCATGTGGATCTGTAATACTTCTATTCCTTCTATTAGCCTACAGTTTAGGAGAATTGATACTGCTCATGCTATTTGGATTTCCTGGCCACCAGATATACTACTACTGATTTGGCTTATTAGCATCAACTTTTGACTTCTCTATGTCGACAGAGACAGGAACCTGGATAGACTATCAGTGCCTTCTTGCCTAAGATTTATTCTAATGGGACCAGTTGACTCCGTCCAAGCCTATGTGGGTTAATGTTGTTGATGTTGCTTTGTTTGCCACCTATTGAGATCAGCAGCATCTGATTTTGTTTCTCATGGGGCTCTCTGGTGCATATGAGCTAGTTCGAGCCTCTCTCCTTCATCGCATTCCGCTTCCTACACTAGAGCAGGCTATCTCTGAGTTCTTATCTGAGGAGACTCGTCTTGGCCTGATTTCGACTTCCTATGTGGACACTGCTCTTGCTACCCCTACTCTTAGTTCTAGAGGTCGTGGCTCCTCTAGTGGTTCTCGAGGTTTTTCAACATCTGGTTTGGGTTCTCGGCATAATGAGTGCACCTTATGTCACACCACTAATATCGCTTGCTTACCTGTCTTGTTTGGGTTTGCCAACATTGTCGCCAGCAAGGTCTTGGTCATTATAAGTCCGACTGCCCCAAAACCCCTATCTATCGAGATACTCGTCCTCAGTCCTTTGCTACTGTTGCTGGGGTTTCCTCTACTACTTTCGCCTCTCCTACGCTGATCGATGTCAGTGATCTTCCTGCTCTTGTTCAGCAGATTCTGTTAGCTTTCGGTAATCCCTCTACTACCTTGTCTGCCTCTTCATGTATATCCCCATGGTACTTTGGCTTTGGATGTAGTATCTTCATTTCGTCGGAACCCCTTTGGGTCATTCGTTTCTGATCCTCTTCTACCTTTTAAACTCTCTTGAGTCTTCACACATTTCCTATTCCTCTATACTGTTACATGGATCTTCTATGACCTGTTGTCATGTTTGGGCATGTCCTCTCACTTTTTCTTGTCCCTTTCCATACCCTATCTATAATTCGTACACTTGCTCTTAATCTTGTTTCTAGTGGTCAACTATGTGACCTTGATCTTACTGTTTTTTTCTCCTTTACTGGTTGTGTTGTGTAGGAATCGCGTCTAATGGTTAACACTTCTTGGGGATGGCCATAGACATGGTCGACTGTTCCAGCTCGTGCATCTTCACCTTCCTATACCTATTGCTGCCACCACTTCTGCATCTTCTTTGTCACCAACTTTCGGGATTTGGCACTCCTGTTTAGGTCATGTGTTGTTA
>CM018915.1:11397048-11402048 GCA_009663005.1 Actinidia chinensis | reverse complement strand
TAAAATAATCTTAACTTTTTTATTGATTTAGGATTATCATAATTCAGGGATAAATCTTTAGGACTACATTTGGAGTTAAGTGTATCTAGAAATCACTTTTGGAAAATTGTTTCCATTTTTTGAAATATTTTTTCCCATTTAGAAGCATTTTCTTACCTTTGAGTCTACCTCCTTTTTAAACTAATTTTTTCACATTTTAGGAATTATCCATACTTTTTTTTTTTCCCATATGCCTAATAGCTTATTAATAGCTCTAATATTTTTATTATGAATCATTAGAAATATCTAGAAAAGAAAGAAGTTTTAAATATTAACTGAAACCTTACTTTAAAGCTGAAAATTCATTTTATTATTTAAAATAATTTAGTTTGATAACTAAAATAGATATTCCTAAAATTCTACCTATAATAAAAAGAAATTATTTCTTTTTTTTCTAAAAAATATCAATTTTTGATAATAACACATTGATATCCTTTCTCTTTGTTGTTCAATCATATTAACCCCTTTGTAGAAATTCCCTGGTAAGAAAATCAGGAGAGCATAGTTCCCCGTATAATTATAATCAATTTCAAAATTTCAAAGAAGATTATTCTGCTTGCCATCTAGCAAAAATATTTATTTAGATGCAAGATTTTTTATACTTTCTTAAAACCTGGTAACAGCTGACAAATCACTCTTAATATAAAGATTGATTAATAAATCATTCCGGAATTTAGAAATGCCATTGTCACAGATAAAATTTCTTTCTTAATAGTTTAGAATAATTAATTGTGGCGGATTTCCCACATTCCTGAAAGTAAAACGTATAAGTTCTTACTTTTGTTTCAGGATTAACTTGTTTTAAAATACCACCTCCAATCCTATATGGAAGCATCAGTTTCTACAATTTTCTTCCAATTATTTCTGCTAAAGATAAGCCAGGTAGCTGTTTAACTTTAACTTAATTTTTTGCACAGTCTTATGTGTTCCTCTGTCAAGGAGATGGTCTTTTTTCAATCTTGACTATAATATAGCTGCTCCTGTGACAGATTAGGATAATAATCTGCAATTAAATTAACTACCCAAAAATCTTGAATAGTTGGGTTTTATCCTAATTTATCAGAAATTTAGAAGCAAATTCAATATTCTATCAATAGGAACTATCTTCTTGATTAATATTATTGTCCCAAAAAACTAACAGTTGTTTGAAATAATTTCATTTTAGGAGCGGATAATACTATCCATTTCTTTTAATACATCCTTTAGTATTCTTAAAATATTTAAAATGTTGATCAATATTATTAGAAAAAATCCAACATCATCAATATAAACAATTGAAAAATCCAGAAGAATGGGATACAATATCTCATTCATAATATTTTGAAATTCTGAAGGGGCATTCTTCAGGACCAAAAAGGCATAACATTCCATTCATAATGCCAAGGAACAAACAAAATCAGTTTATATCTGTTTTTTCCTTCAATTGAATTGCCAATAGCCAGATTTTAAATACGAATTTAGAAAATATAAACAGCAGAATTTAATGGATCTAATAAACTTTTTTATTAGGAATAGGCTACTAATCCATTTTACACACACATTTTTAATGGCTTAAATTTATAACAGCCTAGGAACACCTCTTTCTGTTACGATTTGTATTTACATAGAAAGCGGTGCAGCTCCAAGGAGATGAACTTTTCCTAATAAGTTTTTATTCAATAATACTTGATCTCTTTTGACAAAGATCTAAATAATCTTTTTCATTTGTGCAGGTATAGCTTTTGTTGGAATAAATCTTCACAAGCGCATCGGTATGGAGGGAAACAATATGTTTTTTCCTATTTTTTTCCCCCAAAAAGCATTAGGAATATCACTACAGACTTCCTATGAAATTGTTTGTAATTACCTTTTATCTTTTCTTACAGAAATAGTCTTTGTAATTGTTATTCAATAGAAATTACTATATATTTCTTTTGCACAAATAATTTATTTGTTTTCTTTAAGAATAATCCATTATTAAGTATTTAATAACTACTTAAATCTGGGAGAGTTTATATAAATTTGAAACGATATAGGTTGATTTGAACATTAGTATTATTACCCGCGTAGATCAACTTTATCAATTAGGCATAATCATAGATAAAATGGTGTGCCTAATATAATTCTTGATTTAACAAATCTGCAATAATAAGAAAGAAGTAAGGAATACAATACCTTGATTGCAAATTTGAAACATTATCAAATTTGTATTTAATTTCATTCTTCTTCCATTAGCATCTGAAAGATTTGTGATGTCTTCTCAAAATATTGAGTTGGACTAAGCCTTCCTGATACAGTTCATATATGCCCTTTCTACCCGCAGCTATCAACCAAGCAATAGTAGCATTTTCTATAACAAAATTTCATTATGAATAATTAGATCGATTCTAAGAAACCATTTTGATAGGGATATGGTTAATTACTAAAATCATTTAATGATCTTTATTACGGTCAATAGAAAGTTTATCCTCTTCTATTGTAGGAGAGGGTATTATTGTTTTCCCTTTATCTTTATTTTCATAATACTTACTAACTGTAAATCAGTAATATTTTGTTTTTCTTTCAAGTAATTTTATTTCTCCTTTAAGATGTGATTTATTTCATTTCTTAAATCATTTATATTAGTTGGTCTAGTAATTTTACTAGATTCTATTCTTTTAATACATCATCCAAGGAATATCCTTTAGTGTCTTCAAATCTAAACTTCTTTAGATTCACTAGTGTTACTAGTTTCTGATAGACAAGAGTCAATAAGACTTTTCCTAATAAAGGATCAGAGATTTGATTCCATAAATTCCATATATTTTCTTTTGATCATCTGTTAAAACATTTTATGCTAGGTTATTAACCTTTTTCCAAAGCTTTAAAAATCTAAAGAGCAAACATTGATCATTGCCAATTATCCTTGCAATTTCTTTACTATTATCATTACTAGTGAGAAGAAGAAACTATAATCCTTCTAGAATCATTAAGTTCATTCTTCAGAAATATTCTGGTTCTGAATCAGATCCAGATGAACTACTATTAATAAGTATATTCATTATTTAGATTTTAAATTTCATCCAAATCCATATATGGATCTTGTCCTTCGTTTACATCATATTAGAATAATGTCCCATACAGTCCACATTATACCACGTAACTTTCTTTTACTACTCTTTTATAAGTAGTTGGTGTCCTTATTAGATGTCTTATGAGATTTTTTAAATATTTTCTTTATTTTTTCCTCATATTATAGGAATGACTCCTATGTTTATGTTTCTTATGTTTATTAGAAAAATGTCTTTTCATACTTGTCTCTTTTATGAGATTTAGAGGGATAATTAAATCTTAGAATATCCACGAAATGATCACAAAATTCCACTAACTCTTTTTATTGTTAGGATTTTGGTTTTTTCATATGATTTTGTAATTTTTAAAATCATTACAAAGTTTTAAACCTTCTTGGGGAACTATAACAGCATTAATTGTCCATTAAGTATAAGATTCATAATCAATGATCTTCATTATTACTCTTAAGGATGTCTGACCTTTTCAGGCAATAAGCTAGGTAATCCATCCAATTAAATTTAGTTTTCCAATAATGGAATTCGATCTGCTCTTTGCATAATTTGGCAAGGAAAAAAATCCTATACCATCTAAAAGTGCTAAAGATAAAAAACACTTTAAGTTTGAAGTAAATATCTATGATATTCTCATTAGTAGATATGGTGCATACAAATGCAATATTATGTCTGAACTAATGTATCAAACACAAACATCAGTTTTCATTACAGTTCCTCATGATTCTTCAAGGTTCATATTTTAATGCATTAAGAATTCATTCTTTTGTCCTCCAGTAAGAAAAGGTATTACCACCAACCTCTTAAGGGTCCTGTAAAAACCTTGTATGTATGTAATAATTAATATAGCGCATTATTTATCGCCTATTTCCATTTACTTTACTGCAGTTGCATAACTAGCATTTCATGAACTATATTCATTATTTGAAATTCAGACATTCCATCAATTTCCCAGCATAAAAATATCACTGCCAGGAATGAAAATTTTGTTGGTGTTGGGAAATATTCTTCGAATAGAAACACGTGAGGAGTGTCTAGGATAATAAATGCCTAAGAGACCCTTGCATACTGTACCCTTCTTTTAGAATATTGTATTTTATTATTCTGTAAATTTAGAAAAAACATATTTTCTAAATCTGGCAATATTTCTTTCATTGTTGGGTCAGTCAATTTTAATATATTAATTTTGGAAGTCCCTGTAATTTAATTTGTATTCTTTTAAGAATTCATTATATTTTGTATTATCCCTAAGAGATACCTACTTTATTCATAGAGGTTTGACTCTACTGGTTCAATATGATAGGTTTCTTAGAAGGATTTCCTTTTCCTTTCCTTAGAAGTAATCTTTTATCTTCAATAAGTTATTTTACTCAACTCTGGTTAGTTGATGACTATTGTAGTTAAATTTAAATTAGTCCAATTATTTTGTTAATAACTTATCATTACTTTTTTCTCCATAGAAGACAAATGCCAGTAGACTCAAAGGTAGTGGTTCTCCAGAACTATAGTCAATAGTCCATAGCAATGGATACTGAAGGTTGGGTGATGTTTTTAAGCACCATACCATCTTTAGTTTTCCATTCTCTGGAAATTCTTTCTAAAACACATATGTTTTTCTCAGTATAACCAAAAAGTGGTTCAAAATAATAAAATATAATTCTCACCAATGTTAGTGATACACATTCTGGAAAGGGAATATCTTTTCAACTTTTTCTAAGTGAAGGTAATATTCACTTTTCATTTTATTTATAAAATTTTTTCTAATTGGTCTATTAATCCTTACAAAACCTTCATACCTTAGGTTGCATTAAAGGTCTTTTCTCATAGTATTTCTAATATATGAGGTTTACTCACCATCTATCGTTATATGGCTTCACTTAGATATCGAAAAGTTTTATTTTCACTAGCAGAAGCGCATAT
>CM018915.1:11379548-11382048 GCA_009663005.1 Actinidia chinensis | reverse complement strand
TGTTGACACCTTTGAAAGGCAAAATATTAGAATTGTACTGACATTGGTGCGACCCCTTGAATAGTAAAATTCATATTTTTGGCTACTGAAATTTGGTGCTGACACTGGGGTCGTACTGAGCAGGAATTGAAACTTCTTGGCTACGGACGTTTGGTGGCGAAACAAATTTTCAGGTGTCGGACACTTAAAATGTTTTGAATAAGGTATAAAAAAATTTTTTTTTAAAAATAGTTTTACTTTGAGCATGACTATATTTGTATATATATTGTTGTATTATTTTGATAATGTAACATTGTGATATGTGAAATTTAAAATAATTTTTGGAGAATGAGTTGGATAAAGTTTTTACATTAAATATAGTTAAATGGTTCAATGATGGTTTATATTGAATAGAATTAGGATGCATATTATGTTGATGCATTGTGGCCTTGGGCAAATGAAAATCTTTTTGAGTAAATGGTTTAGGAATGTTACGTGAAAATGATTGAGGAAGGACTTAAGGGAAACGATTTTGAGAATGGTTCACGTGAAGATAGTTTTGAGAATGATTTTGAATAGATACTGGTTTTTGAGAAAGGTAACTGGAAAGGGTTGAGAATGACACGCTAGAATATACCGGAAAAACCACACAGGAGGCAATGGCGATCGTGGTTTACATTGGGTATGTCCACCTTGGTGAAAGTCTGAAAAGTAGGCCCAGATATTTGTATTAATGCCTTCGGTGAAAGTCCGAGAAGCAAGTCCTAGATGCCATATATTGGGTAGTAAAACCTTCGTGAAAGTCCGAGAATAAAGCCCTAGATGCAAATTCGCATATAGGGATGTCGACCCTTTCGGTGAAAATCCGAGGAATGCGGCTGTATAGAGGGAATGTCATATCCCGGTGAAAGTCGGGAAGTTGACTAGACGTTGTCGCGAATGCGTAGCGCATGATGAGTTTGCGATAGGTATTAGCATAGGTGTGTCATTGTAACTTATTGGATATTTACTTTTTGAGAAAATCATAAATTTGAGAATTTGATAAATTCTAAAGAAGGATTATTGCTTTTCGAGAAAAGCCGGGGTTAGTGAAAGCGTGATTTGATAAATCACGATTTGATTGTGTGTTGTTTAAAATGATGAATGCTTTTAGAGAAAAACCGGGTGTTTTGTGAATATCACGGAGTAAAAATCAAAGTATTATTTGATATGAATGAAAACATATTTTACTGATCATGTTTTCATTGTATAGCTATGTATCATGGTTTTGGCTGAGACATCAAGTCCATTGTTAAATTCTTTTCAAGATAATCACCTTACTAAAATAAATTTCAAGTACAGAGGTTATCCTGATCCGTGAGGCATGTGGATTACCAGTACTTATCTTGTCTAGAAAGATATGTAATATATTTTTGGAGTTGTAATTATTCTTTAAGCCCGGTGTGGGAATTGTCTAGGATTATCATCCATATTTTGTATTTAATAGTCATGGAGAGTATGCCCACTAGAGGGTAGATGTACAGCACTTGATGTTAAAGACAATGTGTTATCAGATTATATTAGTTTGACTTTTTCACATTTGAGTTGTTTGCTCACGTGGCCAGGTCTTGGTTTGACCGGGGCGTGACACAATAGCTGAGGTTCTTTACACAAGTTGGTTATCCAATATAGTGGTGGTAAAGAAGAAAAATAGTAAGTTGAGAGTGTTTATCGAATTTACAAGCCTCAATCAGGCTTGTACGAAGGACTGCTTTCCCTTGTCAAATATCGATCTGCTGGTGGACTCAATATCGGGCCACGCCCACATGAACTTTTTAGATGCATACCAAGGTTATCATCAGATAACGATGCACAAGCCGGATCGAGAGAGACCTTCATCACCACTTGAGGCATATTTTGTTACACGGTTATGCCTTTTGGACTAAAGAATACTAGGACCATCTACCATAGAATGATTACCAAGATGTTGGGGCATCTGCAGGGGAGTACCATGGACGCCTACATCGATGATATGGTGGTTAAGAGCAAGAGTTAGCTCAGAGAAATTTCTGGGGCATTAGTCATCTCGCGGGGAATCGAAGCGAACTCAGAATAAATTGTGGCTATAATGACCTTGAGAGTCCAAGAAATGCTAAGGAGGTTCAGAAGCTAACAAGAATGGCGACAAAACTTAACCGTTTCATCAGTACGTTATCTGACAAATGCCACTCATTTTTCCAACTCCTTCACAAAAATACCAGTTTTTTTTAGGCGAAGAGTGCGAGCTCGTGCTCCAACAATTCAAAAAGTACTTGACCAAGCCACTATTCCTGTCCACTCCAAATGAGGGAGAGCTACTCTAAGTCTACCTCGCCATCTTTGAACACACTGTTAGCTCGGTATTGCTAAGGGAGGTAGATAAAGAGCAACGCTCAAACTATTTCGTTAGTAAAACATTTACGGATTAATAAACAAGGTACTTGCCACTAGAGAAGCTTGTTCTGGCTTTAGTCATTACTATCAGAAAACTCATGTACTACTT
>CM018915.1:11367048-11372048 GCA_009663005.1 Actinidia chinensis | reverse complement strand
AAATATAATCCGCGCATGCGCTTCTTTATTTATTTATTTATTTATTTATTTATAATATGTATATAATATATATATAAGTAAAGAGAGGCATGAGCCTCTAAGTAAGGAGCTCTGACAATGGCCGTAATGATATGAACAAGAAGAAAATATTTATAGTTTTAACTTTTATATGTATTGTAATTACAGATTTCACCCAGTATTTTAAAAAAGTATTATTTTAGCCTTAATTATTTTTTTAAATTATAGTTTTAATTCAAAATATTTTTGTAATTACTACTATAACTTAGAAATTAAATTACAGAGTAACATAATAAATTGAAATTGCCCCGTAATTACTTGGCGGGTAATTATAATTTTATCAATTTTTGATAAAAATAATAATAAAAATTATTTGATTATTATTATTATTATTATCATATTTGGTAATTATAGTTTTCCCTAAATTTGAAAAATGACAACTATATCCGGATTTCATGAAAATTATAAATTTGGCCAAAGTGCTGAATTATAATTTTATAACACCTATGGGTCGACCTGTGCGCGGTTGACTTTGATCGGAGTTGTTAGGATAACAGCCTTAGACAGTTCGTGCGCGGCTGAACCTTTGTTGAATAAGGCGTTGAAGCCTTGTTCATGTGTGATCGGTCGGAGGTTTTTCTCAAACCGATTTGGAGTGCCCGGCATACCGTTTAAGTTTCAAGGGTCAATCGTTGAGGGAGTACCCTTAAAAATATGAGTATAAGGGTGTTAGACAATGGTGGTAATATGTTTAGATATTTATTATTTCATGTTGTCGATATGTGAAAGATCTATACACTTCTAGGTGTTGAATTTTTTCAGAAAATATGTCGACTAATGCTATTTGAAATGAGCTCAAGTTTCAGTTATGGGGAGAACTGCTACTCCAACCCCTGGTGTTCCAACAATCCCGATGGCTCATGTGGAACCAACCAAAAAAAATTGGTGGGGTTGATTTAAGAAATGGAAGGCAGAGAGATGTTATATCTTAACGACGCTGACGCTGAATCTCACTGGATGCTTAAATGAAGAAGCTCCTTGTACTAAAAATGAGACGAAGAATCTAAGAAGGTGATTGCGAGAGATCACTGGAAAGAAGCTGACTATTGTGCAAAGAATATATTCTTCAATGCCTGGGGCATTCTTTGTACTCGGTGTCACTGGATATGAAATTGCTAGGATTGTGGGAGTCCTTAGACAAAAATACAGATCGAGTAGGGCTGGTTCCAAGAAGAGTTTTTTGTTGGCCGGTTTCTTAAGACTATGTAATGCGGCACGAGATCGGTGACGAATCAGTTTCCAGTAATCCAGGTTCTCATTAAAAAATCAAAGCAGAAAGAATGCTATTGAGGAGGCATTTCTAGTTGGCTGCGGTCATCACAAGCTTCCCGAGACATGGAAAGAGTTCAAGAGTTATCTCATGTTCAAGACAAGGAGCTGCCCTTGGAGGCTCTTTTTTTCAGCCAATGTTGAGGAGGAAAATAGGGTAAGAAACAAATGTGTCAAACCCTCCTACATGGCCAAGGTAACATCATAGGAGTAGGGTCAGGTTTCGAAGACGAAGAAGTATAGGACAGTGGTCAAAAAACCAGAAAGGCAAGAGTGTCAAACTGGAATCCAAAAAGGGGGACGATTGCCAAGGAAGCCCATGGACAAGCTTTTTTCAAGGTCCATGCTTTAACTGTAACAAGTTGGGTATCGTGCTTTTGAGTGTAGAAAACCCAATGCAACCTCGAGCCTCACGCACATATGACTGAGGTTATCACCGAGGGGTAGATGATATCAACCTTCGGCCATGGTGTCTGAGCGAATATGGTGGAGTCAAACACACAAGGGAAGGGTGGATAGACACTGGGGCTAACTCGCCATGTCTGTTGATAGACGGATGTTCACTACCTTCAAGCTAGCGGCAAAGGTGAGAAGGGTTTTGAAAAAATTCAGCCACATCCGACGTTGAGGGGATATGAAAAAGTCGTCCTGAAACTGATTCATGAAAGGAGCGGATCGAACAATGGGTTATTCGTTTGACGTGTGAGGATACGGAAGTTAATCTGGTGTACTGGCTCTCTATTGAAAGACATGGTTTCGTATGATTTGTGAGGCAGAAAGAAGTACCGTTCAAAGGCTCGGAATGTCTGTAGGGAGGTTATATAATCGATGGTCTATTCACAAATAAATGTAATGACGGAATCCTTACAATTAATAAGAAACAAATTCAGTTGTTTATGTGCTGAGTCTTCCATTTGTGGCATGGTAGCTAGGGAATGTTAATTATAGATTCTATGCGTAGACTAATTACTTGGAATCACAGTCAGCATTCCAATTGCATAAAAATTCCAAGTGTGAGTTGTGTTGAAGCAAAATTAACTAGGTCTTCATTTCAATTCGATTGAAAGAAGTACCGAACCATTAATTTTTAATTCACACTGGATGTTGTGATTAAAGTATTTCCAAACACCCAATAACTAATAAAGATTCATACAGTTCATTGATGATTGTACGCAATTATTATGTGTGTACTTTGCTAAAGAGTAAGGATGAAACTTTTGGACAAATTTCATTTCTATAAGAATGAAGTAGAAATCAACTTAAGCAAAGATAAGGTTGGTGTGAAGTGCCTGAGGTCGTGAAATGGATCACTGTTTGAGGATTACTATGGAGAATACGGAATTATTTATCAAACCACTGGAACCTTATTCTCTTTAGCAGATGGAACTGTTGAACGAAAGAATCGTACCCTAAAAGATATGATGAATACTATGTTGATAAGTTCTAGATGCCTCGAACAGTGGAGTGAAGCGATCTCACTGCCAACTATAGCTTGAATATAATGCCCTCGCAGAATTGGAATAAAAACCCCTATGGTTTTTAAAGTAGGGAGTCCTACTTATAACTTTAAACGTACATGTGGTGTCTTACGAAGGTGCCATACCTCCTCTAAGAAGGAAAAGATTGGTCCAAAACCTTTTGATTGGTGTCATTCGGTTAGGCACAAAATAGCAGTGCATATCGATTCTTGTTGTATGAGTCTACAATACCAGATATCAATAAGCATACCGCCATTGAGTCTATGAATTGCATCGTTTTTCGAACATATAATTTCCAGATAGATCCATTGTTATGTGGTCGAGTTCATTTAATGGACTCTACTCCGCTAATGAACAGTCAACCAAGACCAAAAAGATGAATTTGAATGAATTGAGATGTAGCAAGAGAGCTAGAATGTAAAATCCTTTTGGTCCAAACTTCCTAACTTTAAGATGTAGAAAGTTGAGTCCCTCAGACTATAAGGAACGTGAGCTGTCCCTGAAGGTCCTTGTGGAAATAGGCTATTTAAGAGTGAGATTGAATCCATTTCTTCTGCAAAATCGACGTGAGAACTAGTAAATTTACCGCAAGGCAGTAAGCCTTTGGGCTACAATGGATCTTCCCAAAGGACGTGAAAGCAGATGGATCAATAATAAGTATAAAGGAAAAAAAAAAAAAAAACAAAAAGCTAGTTTGTTATCAAGGATTATAGACAAAAAGAAGGTCAGACTATTTTGATACTTATTCACCATTTCGAGAATTACATCAATTCTGATGATAATTTGCGATCGCAGCTCTTGCGAAATCTCGAGATAAAATCGTATGGATGTAAAGACAAAACCGCTTTCCTGAATGAGATTAGATGAAGAAATCTACATGGAACAACCGAGGGTTTTTCCGCACGGTGGGAAAGAAGAAAAAGTCTGTAGACTGTAAGATCATTGTATGGTCTCATCAAGCACCGAAACAATGGCATGAGAAGTTTGACAATGTTGTATTTGTCTATGCTACAAAAATCAACGAATGGTGATAAATGTGTATATGTCGAACACAGACGCAGGGTACGTCATAGTTTGTATCTTACATTGATGACATAATTATTGTTGTATAACGATAAAGTTATCAAATCTACCAAAGATAATTAAATTCGAAATTTGATATAAGGATTCGGGGCCTAAGAGATGGATTCTGGGTGTGAAGATTACCAGAACCTCTGACGACTTTCAAACTTTCTCAGTACACACATATTGGATAAAATTTTAAAAACGAAATTCAATAGTCTGATACGAATGTGCAGGACTCCCGTAGATGTAAATCTCCATTTATCAAGAATGGGGAATGTGAATCTCAATTGGAGTATTCCTCCGTATAATTGGGAGTTTAATGTACTTGATAAGTTATACAAGACCAATATAGCTTACCTCGTGAGCAGACTGGGCAGGTACACGAATAATTTAGGAGTGATCACTGAAAGAGATAGTAGGTTACTAACGTTATTTAAGATATACTTGGATTTGGCTGCACACACCAGATTTCTAGCAGTACAGAAAGGTAATTGCGATGCAAACTGGATATCGGATAGGAAAGACTCGAATCCAGAGTGGATATGTCTTCTCAGGCTGGTGGTGGCAGTAGTGTCATTAAAATCTTCCAAACAGATGTGCATTTCACGTTCTAAACGATGAAATTAGAGTTATTGTCTCTAGATAAGGCGACTGTAAGAAGTCCGAGTGTCTATGCCAGTTTTGAAAGAGTATTCCAAGTGGTCGAAACCTGTGTCTGCGATTACCATCCACTACGATAGTCAGTCTGTGATTGGTAGGGTACAAGTAATATTATATATGATAAGTCTAGACATATTCGTCGTAGGCATAATACCTTAGACAACGCTCTCAAACCTGGGATTGTCGCTATTAAATTTATGTGAGGTCAAAAGGACAATATTGCTATCCCGCTTACCAAAGGGTTACCTAGAGAGTTATTGATCTAGCATTGAAGGAATGAGTTAAAGCTTATACAAGAAAAAAATAGCGTGAAGGAAAACCCAACCGAGCTGACTGGAGATTCCAAAATCTAGATTCAATGGGACAACCTACTTGCTATATCTAAGATATTCACTATCACTATGGGGGTGGGGGGGTAGAGTTTGAAAACTCCTACCTGTTTCCTATTAT
>CM018915.1:11334548-11337048 GCA_009663005.1 Actinidia chinensis | reverse complement strand
ATTTGCCCCTTGCAAGTGTGGAGTATAGGCGAGAGAGTTTCGCACGTGCATCATATTCTAACGATCAAAAGTTTTAATCTTTACCCATTATAATCGTCGCATCTTTACCATCCAATGGTAACTTTTTAAAAGTTCACCTCCGTTTGCAAAGGCCATTTCATTAGCTCCCTTGCTCATTCATCGTTAGTATTAACACAACACCACCTCAAAACCTCATTTATAAATATCTCAAACACTTGGGGCTTTTTCACTTTGTGATTTCAAGTACCTCTTTCTACTTTTCCTTCTTTCTTGCTTCTTGCTTTCATTCTTCAATCTTTCTTCACACCTTCTTCTTTCAGAACACTTCGTCAATGGCAAGAGCTGTTGGCGGTCTTCAACACCCAGTCAAGTTGAGGGCTCAACCTCTCTACGACCCTTGGTAGCCCCCAAATCCTGAGTGGCATTGTGCAACTTACTGCGGCGGTCTAGAAGATCCTTTATAGGGGAATCAAGAAACTTCCTCTCAAACTTTTGGCTCCCGCGAAAGATATTCTCTTGATTCGAACAAAAGCTGACTTAGCTCATGCCGATCCCTTCCCTCTCGGTGATATTCTCCGTCTATGCATCGAGAAAGGAGACTTCCCACACAGCTTCGTCCAATACAAAAAGTAGTTTTCAACCCCCAAACCACTAATCAAACTGGGCCCAAGAAGTTCTCACTAACCTAGACTTCAGCAATAGACTCTACGTGATGGTTTTGTATGACGCTGTGGTAATTTATCAAACTCTCTTTCTTAACCACTCTAATACTAACTTGGACAGACACAATGACCATTGGAATTGCTCCCCCACACCTTTTTGACCCTTCTAACTTTGGAAGACGTGTCAGTGCTAATGAAGCTCCCCATTCGAAGCTCCCAATTATTCAACCTAGCATCGCTTTAAGACGATGGCCAGGTCATCTTTACGGCATTAAGAAAAGCTCTTCATGATTATGAGCTGGTGCTTGTATCCTTTAATCTCGTACATCAAAATGCAACTCCAAGCGTAGAGTTAGGGATCAAGGTAGCATAATACTTGGTAAGAACCAATGTCATTTTTCTACAGGAATCTAGTTGTAACGTATTGAGCACGTCATGAGTATCAATGGTAGATCAAGAAGATATGATTGTAGGTGTGTGATTTGTTGTGAATAATATTGATTGAGTGAGAGTAGAGTAACTAGCAAGATATGAAAAACAAGGCTAATCCAAGGATTAATCCAAACCACAATCTAGATTACCTAATTCCTTTTCTCTTCAATACACAACTAACTTGTCACGGGAATTGTGATATTAGCTGGAATATGGAACGGTGAAAGCATAAAATACTAGAAAGATATATCAATGAATTGCCTTGACTTTTGACTAATAAAACAAACATCTTGAATGCAAGGATCCTCCATTTTTATAAACAGACAAATGGAGGATTAGTTCAACATTACCAGCAAGGAAAATATTGCACGATATCCACAATTTGTAAAAAGAAAACAGAAAGTTGTAGTAACTAATTATCTTTACGTTTTGATTTGGATTTTTCCTCGTCTCCTTTTGGAATTTCCCGCTTATTCTTTGAAAAGTAATTCTCATAATCTACCAACATAAGACCCCAAACACGAATTTACAAAAAATTTTTTTTTTTATAAAAAAGTTGTTATTTGTCTATAAACCCATTAATAAAAATAAACAATAAACCCAGTGAAAATCCTTTCTCTTCTTTTAGGGAACTTCGCTCGAGAAAAATCTACAAAACCTATGGTTCACAATAATATATTTAAAATCAGATAAATATGCCTTTGACAATTATCTTTATTAACCCTTTTGAAGCTAAATACCCCTTTTGAAACCCTAACTTCTCATCAAATCTACTAATACATGTATCTATATTCGGGAAAATCTTGGTTCATTAAATCCTACCTGCAACTATTACCACCGCTTATCGCATTATGGCACAAACAAAACAACGATTAATAATAGTTCATAAATCACAAAACCCAGAAGGAAAACAAACAAACACACCTTCCCATATATACACATATATGTGTACACACTCACACAAAAAAATACTCTCACTCTTGCATGAGACTATCAAGACAGAGAAGCTCGGATCCTTGAAAACATCATTCTTCGATTGTCGGAGTGTGTGATTGTACAAAAAATAGTGTACAACAAATTGAAGTGGAGATGTAATCTGGGTATGATTTGGGTTTCCTGAGCTCGATTGGAGCTGAGATACAAACTGAATAAAACTTGAGGACCAAGCCATGATTTGGCAATTCATCAATGTGCAACGATGAAATCCTGCCACATTATTGTCTGGTGCAGCTCCGTCCCCATAGTTAAAGACAATTTATTCCACCTTATCGGGTGGATTGATCCTCCCTCGAACCCGATTAGGAGGGATGAAATGGGTGAAACTTGTCTTGCCCGATCTTCATCTTGTTGAAAGCCAAGATAAACAAGATGTCAGAAGAACTTTC
>CM018915.1:11289548-11294548 GCA_009663005.1 Actinidia chinensis | reverse complement strand
CGCTTATGGACATTTTTAGAAGTATTATGTAGTATGATATGAAAATCCAAAACCAAAAAAAAAAAAAAAAAAAAAATTTTTTTTTTTCGCTGGAGGAACAGTACCAGCGAGGATTCCAGCGACAATCCGCTGAACTCTGTGGAAAAAAAAACAAGCTCTCAGCTTCTCCCAAGGAGGACCCCTTTTTTTTTCGCTGGATGAACAATAACAGCGCGGACCCAGCGAGGTCTGTGGAAAAAAAAACAAGCTCTGGACTTTCTTCCAGCGAGGAGTCCAACGAAACCCTCGCGCTCCCGTTAGGATCCGCGAGTAGAGGATCCAGCGAGCTCCGCCAGCCGACGGATTTCGACCAAATTCTAATTAGGTATCCGATGACCTGATTTTTGATGCGTTGGAAAGAAGACTTCAAGATCTACCACTTTGTCTCTAATAAGAATTTTCTAATCCGAACTCTAAGATGGTTCAAATCGATATGAAGAGTAAGTTAAATTTTATGGACATTTCAATCAAACTTTCTTAACTCAAACCTGCCAAATGTGCTCAAAAAAACCCTTTCCCAATGTTAATATCATCCTTTCTAATATGTTATAGTGAGTCATACACTCACAAGACATTAAACACAATGTGTCATAAGGCAAGACCTAAAACCAAAAGAATGTATACTTTAACGCATAACATTTCTAGTATTTCATCAAATTACATGTGACAAATGTCCACACAAGGACCATGCTCTTCCATTGAGCTATCAATTACAAAATATAGATGATAATCCATGGACAATGCCACACAAGGGTCCAAAACAATATACACTTTTTCCAAAAATACCATAAACAAGTTTTCTAAGCCAAAAGAAAACAAAACGGCAAGCCACATGCCTCAAGATTTCGGGTACACCTCGGTACCTGAAATTCATATTTGTTATAAAGGTGAGTTACCTTGAAAAGATTTAAAACAAGACTTGAATCTCAAGCCAAAAACCATGATTCATTACTATACCTTGAAAAACATAAAAGTCATAATTTGCGTTTTCCACATATCAAATACATTTTTGATTTCCAAAACCATGATTATTTCAATTCAATGATTTCACACATTCAAGGCTTCTCTAAAAAAGCGATAGTTCAATCATTTGAAAACATACCTAGGTTAAACACTAGTCAACTCCTTTCATCTAACCAACATGACCACACCCGTCAAACTCCGGGACTCTCACCGTGGGCTATGACATTTCCCGCCGTTTGTTGCCATCTAGGACTTAGTTTGTCAACCTTCTGAAGGACTTCCACCGTGGGCTAGACATTCCCTCCGTATTGTTGCCATCTAGACTTAGAGTTTCGTTCAACTTCCCGGAACTTTCACCGTGGGCTATTACTTCCTCCGATTGTCACCTTTCCGGACTTTCACCGAGGGCTATGGACTTTCCCTCCGTATTGTCAACTTTCCGGACTTTCACGAGGGCTATGATATTCCCCTCCGTATTTGGTGCCATCTAGGACTTTAATTTTGTCTAGTTTCTAGACTTCATAAACTATACCACCATCAACAGGTTTCATCTTACACCCAAACTTATTTCTATCAACTTTCTATTCAACAATCACAATTCATGGTATAAATACTATCACATTTACCACTAATCCAAATGCAACCCATATCGTTCATACATACAATATTGGAACAAATGGGCAATTTTGAATGAATTTACCATCAAATAATTTTCATAAATGTTGATTGAATATTTAATAGCAACAATGTTATCCTCAAATAACATACCTTTAAACAATGATTCGACTATTTCGAACTTTACATTGGTATTCATAGAATTGAAAACCATATCCATCAAAAAAATTATATTTTCTTGGTTAAGATTCATCACTCAAAATAGTGCCTCAAATGGGCTATATACTAGCATTCAATACCAACCAAAAACTAAACCCCACAAGGAAAAATCCCCCTACCTCAAATCTAAATCTATGGAAGAAAGAAAGCTCCAAAGAAAAGAAATGGTTGAGAATGTGGGTGCGAGAGACCTGATTTTCACTGATCCGATCCTTTAATATTTTAGCTCTACGCGTAGCCATCGCCGAGTTGACAACAATCTTTTTCAAAGCACTATCAACCCAACTCTCACCCTAGTTCACTAGTCTAGGTTAAAGTATAAACCCTCTTTTTTGAGTTCTTAGCTTTAGAGAGAACGAGAGAAAGAAAGAAGAGTTGGAAAAAAAAGGAGTGGCTCTCATGAGGAGAGAGAAAGAAAAATATTTAGTTGTAGAATTTTTAGGCTTTAAGGGCTTTGTTTGGCTTCTTACAAAACAATCCAACTTTGGATCCAAAAATTAAGCCCACACTCTCATCCAAAACCCAATTTCAAGTTATATAAAAACCATAAGATATATATAGATATATATATATACACGTGGCCAATAACACGTCATAATAAAAATAAAAAATTTTGGAACCTTACAACCGCGGATTGACGAGTTGACCAAAATAGGTTTAGTAGAATCGGACCATTTTCTCGACCGGTTGCGGTTCGACGGTTGGAACCGGGTGGTCGGTCCCGATTTTATTTTTAAAACATTGGTTCAGATGAGATGATGGCAAGGATTTTTTCTTAGACTTTCAAGGATCGGCGAGATCATGGTAGAAAGCGCCCCTTGGAACCATAGATTATTGGCCGAACCTAAGCCGACTCTTTGTCGCCAAATTCATGAGTTGCAGAATCAGGCAAAAGAAATTGCTAAACTCGTTACCGTTCACCAAAAAGGAAACAGGGAAACCAGAGAGCTTTTTGAAGGATTACGTGAAGCGGTTTAACCAAAAGGGGCCATATTAGAAGTCAAGATCCTGATAAAGTGGTGATCCGGGGCTATATGGAGGGCTCCGGCCCGGCTGTATTGACTCCCTGTCCAGATGTGCCCGGACTTATCCGCTCTCCAAAACAAAGTTGAAAATACATCGCCCCCCCACGCGGAGGAACTAGCGAGGCCAAACGTAGGCGGCGAGAAAAGATAATCCAAGAGAAAGGAAAACCGAAGTAGGCGATCTGAATATAGAGACGAGGCCGAGAAGCAAAAGGTCAACCGAATTCAAAGCAGACAAATGAAAGATGTCCTCGTACTCCACCTCGCCGTCTAGAATTGATTCTGCCCCCTCTCAATGCTCCCATCGCCCAAGTGCTCACAAAAATCAAATATGAGAAATTCATCAAGTGGCCCGAAAAAATCAAGACTGATCCCCAGAAGAGAAACATGAACAAGTATTGTGAATTCCACTGAGACCATGGGCATAATACAGAGGATTGCTTTCAATTGAAGGAACAAATAGCCGACCTCATCAAGAAGGGATATCTGAGGAGATATGTTGCTGATCGCCCATCACCTAACTCACCAGAAAGAAGGTATGGTGCCAATAGGCCAACTACGGGGGATATACAGGTGATCCACGGTAGATTTGGATCCGGTGGATGTTAAAGCTCATCCAGGAAAAGGCATGCTAGGAAACCCAATGACCGAGTTGATGAGGTAGTCTACAATCTATCCTCCTCAGTAGTGGAGACATTCTTCCCCCCATTACCTTCAACAATGACGATCTTAGATGTTTACACTTCCCCCACGACGATGCCTTAGTTGTTTCGGCGGTCATCGCCAACTTCAATGTTCAAAGGATCTTGATTGACAATGGGAGTTCAGCGGACATCTTATTCGTCTCGGTATTCGAAAGAATAAAGATTGGCCTAGACAAACTGCACCCTTTCCACACTCCTTTGGTCGGCTTTGGAGGAAACATGACGCACCTACTAGGGTGGATCAAGTTGCCAGTAACCTTAGGGACGGAGCCCCATCAAATCACTATTTGGCAAGACTTCATCGTGGTAGACTGCCCTTCGCCCTACAACGCAATTCTGGGTCGCCTGACTTTATGAGGAACTAGGGCCATCACCTCATTTTACCACCAAAAATAAAATTCCTACTTCAATAGGAGTGGGCGAGGTTAGGGGAGACCAAAAAGTGGCCATACAATGTTTTATTTCGGCCAATAGCCCCGATCGCCCAATAGCAATAACAGATTACAGACGACGAGATGAAGGCACTGAGGGATGAGGCGAAACAGATTACCTTGATAGACTCCAGAGAAACCGAAAACACCAAACTCCTAGAAGAAGTTGCTCCAATCTCCATACACCCGGATTACCTTGATCGCCATGTCATGATCGGGACTAAACTTACCGACGAGCTGCATTCCGCATTGACAAACTTATTACAAAAAAATTTTGACGTCTTTGCTTGGTCACAGGGCGATGTTCCTGGCATTGATTCTCAAGTCACCATACATAAGTTATTCACCAACCCTGATCATCCCCCAATTCACCAACCCTGATCATCCCCCAATTCGCTAAAAATGAAAAAAATTGTCCTAAAATGCCTAAAAATCATTGACGATGAGGTGAATAAGCTCATCAAAGCTAATGTCATCCGAGAAACTCACTATCCAAATTGGCTCGCCAATGTTGTTGTTGCCCCAAAAAAAGGAGAAAAGTGGAGGGTATGTGTAGATTTCATCGATCTCAACAAAACTTGCCCAAAAGACAGTTTTCCTTTACCCAAAACTAATCTGATAGTTGATGCCACATCAAAATATGAGCTCCTAAGTTTTATGGATGCCTTCTCGGGATATCATCAGATCAAAATATATCCGCCTGACATGGAAAAGACGTCTTTCATCATGGAGCGAGGACTGTATTGCTACAAAGTCATGCCATTTGGATTAAAGAATGCTGGGGTGACATATCAGAGAATGGTGAACAAAATGTTCAAGGAGCAAATTGGAAAGATGATGGAGGTATACATAGATGACATGCTGGTTAAGAGCCTCAAAGCAGCTGATCACATCACCCACTTGGAAGAACCATTTGGAGTCTTACGAAAACACAAGATGACGTTGAACCCTTCCAAGTGCATTTTTGGAGTGTCATCTAGGAAATTCCTCAGATTTTTGGTAAC
>CM018915.1:11277048-11282048 GCA_009663005.1 Actinidia chinensis | reverse complement strand
TGCAACTACATGTGTGGTTTTATAATGAAGTAAATCAATCATGAAACTTCATTGACTTTTTCCCTCTTCAAGATCTAGTTCAAATATAGAGGAAAGAATGAATTTCAAGAGAAACTTTGAACAAACAAGTGAAGGGTTCTCTAAAAAGTGCACAGAATATCAGCGGAAATGATAGTGTACAGCATGCCAACGGAAATAAGATTAGGTCTCTCTCTCTCTCTTTCTCTCAAAGCTCTAAATATAGAGGAAAGAATGAATTTCAAGAGAAACTTTGAACAAACAAGTGAAGGTCGGTTCTCTCAAAAGTGTACAGAATATCAGCGGAAATGAGATTTGGTTCCCCTCTCTCTCTCTCTTTCCACACACACACACACCACGCATACATGTATGTGTATGTATCGAGACAGAATTCTAACCTAAGTCAACTAGACTTCAGCTAATCGCTCAAGCACTGATGGGGACCAGTCTGCAGTTCACAAAGAACCAAACACTTTGCAGTGTCTTAGAAAAAACAAAAGACGCCTCTTAGAAGGGCACTGAGTTGAACGGGCTCAAATAGGCCCACATCAAGAAGCGTATGGTGGAATGTGATGAGCAAAAACTACAAGCCCGTTCAAGCGGCCTTTGGATGGGCACCGAGTCGAACCTCAAAAAACATGCTAAAGTCCTTTTTTAGAAGCTAAAAAGAAGAATAAGTGAATTATGACTCTTAGAAGGTGCCAATTTTAATGCAATTATGAAAGCAAGTGTCCCAATTATATGAAATAGGCAATGGCAAACATACCTGAATATAACAGCACAATGTCCTCATATTTGGGTGCCAATTCGTTAGACCAAACACTAGTTCTAGTCTACCAAGCGTCCAAGCCCATGACAAAGAGGGCTGGAGTAGAGGGAAGCAAGGGAGGGGTTTCTTCAGGGTTGTACACGAATATTAGTTGGCTGTCTCCTCCTTTTCTTCTTTTACGTTTTTTTGAGCCTGCTTGAGGCCTCAGCTCATGTGGAGGTTCTTCTCAGAGCCTTGCTTTTTGTATGTGGATAGTGCTCCTCTGGAGTGTTCTTTAATGTAAACAATGATTTTGTTCTTAAGAGAATTTAAGCAAATAACTGGGACATGTTTCCAAACTCCACTGTATTTTATGTTAGTAAAGAAAAAGGGGAGAGCTAATCTTGACATAGAGTACAAATCAAAACTAAAAAAAACGAAGAAAACATAAATCAGACGAACTATAGTGCTATTTAGAAACATAGATGACATTATGGATGGTTTTATTCCACAATAACTAATCACAAAAAACAGCAGGGATTTTTTCCTTCATTTTCTGCAAACACTTTGTTGGGTTCCCAGCCAATTGAAGGCCCAAACCCAATAGCCCAACCATGAAGGGCCAAGCCCCCAGCCTTTGCCAATTCCTTACATTCATTCCTCTTCCAGAAGCCGCCATTTCATTACAAATCAAGCACGTCTCTGATTTTTAGGCGGAGGAAAGAAAGTATGGCAAGAGAGAAACTGTCAACAAGAGCTGTCGAAGAATCTCAATGGAGCATGTTGATCTCAAGCCGTGAGCTCATCGTCTCTTCTTGGTGGCCTATAAATACATAGTGGGTGCAGAGAAATGTAAGGGGTTGGGGGCTTTGTTGGGGGCACACAGCAGAATGGCGGTGTGCAGAGGGGCTGGGGGAGTACTAAGTGTGCTAGTGAGAGCACCGAGAGCACAGAGAGATGTGGTAGAGATTGGGCTAGAATTGGGTAGCTGTGAGATCTTCCAGAGAGACAGTGAGATGGTGAAGATGAAGAGTGGTGACGAGGTTGAGTGGAGATGAGCTCCTCCCTATTGTACTCATTGTAATTCATTCGGGTGATAGTGAATTATTTGTTCCCTCCTGGATGTAGGCAGATTGGCCGAACCACGTATTCTGTTGTCTCATGGTGTGTGGTTGAGTTGTTGGTATAGTGACTGGTAACTCGTTTTGGGCACAACAATTGGTATCAGAGCCAAGTTCGAGTCAACCGGAGAGTCACCGGAGTGCCACCGACAGTGCATCTTCGAATTCTGAGCAATTTCGAATTGCTCAAAATTATTTTTTGACGCATACCATCAGATTCTACTCTTCAATACGAAGCTCCAGCATCAACGGAGTCAATCGACTCCAAACGAGCCCTCACGCGCCGCCTGAGTTTCGGCGCGTCAGATCCACTCGCGGCCCACGCGCCCCACGCGCTCCAAGAAGAAGACGAGTGGTGCTTATGCGCCCCCCATGCGTCCGCAGATTGGTATGTTAAAGAATGTTAAAATGGAGAAACATAATTAGAAAAAAGGAAAAAGGAAAAAGAAAAAGTAAATTGTTTTATAAAGGAAATGATTATGTTGGAAAGCCATGATGATGTTGGGGCTGGTAATTTCATTTTCAAACAACCATCCAGACATGTTGTCCCGTCATGATGCTATGATGACATGGTTGAACCAGCCATGTGACCAGCAGCATTGACAGACCGTGACCGCGTTACCAGTTAAATGTTGACGTTGACCAAAAAAGTAAATTGCACTGTAGCCGGACTTTCTGTTAATTACAGATTGCCAAAGGAAAAATTGGTCCATGTTGACCAGCCATGTTGACCAGCCGCATTGACCAGCTGTTGACCGCGTGGACCGTCAACGGTTGACCGTTGACAAAAATAATAAATTGCACTTTACAGTCCTGGAGTTTGGGAATTGCAATTAGGTCCCTAGGAAATTGAAAAATTCCAGTTTAGTCCATGAACGTTTGATTTAATCAATTTGGATCCTAAAAAAGAGTCTGATGTTTCGACGGGAAAAACACTTCTGAGTTTTCTCGGCGTTCCGGATCATCTGCGAGATCGGTTTTTAGAGATTTGCTCCATTTTGGAGAAGTAAGAAAGGCGAGTAATTTGAGAGGCCCTGATCAAGTTTTCAGATGCGGATTACGCCCCAGGAAAACCAATAATGAGGAATGAGTTGAACAGGAAGATGATTGGGCATCATCAGACCAAGGCACATTGGACACGAGGTGTTCAATCAGTAGAACGAGAGGACGAGTGTTACAAATTCAGATAATGCATTGAAACAGGGGTGTTCCAACATGTAGCACGATGAGACGAGTGCTCATGGGTTGTGGACCAAATGGGGGAGATGTACCGGGAGAAGACATCTCAGAACAAAGTCTTATTGAGAAGGCTGGTTGAAGCCTTCAGGAGAGGGACTACAGAGACGGAACAAACGAGACGAGTTCCAGAGAGCCACGAGAAGAGGTCAAAAGAAGAGGCCAGAGAAGAGGTCAAGAAAGGAGAGAGAAGAGGTCTGTCAAGAAGAAGATATCGGCAAATGAAGGCAGATGGCAAAATCCAAGAGAGTCGCACTTTAAAGTGCTTTTATGGCGACCAGGAGGGACAGAAGAATTGTCCAAGGAACAAAAGCACCGATCAGTCTCAGAGATCAGCAACAACAGCAATGATGGCTGTGGTGAGAGGATGTTCTCCTAGCAGGCATCTTGCAGATGAAGAATCAGATTGGAATCTGATTCAGGAATTGCTTACCACTTGGCAGAGACGAGAGTTGTTCTCACAATGTAGCATGCGAGGGAACTGTCGGATGGCTAACGACGCGATGTTGGCCAAGGACAGTCCGTTCCGCATGGGTAGTAGAGGGAGATCCATGAAGGTGACCGGGGTAAGGCAGTTTCATTGAAGATACAGGGTCGAAGCGATGTGAAGCTTTGAAGCTAGTGGAGGAAACACCTCAGAGTTTCCAAGGGAAACAGGAGAAGCTGCAGGAGAAGGAAGACTGGAAGGCCTATACCGGACTGACGGAGAATGTCCAGAAGGAGTGCTGATCGACATGAGGTCCAGTGCGTATTAGCAAGGATGAAGGAGGAGAAGAAGCAAACGTTGCACAGATGCATGCCAAAAAGCAAGCGCAAGGCAACCATAAGGATGTACTTGAAGGATCCAGAGTGGTTATAGGAGCGCAGAGGATGACTGCGGTTGGGATACCGTGGCGAAAAGTCTGGCCCGACACGAAGAAGGTGCAACCAGTGCAGGATGTCCATCCCATTGAGAGCTCAGAGGAGAGAAGACAGAGTAGATGTACAGCGACAGGGTGACGTCGCCGGAACGAACTCTTTCGCTCTAGAAAAAGTGGCGGTGATCTCTCCAGTTGTGCACATAAGGGAGGAGAGATAGAGTCACGAAGATTGCAAAGCGATTGTACTTTGCAGCGCACCCGGTGGAGGGGGAGCAATGGCCCTAAGTGAGAAGGTGAGACAGGCACTTCGGTTAGAAGTGCATATCACTCGGGAGACAGGAAGTGGAGTTGCCCGTGAGAGGGGGGGTAACGTATCTCAGATACTGTCTGTCAGATCTTACAGGGGGAGCTGGACCAGAAGTTGTCGGGATGAATAACTTGAAGAATTCAGAGTACCCTCCAATGGGCTGGAAGGGGGGAGCTTGTTGGGTCCAGCCCAATTGAAGGCCCAAACCAAATAGCCCAAACCCAGAAGGGCCCAAGCCCAAAGCCTTGCCACATTCCTTAACATTCATTCCTCTTCCAGAAGCAGCCATTCATTACAATCAGAGACAAAGTCTCTGATTTTAGCGGAGGAAGAAGTATGGCAGGAGAGAGAAACTTGTCAACAAGAGCTGCCGAAGAAGTCTAAATGGAGGCAGTTGAGCTCAGGCCGTTGAGCTCATCGTCTCTTATTGGTGGCCATAAATACAGAGTGGTGCAGAGAAATGTAAGGGGTTGGGGGCTTTTGTTGGGGGCACAGCAGAATGCCGTGTGTGCAGGGGCTGGGGGAGTGCTAGTGTGCTAGTGAGGCACCGAGAGCACGAGAGATCTGGCAGAGAGCAAGAGAGTAGGCTTAGAAATGGTAGCTGTGAGATCTGAAGAGATAGTGAGAATGGTGAGAGGATGAGAGAGTGCTGAGAGGTGAGTGGAGGATGAGCTCCTCCCTATTGTACTCATTGTAATTCATTCTGTGAT
>CM018915.1:11269548-11272048 GCA_009663005.1 Actinidia chinensis | reverse complement strand
TCTTAGGTTTGGGACCATTTAGTTCGAGCTCAAGCTCGTACTCTAAATCGAAGTATTAGTCAGACCCAGGGCTGCCTCTCGAGCTTAGATCGGATGGTACTATCTCCATCTTTTAAGTGTTTTATCTCTTTCTTAGTCTGATGTCAGTTCTCTCTTTGCAGCAATGTCGAAGAGAATAAGCTTGAAAAAGCTCGCCCAGAAGGTGGATGAATCGAAGGGCGCAAACTTATAGGCAAAGTCAATCTCGGTTGTGAAGGGAGTTGTTATTCGGGAGAAACGTCCACGAGACGAGGTGCCAGACATCTCGTTCAGTGAGGCAGGATCTAAAGGAAGCATGATGCCGCCCGAGGCTAAGATGGAAAAATCTAACAAATTGGTGAGCAAGGAGACCGTATGGCCAAAGGCTCCTAGGGAGGGCACCTCTACCAAGCCCGGTGACATCCTGGGGCTCGGAGCCTCCATGCTGGGGAGTTCCTCTGTGAAAAAAAATTCTGGTAGGGGTGATTCTACCTGCCGACAAGGAGAAGGTGGACAAACTCTCCTTAGCTCAGGTGGTTACAAAGTTCTTCCACATCGTCATCCAAGTATTTATTCATTTTCATCTTCGGCTTTTGTTTTACTTTTGTTGATTCAAGGCACTCACAAAAACTTGTTTCCACCTTCCAGATTGCTCGAGTAGGGTTAGACGAGATAGAGATGGTCCGAGCTCAGAACCAGACCATAGAACTGGAAGGACTTCTGGCTGAGTTTGGCGAATGAGAGCAGAAGGCCACTAAAGAGCTCAAAGAGAAAACCTAGGCCGTGGTGAGGTTAGAGGCGGAGGTGGTCAAGCTGAAGGAGAATGAAGCCCTTTCCAAGAGGAAGGCCATCGAGGAGTTCAAATCCTTAGATGATTTCCAGGAGGCTGTGGAGTCCACGGCTTCCAAATACTTTGGCGAGGGTTTTGACTTCTCCAAAAGACAAATCGCTCACCACCATCCTAACCTCGGCTTAAATCTTGAAGGCATGGGCATCGATCACGATCTGCTCGAGGATGAAGATGAGAAGATGAGAAGGAAAAGGACGAAGAGAGAACAGAGAAGGCAAGGAGAAGGCGATACTACACTCCTTCACCTCCTTAATCATTTGTACATTTTTATAAATTTTGTACGGCGAGAATGTAATTTCTTGAATTTTTAATGAACAACCATCTCTCTTCCTTATTTCGATTGGGACTCCTTTTATTTTATATGTATATCCACATGTATTATAGAACTGAATAAGCTGGCGAGATAACTTGTTACTGGGCGACTTCAAACAGTTAGGTATCTATTCAAGTCCCATTCACCTTAATAAGGACATTTAACTTATCATGGCGATCAAACTAACTCGGCGAGCTTGATTAATAGGCAATCTAAGGCGGGTTCAAGTTTCTTTTTCTCTTGCAAACGTTAAATCTCACCATGGCGAAATTAATAATCAAGCAATCCACTTTTTGGCGATCAAGG
Organism: Actinidia chinensis; assembly: GCA_009663005.1. NCBI lineage: Eukaryota > Viridiplantae > Streptophyta > Magnoliopsida > Ericales > Actinidiaceae > Actinidia > Actinidia chinensis. The sequence goes on along the minus strand of CM018915.1, from coordinate 11,270,561 downwards.
TGCCTCATTATTTCTTAATGAATAGACGACTTGATATTGGCGATAACAAAACTGGCGAATTAAAATTGTTGAAATTGGCGACATAACTTTCTGGCTAATACTGGTGATAAGTACAACACAATAAAATAATAATTAAATAAAACTAAATTAAGGGCCACTTTATGTTCGGTTGACCGTTTGGACTACAATTATTCAGTCCCATCACAACACCAACTAACTTTTTGCTAGTCCTAGCAAATTAAATAAAAATAAAAAGAGAATTCTCTCTTTTCGTAAGAGTCCCGAATGCATTTAGCATATACATCAAGCTTTAAACCCCTAAATACCCATATGGATGAGTGGTGTCTCGTGAGGGCTTCCAGTGATGATAACCCACAAACATCACATCATGCAATGTACAAAATAATTTAATAATAGCTTCTCATAAAAAATACAGTGCAAGCAATTCAACAACCAAAATTATGGGCTAGCAGTCTACCAAACCGTCAAGTTAATTAACGAGAGATTCCAAGTATGAAGTAGGAGTCAGATTCCTCAAATTTCAATCATTACGCATCCCATAACAATAAGCTATAGCCTCGATTCAAAAAATCACAAGTCATACTCTTCAATAATTGAACACACAAGTTTTCTCAAGAAATGCTGTTGTACGAGGTAAGCGTAAAAGTAATTCGAATAGAGCCATCCAATTTTAAAAACTTGCAAGACATAAAGTGTATCGACTTGGCATAACTTCATGAAAGAATGTTCACCGTGATGCACAGTTGTGCATTTTGACTTGATGACGTTTACATGCAATAATTCGGAAGACGTATGCATTTCGGATATTAAGGTCATATGAGTGAAAGGATAATCCAAGAAAGTAAAGGGGATCAAGTGTGGTATAAAATCTCAACATATTGCTTGGCCACTAAATGCCAACTTAATAGCATACAGCTTCAAAACTCCTCTTTTTTTCAATTTTTTTTCTTTATTTTTCTTTATTGTTTTTCGTTCTCCCTTCTCTGGATTCT
>CM018915.1:11259548-11262048 GCA_009663005.1 Actinidia chinensis | reverse complement strand
CAATACCGAGGTCACGAGCAATTCTGATTGTTGGTTGCTCACCCCCAGATTTCTATCACAACAGTAACTATAATTATGAAATCGTATATCAAAATACTTAACCAAAATCCTACCTCAAGGAGTCAAACACTAGAAGTGGTGGTATTTCCAAAGTATTTTCCGTGAAAACTGATTGGTTAAAAACGTAGATCGCGCTGTGATCATCAATTTTTTTCAAAGTAATGAGCTGGGATTTTGAGGTTTGAAAGTTCAAAAATGAAGAAAATGGCGAGTGCTGATATGGATCTTTAATGGAGAGAGAGAAAAAGCACTAAAACAGCAAAAAAAAGAGAGAGAGAGCAACTACAACATCGCTAATCAAACTAGCCATTCAAAATCCCACATTTTTAGGCTATGTTTAGATTTTGAATTTGGTGAGCAAAAAAAATAATAATAAAAAAGTAAGACCATCTAACCATTCGGAACTATTGAATAATCTACATTTTTTATTTTTCCTCACAAAATCCTTAATCCAAACACAACCTTAGTTTAGCTAACCACTTTTTGAATGCACACTCCAACAAAACTCGACTTTTAACTATTTTGGTTTAAAGTATTATTTCTTTTATTATTTCTTCTTTTACATACAAATTAAACAATACTAAATGTCATATTTTTCATGAAATAAAATTAAGTAAAAATAAAGCACAATGAAAAATCTAGCACTGTGGTATAATCTCATTAGCAATTTACTGAAGTATTACTACCTATTGGCCATAGCATGGGATGTATTTGTCATTTTCATTCCAGTAAAGCAATCTTCAAATGTTCGTGTTGGATCATCTACCTTTTTATTTCTATTTCCATTTCTATTCCTTTTTTCCCTCGCCAAATTCTTGATTCAAGCACATCCTTAATTTCGCTGATTTGTGAGGTATGATGAAGCACTACTACTTGTAATATATATAGTTCCACCAGCAACCCAAGCATGCAAACAAAAACAACTAAAAAAGAAACCCCTTTCCCAATTTCAATTTCAAATCATTTAACCAAAAAATACCACCATTCTATTGTACAAACATCGCCGAAATTCCAGAAAAGGAAACTAACTACACCTTGCACAAAACTGGCAATTGCAGTACTGTCTCTCTCTCTCTTCTCTAGCTAAATACTACGCTATAACGGAAACAGAGACACAAGCTTGAAAGGCTCTATCATTTCATTTTTGTACTAGTAATTTGTAGTCATCAAGTCATAGCTTGCTCTATATATGATTTTCAACATAAACTTGTGATCTTAGATCAACTTGTCATAGACTAATCACATTATGCTCAAAAACAAATTCTCAAAATTATATATATAGCCAAAAAAAGAGAAAGGGTTAAAAGCCACCATAAATGAAACCAAAATAAGTTTAGAACAAAATTCACTACTCCCAACATTATCATCACAATATTGTACTATCTCCTCTTTAACAAAGAGAGGTTCACTGGAATCAACTTCCCGACACTTCGAGCATTTGAATATTTCTCCATTTTGGGATGGATTCCTAGCCTCCAAAAATCATCAAAATGAGGTTATTTTTCAGTTGGAGTAGCAGGTTTATTCCTTGTATTTTGTACTCCAATCTCGGAAGAATCACTCTTGCCAACACTAGTCAAAGAACCGTTGTTGAAATAGCTTGTGAAAAATTGCCCAAACTTGAAACTAGTTTGGTATGGCTGTCCGGAATTGTAAACATTACTTATTTCTCCCTTGAGATCTTACAAGTCACTGTAGGGACTTTGCATCTAATAGAAAGGCAAGAATTTCTCCTTGAACTTCTTCATCTACTTCCAATCTTTTTGATTTGTCTACTAACCTGCAATTCCACCAAGTCAAAGCTCTTCCTTTGAAGCATTTAGACACCGATTTTACCTTTCTTTCTTCGAAAAAATCACAATACTCAAACATCATCTTCTCAATATTGTCCAACCAATCAACAAAGTCATTCAGATTAGAACTTTCAAAGAATTCAAAAAGCTCATCGTCGATGTCCTCCTCAAATCTACTTTATTCCGGAACCATCACTGTATTTAGTTGGAGGTTTGCAAATTTTGTACATTCTCAATTAAGATAGCTACTTGCTTATTCAACTCTTCAATCTCATTCCTTTGACTCAAATTGTCATCATTATTCCTTGCAAATGGAACATACTGTTGTACTAAAAATGAATCACCGATCACACACACAAAAGACAATAGAAATTTACGTGATTTGGCCAATGATACCTACGTCCACGGAAAGAAAACAATAATCCACTAATCAAACGAATGGATTACAAAAGAGGAGACTCACCCTCTCAACTCACCCTTTTTCATAATCTCTCTCTGTCTTGCCTTTCACTTTCAACTCACAGCACACCAATCTCTGCCCATAACACACACCCAAATCTCAGCACCCTACCCTCCCTTTTAAAGATCAAGGGAAGGAGGTGGTAGACTTCTAGTGTGATACCTAATTGTTGTCCTATTCTAACTAG
>CM018915.1:11249548-11254548 GCA_009663005.1 Actinidia chinensis | reverse complement strand
TTGTTGACAAAATAATTTGGTTGATTAACTGTTTTATACACGAGACCTATATACACGAGACCTACCCAATTATCCCTTAAATTTAAATCATCAAATATATAAATAAGTTTAAAAAAAATCAATAGGTTTAATTGAATCTATGAGAATCACCTAACTCGCTTATGTCGATAGTGTCACTCGAACCCATTGTATCGAAAAACATATCGTGCGTGTTTGGCAAAGTTATAAGTAATAATTTTTACTTTTTGTCTTGAAAATTGTGTCAAAGTATTTGGCACAGTTCTGCTTTTGCTTATGGGCCCAAAATAACTTATAAAAGTTGAAAAAGAATTGATTCTTGGAAATTCAATTATTAAATTTTTAATTTTTTTTTTAAAAATAATAAGTAATTCTAACATAAATTCAACTATATCAAACACCCTCACTGAAACAAATAAGGTTAATAAGTTTTACACTCTAAATGCATTCTATTCTTTGTTTTTATTATATAAAGTTACAATAAAGCTCTCGACACTTTTGTCAATTACCATAATTGTTCTTCTTCATACCATTATATATTGGGGTTTTTTTTATCCTTGTATTGGTAATTTAGGCATTTATTCAAAAACTGCATAATAAAGACATAAAGTGGAGTGTATTTGGTGAAAAACAAAGTGCAAAAATCATCACTGAAAAAATATTGGTATATATTGTATAATTTCTAGTTTTTTGACAATTTTATACATGTGGCATCACTAGAAAAGAGTTTGAATTCTTGAACATATCCAAAAAAATACTTTGAAAAACCTTTATAAATAATATGTAACGTTCCAGGGCACAAACACGTTTGATACCACGAGAGAGAAATTTCGCTACCCCTTTTTATTTTTGTCAATAAAATTTCAGTTTGTATGTCATTACTTGCAAAAAAAAATTATGTCAGCCAGCCACGGGACATGTGATAGTTTGTTTTGTTCGAGCTGCATATTAAAAAAATGACACAAAGGGAGATTGAAAGAAGATGATCCAGAGGGGTAGGGATTAATAATAATAGTAATAGTAATAAAATAATAATAATAATAAGGGTCCTTGAATCCAATTTTCAAGTCTTTCCTCTCCCCAAACATTAGTTCTCTCTTAAACAGACATACATGATACATCAATGTTATATTTTAAGCTGATAAACTGAAGTTGGAGAGCATCTCCACGTGTTCCTCAAAGTTTTCCCCATTCATTAAATGCCAAGTCCCACGTATTTCTTTTCTGTTTTTAGTTCTTTTTAATTCTATCGTAAATCTTGACTTGAGTTCTTATAATAATAGCCTCATTCATCCACTCTCTCCCCCTAATCTTACGTTGAACTACTCTCTCTCTCTCTCTCTCTCTCTCTCTCTCTCTCAGGTCAGTCTCATCATATCCCTCCCCCATCCCTACTTGAGTCTTCAACAATACCTACCCATCACTCCAAATTTTCTCAAAACCTCTTCTTATAATATGGGCTCAATACACAAACACACAATCTACAACTACGAATCCCAGCCTCTCTCCTCGCCAATCAAACAATACCAAAGACAAATCCGAAGCCCAACCTACCAACCTCCCTTACCCCCCACCTCAGACAATGGCTTCCCCATCCTAGCCATTGCAGTCCTCTGCATAATGGCCATATCTTTCCTAATAGCATCCTACTACATCTTCCTCTCAAAATTCTGCTTCAGATGGCAACAACTCGACCCCCTCCACCGCTTCTCTTCTCTCTCCTTACCCCCACATAATGACGATCCGTTCTCAACCTACTCTCCCTCACTTCACAATCACAGGCTCAACGAATTGCTGATCAGCGAAATCCCCACTTTCCAGTACCCCCGAGTGGTAAAGGAGGGGAGAGTACTAGTGCTACTATGCACAAGTGTGTGGTTTGTTTGAATGAGTTTCAAGAACAAGAGATGCTGAGAATTCTCCCCAAGTGCGGCCATGGATTTCATTTAGATTGTATAGATATATGGCTTCAGAGCAATGCGAATTGTCCCATCTGCAGATCGAGCATTTCGGGGGAGAGAAAATACCCGGTTGATCGGATTGTTGCACCGACCTCTTCACCTCAGGATCCACAGCCTTTTTTGGGTACCCTAGGTGACGAGGATTTTGTGGTGACTGAATTGACTGGAACTGATACAACAGCGATGCAACCAGAAACAAGCGGCTCATCAACAGACCAGAAGCTTGACAAGGTCAAATTTAGAAAGTTTCATCATGTTTCAATCATGGGTGACGAGTGCATTGATGTAAGAGAGAGGGACAGAGATGATCAGTTCAGCATACAACCAATTAGGAGATCTTTCTCTATGGATTCTGCTGCTGATCCGAAGGTTTATTTGGCAGTTCAAAAGATTATAAGACAGAATGCAGGCCTTAGTGAGGTTAGAAACAACCAAGAGTCCAGTAGCAGAGTCAGAAGATCATTCTTTCCATTTGGACATGGACGCGGATCTAGAAGTTGGGTTCTTCCGATTTAATTTTAGCTTCATATAGATTTCTAATTCATGCATGTTCACCAGATTTGTTTCTATATTATTATCTTTGATTTTTTGTGATTGAGATAGCGAAACTTCTTAGAGAAATGCTTAGCTTAGAAAAAGACTCCGGAATGACATTTAGAAGTAGTTGGTGTTGTGGTCTATTGATGAAAAATGCAGGCATGGGAGTCAGAATGATTGCTTGAACCATTATGAAAGGATACAACTCTTTGTTTTTGTTTTTTGTTTTCTCTTCATGAATGAACATGATTGTGTTTTTATCCCTCCTCCTTTCATACGAACGGCCGGAGAGAGAAAGCGGGTAAGAAAGGCAATTAACTGTAGAGGGCCCTTTCTTTTTTTTTTTGTTTTTTTTTTTGGAACAAATGAGTAACTATGAGGAAAACATTAAAGAGTCTTCCCTTGAGATATGATTGGAATCATAGAACACAAAAATTCGAAATTTGTCATGCAGCTACATATGAATTAGGACAAAGACACCCACGACTATATGCTTCAACAGGAATCGCACAATAGACTCGAAACCTTGGATAAAATGCCTGCTCATAACCCAGCAGATAAAACTGCATTATACATAACTACCATTTTAGGTATTGGGGACTTGCCCATAAAGGCGATTGGACAAAGATAGAGATATTTGGATACAGAATTATGTACCACCTTTGTGTCGAAGGCAATAATAATTTCAATTTTTGCTGAAGAACAGAGGATGATCATGTTACCAGACTGGCTATCTTTCAGCTTATGTCAATGTTGGCTCGTCTACTACTAGAGGATGACCAGTCAGCCCCCAATAGCCCAGTTTCATCTCATCTCAGATTCATGTGAGCTGAGGATTTCTAAAGACTTGATTTATTTTGAAATCCAAAATTGGTTTGGTATCTCTTGTTTGACTTTGGGTGATTTAAATCAGTCAACCTCAAAAACACATGCTTAAAGCTTCACTTCCTATGTGTCTGGTACTTGTGCATGCATGGTTAATTGAGTTTAGCAAGTACGTGAGACAAAAATGGCAAGGAGAGAGACTCTTACCTCTATCTGGAGATTGTATCCAGCTGCAAACAGCCATACCCCATCTTAGAGGAAAACCAACACCCTGCGCTGCCACCATAGATTTACGTAAAACATCTTCATTTGGAAGAAACTGAAATCATAAATCAAATGGCTTGGATCTTGTTTACAGTTTTGGAAGGCTTGGTGACTCTAGGGTCCCATGGTACCTTCCAAATGAAGTTGAGGCCTGTTCACAGTCTAACCTCATAATGAACTATATACAACAAAGAATCTAGAGCGTCTTTTTTTATGAGAAGAATAAAGATCACAATCCAGACTTCTAAACCCATAGACATTAGTGGTATATCCAAAAGCCAAGAAACTCCGAGTGACCAGTTGAACCTTGATCACACAGAACTTGTTGGGTCGAAACTCATAGAGAAGCTCGCTGGAGGTCTACTATAAATGTCATCAAAAGGAAGATTGAATTCTCCCCCCTCTAAGTCGTTCATGTAATAGGTCCGAGACAACCCATGAGAGCTTCTCCAGTCAAAGTGTTGTTCTTCCTCTTCCAAGCTTCTATCCGAGAAATGATCGTAATAATTATTGGGAATATTGTGGTTGAAATTCGGAGGCTCAAGAAAACTTGTTTGGGGGTCTGCACCATGCGGGCGACTTCTAGCCCACCAATGGCTCTTAGTGGGGTGTGCCATGCTACTGGAGTCATGATGCAGTAGTATGCTTTCACGCAAGAAAGGAGCTGATGTAGAAGCTTCCAGATGGCTCTGTGATCGATCCTCGAAGAGGTGACTCCAGTTTTCTTCATATCTTGCTTCATTTTGTGGCAAGTGTGGAGGTGGCACCCAAAAGTCTCTTGAGCCCTCCTTGGCAGAGTCAAAAGGTCCTCGGGGAACATTTCTCGAGTTATCAGTAGCATGTTGAGGTCGAGAGGTATAATACCAATCAATAATATAAGGGTAATTTTCTTGATCAGCATCAATCATCCACATTGAACCTAATTGGTAGCCGATTCCTGGAATGTTTTGTGACATTTCCCTTGTCAGGAAGCTGTTTCTGTCCCCTAGGCCTCTGAAGTTTGGGGTCCATTGCTGCAGCATTCCAGGAGGTGAATATGCAGGTCGTCTTGTTCCAAGCCCTTGCAGCATTTGGTCCCTGAATTTTTGAAGTGTCGAAAGAAACTGCTTTCCCTGAGCATTTGGATCCCATGTAGGATAACTACTCTGAAAGCTGCCAGCAAAGACAAGGGGAATCAGCATGAGCAGTGCAGGTTATTAGCATACAGGTAGATCTTGTATCAGAAATGATCCAACCACCTTTACAGATAAAGAGTAAGTAATGGAAGTCATTATGAGACAACAAACAAAAGTATAATGAACCTCAGTACAATTCATTCATTCTATGAGAAACTAATTATACCTCAAGAATGATTTCTCCATTTTTCCCTGGGAACTCCTCTGAATGCTTGGTGAA
>CM018915.1:11204548-11217048 GCA_009663005.1 Actinidia chinensis | reverse complement strand
TTTACAAAAACTAAAGATTTAAAGCAAGGGACAGCAGACGAAAATTTGTAGAATTAGCGTCAGACCAATGGATTTCAAAAATTTCAGTGAGAAAAATCACTTTCGCTTGGCCTTTCTGAAAAAAGCTTTGTCCCTGCAAAATTGGGCTAAAAACCCAAACACATATGACACAGTAATGGAATGGAACACCCAGAAGAGAGAGAAGAAAGTACAAAAGGAACACCAACATTGAGATCAGTATTACGTCTCTACTACTAATGCACCTTCAGTTAGATAAAATAAACAAAAAGAAATACTATCAAATATATAAGACTACATATATCAGACTACTATCAAATAAAGCAGCAACTAACAAGTAAAGTTGTAAGGAAGTTGCCTAGGAGTAACAATTACAGAAGTACCTTTGCATTAATTGCAGTAACAATCCTGGCCAGCTGTAAGAATACTATTAAGCCTAGCTCTAGCTCTACAATGAAATTTGCAGTCCTCTTTGTATCCTGAAATGTATTAAAAATAAATTTCTGCATGAGGTGCATATTTATTCCATTACAACAAGGGGGCAAATTGCAAGAGTTTTTTTTTTTGGGGGGGGGGGGAAGAAACTATGGATGCTTAGAATAAAAATAAATAAATCCAAGCAATACCGATTTACATTCTTTTGGTAGAATAGATGAGAAAACATTCTTAAGGATGCAGTGCCGTTTCATAATTGAGAAGAAGACACAGCACAAATACATTATCATTGACTTCTAATAATTCTTGTGAGTAATCCCAACCCAATTACTCAAAATCCAGCAACAGTCAAATCATTATAATCACAATGATGAGGTTTACAGAATTTTTTTCAGTAATACCAAAAAAAAACCCAGCAGCAGCAGCAGCAAGAATAATAACAATATGTTTCTGTTATAATCATTGTTCATATCAACAAAACAGAAGCTTGCAGGTCCAGATTTGCCAACCATGTAGGTCAGCATAATGATTTCCTTTAGACCACTCAAATCGAGAACCGTCATCTTCTTGGTGAAATACTGAGCCATCATATCTTTTGTCACCGCCTCAAACCACAATAGTCCATGGAGTTTACTAATCAAAGACTCAAACACAGCATGGGACAAACTAATTTGGCGCCATGTTGCAACGCTTACTGAGGTTCCAGCATAAGTACAAAATGAGGATCAGAAAAACAACATGAAAAATCCCCCCACCCCCCAAAAAAAAACAGAAAAGAAAAAAAGGAAAGAAAAGGAAAAAAGAAAATACTGATGTTTGCCTTCTTGTTGGTAAACGACCGACAAGGTGGAGGGGTAGAATTAACTCAAATTTAAGTAGCTTCTTCTAAATTTATGAAGTACCTGTATTGGACACTACGCTTGGGTAAGAGTAATGGATATGTGTTCAATGTGCCTAACTGGACATAAACCTAGTATCCTTAAACTTGAAAATTAGACACATTAACATTATACATATACCCAATACAACCACCATGCAACGTATGATGGTATTACATAGCCACAGGCACAAAAAACATATGAATCAATAAGCCAACTTTAAGGCATTAAAATACTTGGATATTATTACCTGTTACCATAAATAAAGTGTGTTAATGTGAAACATCAAGGGAAGATAGTGCCTTGAACTCGATTGCTGTCAGCTGTCACGTATAAAATATCAATCTAGGAAAATATCCATTGTTTATGGCCTAGTAATTGAGCATCTAAAACAGTTTTAACATTTTTGACAGAGCCTTTTTGCCATCCACAAGTTTGCACCCACATTAGGCAACGATGGGCACTTGTAGGCACACACTTGACCAACCATGGGCACATGTTGGCACTCACATTGCTCTAAGGTGGGCACTTGTAGGCACACACATGGGCAGCCTTGGACACTTGTTGGCACACACATGGGCAGCGATGGGCACTCGTAGGCACACGCTTGGCCAGCTTTGGGCGCTTGTTGGCACATACATTGGGCTGCCATGGGCACATGGTGGCACACACTTGGGTACTTGTAGGCACTAGGGCTGTTCAAATATCCGACCCACCCGCCAACCCGACCGATCCGAACCGCCCCGAAGCAAACCCGACCAAACCCGCTCACTCTAAGGGTGAATAACGGGTGGATTTCAACTAACCCGACCACATTCGGTTAGGGTGTCAAGCCATTCAATCGACCAACCCGACCGACCAACCCGACAATATTACACTAAAATCCACCATTTTTCACCCAACCCGACCACAACCCGACCCAACACCCCACCCTGAACCGCACCAAACCGACCTCTATTGGATCGCTAATCGGTCCACTTCTCAAACCCACCCATTCGGTTTCGGGTGTCTGTTGACCCCCAAACCGATCCGATCCGACCCTGTGGGTGCAACGATGGGCACTGTAGATAGGCAGACACTTGGCGCTAAGCCCTTTGGCAGGCTAAACCTAGTTCCAAAGGACAGTTGGCCTTGTTTTTATCAACACTAAAATAATTTAAGTGCAGTTTCAGCAATAGACAGGCGATCCTGAGGCATTAAAACTCAAACTAACTAGCAAAGATTACATAACTCCAAGTTTTCTTTTTTTCTCTAACCAAAAATCAGTTGAAACTTCTTTTTTGTGCAAGAAATCAAATTGTTAAATCTATGACTAGGTAGCACATGGAGAGTGAAGTGTCTAGTTTATAAATGAAACATAGTTGTATTTATCTTTCGTCTTCTCTTTACAAATAAATTAGTCAATCTTACACCAATATGTTGTCAGATCAAGGCATCTACGAGTAGGTAGGTGTAAATGCCAGATCTTCACAATCCCAACCCTGAGGACAGAGGAGGATGGAGAATTGACTTTATTGTGAACGGAAACCAATATAAGTGGAATCACTAGTTGAGCTTTCATCAAGACAAAGTCAATCCATCAATTGCATTACTACTAAATACATAATTGTTTAAGTACTAGTTTGAATATCTTTAGTTGTCTGACAATGAGGCTCCGTTTGGTAATGCTTAAAAGCCAAACTTTTTTAAGCTTGCTACCAAAAAAACCAAGGTTTTTTGGTTTTTTGGCTTTACTTTAGCAAAAAATAAACAAAAAAACAAAAATAAAAAATAAAAAAGCCAACTGGCTGGCTTTTTGCTTATAAGCTTAAAAAAAGTCGAAAAGATGGTACCAAACCGAGCCTGAGTTTGTGGTTGATTTAAGGGAAAAAATGCATTGGGTTTGACTTTAGACAGAACAACTCTCCAAAGGGAAGTGTGCATACCACATTGAAATTTTGGAAGCCCTACGTTAGATAACCTCAACTCAACATAGAAAACTTGTGTCCCAACTATTTGGGTCGGCCACATGAATCCACTTTCCTGCAATTGGTGCTTTCACATTCATGTCCTCAACTAAACTCAATCAAGTTAAGATACTCATTACATTCTTAGGATCTTATGACACAGGCGGAATATCAAAAGAGACAGAACCCGCCTATCTCTAGAACAATAAAAACCCTAGGAATCCACTAGGGTCCTGAATCCACAAGAAAATAAGAAGAGAAGCTCTGAATTTTATTACGTCCTCAAAAAACTTGAGTTTCCCAAAATGCTACAAGATGCTTAATAATACTAGAAACTAATTCGTTAATTACGGAATAGGCAGAAAATCAGACAACTAGGAAATTTGATTAATACCTAATAGCTACTACTTCTACTTAGAAACATTTCCCCACAAAGGAATTAAATTCGGCACCGTTTAAACTAAAAGTTATAGCTAAAATAATAATTACTAAAAAACGGGATGGCAAACTTGCCCTTTTGGAGGGGCAAACGATGGAATTTCCCCGAAAACCGGCGGGGCTCATGGCCGAAAGGCCATGAGTTCTGATCCTCTCGACTTTCCCTTCAGACTACCGAATAATCACGCATTCCCCGTCGTCGGTGCCCGTGATTCTTACTACATTTTTCTACTTTCCTCCTTTCCGGATTTCCTACTATCTTGTTGCTCAAGGAAACTGGGCTGTCTTTTTCTAACATCATCCCCCCTACTTTGAAAGACTCGACCCCGAGTTCCCACTATCGGTATCGTCGGAGGTTAATACTCGTTCAGATCAGCAACATTAAACGTAGATGAAACATACCCATATCCGTAGGGCAGTGCCACGACATCAGGCATTATTATTGTCTTCTTACAATCTTAAATGCCCATACTTCTGTCCTTTCGCTTATTATAAGTTCCAGCTGTGAAAACGCTCCTTACGAAGGTAGACCATTACCAAATCCCCCTTCATTAAAAATCTTCTAAAAATCTTCTCTCGCCTCTTCTTGTCAGCCTCTTGTCAGCCGCGGCTTTGTATTTTGCATTGGAGGCTTCAAGTCGTTGTCGACTTCATCCTGCATAGTCTGGATGCGCTCAGCCATGTTCTCAGCTGCAAGACTGATTGCGGGAGTTCCGGTAGTGTACCAGATCTAATGCGTGCTTTGGCGAACACAATAGACAATAGCAACGGGGACTGGCCCTGTGCTGCGATTGACTGTACTATTGTAATGCAAATTCAGCTGGGATATCGCAAGATCCCACTGTTTAGAGAGGCTTTTCACACACCGAAATACACAAACCGGCTAAGGTTACACCCAAAGTCCGTTGACTACCGCTGTTCTGACCATCAGATTGAGGATGGCTGGTACTTGCTAATAATTCATGAGGTGTCCAAAAAACGCTTCCTAATTCCCTCCGAAAAGTGACTGAGGACCTTCGTATCACGTCAGAAGTGATGACTTGGGGTACACCATGCAAATGCACGACTTCCTTAAAAAATAGATATACACCTCGTTAGCATCCGACGTTTTTTTAACAATCTATGAAGTGTGGCCATTTTTTGAATATCTATACCACGTAACAAAGACAGAATCCATTACCTCGCTAGGTCCGGGGCAGGCCCAATATAAAATCCATAGATAGGTCCTCCCAGGCTCTTTAAGGACGGGTAGGGGCATATAAAGGCCTGTGTGTTTTGCTATTGCCTTGGCCGGTCTGACATATAGGACACTTCCTCTGTCCGCACGTGTTCCCACATCTTCGCTTTATTGTGGCCATAGTAACGCTCTTCACTAGGGCACAGTTTTTGTCTCCCGTCCCAATGTCCCTGCCCAATCCCCCACCATGCAAGTCCCGAATAACTTGTTCCCGTAAACTAACTTTCAGGATACATAACTAACTGGGTCCTCGAAATAAGAACCATCTTGGTAATTGGTCAATCCTTCAATGGCTGTTTGAGTCATGCTGGCACTTTTCCCATATCTTCTCAAAGTCTTTATCTTCTCGTACAACTCCTTCAGACAATCAAACCAACCACTTTCTGTTCACAAGGTCACTAGTAATGATGCTCGTCGACTTAGGGCCCCCCCGCGTCCGCCCGCCACTTTATTAGAATGCCCGACTTATGTTTCAATGAAAAAGAGATCGTGTGTATATAAGCTACCCACCGAGATGGGCATCCGTTGATAGCATTCTGACTATTGATGAAAATTTCACAGGCCTGATGATCCGTGAATAAGAAACAAACTCCCTCTGGACTAGTAATGCTCCAATGCCTAAGGGACCGCACCACTGCATATAGTTCTAACTCATACTCGGACCACTTGCGGCGCCGGGCTTCGCAAGCTTCTCACTTAAAAAGAGGCCACTGGATTGCCCTTCTGTGAGAGCACAAACAACACCAACACCACACACCGACCGCTCACATTTCACCGTGGAAACAGCTTCCAAATTTGGGCAAAGCTAAGACTGAGCAGTACTCAGGCTTTTCTTTGATGACTGCAAAACGTCAGTTCTGTTCTGGCTGCTTCTCCCCATGAGACCTTCCCCTTCTTCCCATGCACTCAGTGATCGTGGCTACTATACTTCTGAATCCGAACAAACCCTCCTGTAAAAGTCGCTAACCCATGAAAGCTCCTTACGGCGCTGACTTTTGGGGGATGGCAACTCCCTGATAGCTCGGACCGCTTATCCTCCATACCACAGATCCCTTCAAGCGACTAACGACTTACCCCAGACAAAAACAGCCTATCATCAAGAACTACTACATTTCTTTCAGTTGATTGTACAGCTTATGGCGGTGGACCCGGTCAACCACCCTCAGACATATTATAGTGATCGATTCGTTCTGACTATAATCAATATATCATCAAAATACCCACTATAACTTTGCCAACAATGTTTTAGATACCCGTATTCATGGTCTCAATAAAGTGCTTGGGGGCGTTGGACAACAGCCCGAATGGCATCACCATCCACTCGTCACCCAGCAACCAAGCCCTTCCTTGGTCTTAACGCCGTTTTCCGTCCTCCCACTCGTCTCGCTCGAAACGGACTGATGGTGAGCCACTTTTGAGATCAAGCTTTCCGATAACTTTCACCGGCACTCAGCATGTCCAAAACATATCATCCAAACGCGAATAGGAACCTGTACGTAACCGTATCCTTGTTGATTGCGCGTTTGTCCACACACATACGCAACTTCCATCCTTCTTTGGCGTTAATATGGCTTGTAACGGCACATGGACTCATGCTCTCCCTATCTGTCCCTTCTGACTAGGTCCTCCACTTGCTCTTGTAGATCGACTCTCTTTCGTCGGACTTCATCCGATAGTGGGGAAAGGTTGGGCAGAATTCTCCGGGGACGAAAATCAAATACAGTGCTGGATCATCCCGCATAGGTTGCAACCCCGCATGTAATTCGTAGGGAAACAAATCCTGGAACTCTGTGATCAAGGTTGCAACTCTGTCTGAACTCTCTAAAATCTAGAGGGGTTTTGGATGCTTCTTTCTTCTTCCGTAGGACCACAATCGCAAAAAATCTGCTTGGATTCCCTGGCCGTCTCTGTCTAACTTCCCGTCTTTTACATTAATGAACCAGCCAGATAGATGACTTCCCCCTCCTCCTTGGGAACCTTAGGAACACTGCTCTCCGTAAGTCGGACCAAAGAACCACCTTCCTATCATTCTGATAGATACGTAAACATTTCTTTTCCCTTATTGCAACCGCATCCACATCAGTTGCCAGGTCCTCCCCAAAAGTGATGTGACACTCTCCCTATCAACCACTTTTCCATAACACTTTCGTCACACTAGTACTTCCCAATGAAAATTTTATTCGACAATTATCAGTTACCTTACTTCCACGTCCTGCTTTATCCACCAATCGTGTAGGGTCCGGGTGCTCTCTGTTTTCAGACCTAACTTTGTAACCAAACTTTTCGAGGCTATGTTCTCTCCACTTTACCTCCACTCCCGCTAGCAATTGATGAGATCACAGACCCGCTTGTTGATGTACAAAACCATCCTCGCAAGATCTTGTGGCGTTGCTAGAATCTACTCTCTTAGGTGTCACAACACTTTTGGATCATCGAGATCGACCCAGTACTCTCACCCCTCTTCGTCATCCTTGAAACTCCATATAGGGTCATAAGAATAAGGGTCGGCATCACCCTCCGTCATCTCCACCATCCTCCTCCTCTGGTACGGCTCCACTAGGTTTCACTGTTGCCCTTTTTTGGACACGTATTCGAGCGATGTCCGGTCACCACACTGTCGCACTTATCTCCTGAGCCTTTGGTGTTGGATTAGGAATTAACCTACCCCCCACGCCCCCTTGACGTGTAGTTGACCCTGTTGTTAATGCCTTCGTCTGACTCCCACCTCTGTTTGTCACCCCCCGGTTGGGAACTGCGGAGAAGGTACTACTGGCTGTTTTTTCCCTATTAGAAAACTTGGGATCTGTAATTTGTCTGGTTCTGTTGGGATTCGACTTTCCTGGCTAACGTCACAGCTTCATTTCGTGAATATAGAGTTGTTGTAGGATACCTGATCTCGAATCCTACTAACTCTCAGCCCATTCCAATCTTGCAACTGCTGATCCCTCTGATTCCGGCAGATGTTTTGGGCGGGCCAGACTGTCTTTAAATTCTATTCCTCCTTATAGGCCTCAACTAGTTCGAACCCCCTGCCTACACTCCGTGATAATTGCTTGCACAACTCTTGTTATAATCTGGTGGTAGAAAATCGCTTTCCATCAACTCCTCATCCTTCGCCACGTCGTATCGGGGCTTCCTTTGACGGGCTCGCCTTTGTTTGTAGGTTGTCCCAGTCCCACCATGCTGATGCCTCCCCCCCCTTTAATTTATAATGCCACCGAGTTTTTACTTGCTTTTCTTCTGGGATCCTCCATATACTCCAAGAACCGTGCAACGCCGATAATCCAATCTAGAAATCCTTGATCTGAAGGTTACCATCGAAAGACGAAAGATCCCTCTTCATAAGATAGTCTCTAGAGTCAAAGTTTTTCTCAACATACGACCTCCTTGATCATGAATTCCCTTGCCACGACCCCTCTGACCCACGACATCCTTGGACTTGACCACGTTCCACCACCAAAAGCTTCATGGGCATAGGCTTCATCTTTCACTCAACTGGCTCGGCCCCCCCTCCTTCAACTGCTCTGCTCCCATCCTCATATACTGGGGGCCTATTGGATGAACCGGACCGCGATCATAGCCACGGTAATCACGCTCTTGCGCTCCTGGTGTAATCCCCACCGACCATGATAGGGCTCCTCTAGGCAAAAGGGCAGCGATTGCTTGCTGGGCAAATCGCGCAATAATTTTGCTGAGTTCCTGTTGAAACTGACGGAACCACCCCCCGGGTGATGGTTTCTTCTCTTCTTCTGTTTCCTCCCCTGATCTCTTCCTCATTGTCTTCCCCCCTTCTCTTCTTCTTCTTCTCCATCCGACCAGGGTAAAGCAAAAGGCTCTGATACCAACTGACGCAGGCGTAATATCAAAAGAGACAAACACTCCTACTCTAAGAACATAACCCTAGAATCCCTGGGTTCTTGAATCCACAAGAAAAGAAGAAGAGAAAATATCTGATTTTATTAACGTCCAAAAAAAACGAGTTGCCAAAGGCTACAAGATGCGTAAATAATAACTGAAACCCTAATTCGTGTTTACTTCACGGAATTAGGCAAGAAAATCAAACAACTTAAGGAAATTTGGAGTAATACCTAAATAGCTACTACCTACTCTTAGGTAAACATTTCCCAATAAACGGAATTAATTCCGACTTTTATTTAACTAAAGTTATAGGCTAAAATAATACTTACTAAAAACGGCAAAATTGCCCTTTTGGAGGGGCAAACGATGGAATTTCCCCCGAAACCAACCGGCGGGCCTCAGGCCGAAAGGCCATGAGTTCTGATCTCTCGATGATTCCATTCAGACTAAAACCGAATATCACGCAATTCCGTCGTCGGTGGCCGTGATTCCTACTACTCACTTTTCCTACTTTCCCAGATTTCCCTACATCTTGTTGCTCAGGCAAGCTTGGCGGTCTGTTTTACACATCTATTTCGCTAAAGTGACTGAAAGTTGAATGTTGGTTATCGATCAACCACAATCCTTCTGCTTTATATGGGTTTGGGATCGGCTGAGTAAATTGTAAAAGACAACTCTGCGCACAAGACCGGCAGGGTTCTAATATCTATGTTCAATTAAATACGAACTCCCATGATGAGTCTTTGGTAATAGGCTGTTAGCAAATATGAGATTGAGTATTTTTCATATCAAACTGATTGAACGTGAATCTAAGACTTGCCCCCAATGGAGATTAGAAGCACCCACATCAGCACAATAAAAATCTCAGCTGGCTTAATTCACATTGATCGACAGATAAAAGGCTAGGATTTTGTTCCCATTGAACTAGATTCTCTTAAAGATTTTGAAAACAACAAAGATCTCAAATTAGTGTTGGGACATGATAAAAAAATAGAATACTAGTGAAGTAGAAAGGAACTAATAAAAGTAAAAAACCCACCCCAAAAACCCCGCAGCGCATTATCTCAATGCAGAAAAAATATTATGCATAACATCCCTCAGGGATAGGTCAACATGGAAATTTGGCAATACAAAGGGTCAATTCTCGGAACCCTAAGGAAGCTAATGGAAATAATTTGGTTATCAGAAAATATCTAAAAATTGTTATCCATGTTCCGATACTAATCACGAACATTGTGCTAAGACATTGGATAATTGGAAATCCAAAAAGCAATTGACTAACAATAGTCTAGAATGTAGATGGTAGCTACAACAAAAGGAAGTCTAAATGATCCTTGATTATCTTGTACTGGAATAAGGAAACATTTTATAACTATTAATTCTTGAATTTAGGGTTCTTAGAGTTCTTGTTTGACTGGAAGTTGAGAAGCCCCCAATGTTTACAGCACTTTATACAAGAATACTATCAAGTATTTCTAGTACAACGGTACTGTAAACAGGCTTAGTTGGAGCAAATTATTCTAGAAATATATGTTGCTGATCACAAAAAGGGATTACATTGTTTGCAGACTAGTTTTCCTCATTGCATGTGCATAAGAAAATTTTTCCGTGCTTTCTTATGTCCATGCAACCCCATTCATACACAAATAAGGGGAAACTTAATACAAAATCATATATCCGATTCCACAAACTTAGCATATGCAAAACTAAACCAAGAAAGGCTGAAAAATATATACTAATTAGTAGCTCCAAACAATGCAGCTGAACATAATCTTACCAACCAGTTGAAGCAAGGCTATGTCAGGCTATAAAACGGGACAATTGAGATATTACAGACTTTGTTTCACAGAATCTCATGCCCACCAATAGCCTTATGAATAAAATAACAACCATAAGTGGAAAACAATAACACAATAACAGAAAAAGAAAGACCAACATTACATACAACAAACATCATTTAAACTCCAGTAAAGTGAATTTTGAAAACGATTAAGATTGCTTCTTTCCCATTATAAAAGACATTCAATACCTTTAGCCGCCACAATAATCATAGTAGATACAAAATACTTCCCTGAAGATTTAAGAACAGAACCAGCCTAAAATTAGGACCTTTTTTAAATTCTTACCTTTGCCTTTCACTTAGTTCTTTATTCTACGTCTCTCCCCTCCCCCTGCTCACTCCCGTTGTTTCTTCCTCACCAACTACTCGACCAATCACCTAAATACCCATATCCCACTCAATCAACAAGCGCGAGAGGGAAGAATTAAAAATCAAGCCAAGATAATCATAAGAATGCAATTGTTTTGGAAGCCAAAATAATAGTTCAAGAAAGCAATAAAGGGGTTGATTTACCAGAAACACACCAAAATTTATGACCGATGAAGCGAAGAACCGCCAGAAGGCGTTTGAAATTTGGGAGTCTCTCAATAAACCCCAGTAAACAATCGCACAAAAAATTCGAAGATTAGACCAGACCAGAGGAGCCGAAGATGAGAACGAAGAAGCATAGAGAGAGGGGTTCAATAGCGTGGAAGAAAGAGGGATTTTTGCTCTAAAAGAATGAAATTTATTGAGTACGAAGCGTATCGGTGTTATTCTCTCGCTCAGTTTCTCAAGGAGAAGCGGAGGAGACGTAGGGAAGGGTATTACTTCTCTCTCTTCCCCTCCGTCCCTCTCTCTCTCTAACACGCCGACCAGGACCAGGACCAGGACCAGGACCAAACAACTTGTACCACCGCCACGGTAAATTGTGAGTTTTCTTATACCCGTTTGGTTGGAGGATATGGGAAGGAATAATTTTAGAGAGGTAACTTTTAGAGGGGAATAATTTTTATTTTGTTGGATATTTTTTAAAAATGGGTGGATAAGGGTGGAGAATAAGAAACAAAATATAATAAGAGAAACAAAATATTAAAAATATGTATATATAAAAATATTTTGTTATTTATATATATAGATATGTAAATGATACATGTTGTTTCTCTTATAATTTTTTTCTTATCCCCACTCCTTATTCTGGAATAACTTTAGTTAGGGGTCAGGCCACCCAAAAATTATCCACTTTCGGGGGCATAAATTATCGGGGACATAACTAATCCGGGGCATATCCGCTAACCAAACGCCCCGAAAAAAAAGTTATTCGGGGGAAAAATTATCCCTCCTCCAAATCCTCTAGCCAAAAGGCCCTTACAATTTACCGACCAGCAATGGGCCTTTCAGGCTTAAATAATGAAGTCCCTCCAGTCCGTGTTAGGCCCATTGTGTAATGGGCCTTTATCCCTATTTCATATGTGGGCCTGAAACTTGTTTTATACTCAATATTTTTATAAGAAATTTATTTCTGGACAATTATTCAGTTATTTTCATTTAATTTTGAAAACCGAACCAAAATAAAAGTTATTTTCAGTAACAAACTCATGATTCAAACATAACATAATTGTTTCAACCATCGGATTTGTACCAAAAAAAATCATATAACTACATAATCATGTGATTCTATACTATATATTATTGCAATACATAGTTGGGTGAATGTAGTCCACAGTCCTAATCTTTTTTTTAGAAATTTGAATTTTTTAAATATAAAACAACACATATTTCATTCTTAATTTTTTAATAAATACCACCCTTTTTCTTACAATTTTGAATTTTTTAAATGTAAAAATACACATATTCCATTCTTAATGTTT
>CM018915.1:11177048-11184548 GCA_009663005.1 Actinidia chinensis | reverse complement strand
TGTCGGTAACTAGTCTTTGGCCTATTGATGAAAAGTTCACCAAACAACCCTCCGCATCTTTGTTCTGTAATCAAGAACCGCAAAAACCGCAAAAGATTACAGCACGCTCGTCTTCCCACATTTCTTTTGGTCACCATTCCTAACAGTTGTGTGGGGTGAGTTTAGGGAGTGAGAGGAAAGAAATTAAGAATAGACATCTGCGGTGGTCTTGCGGCGGAAAAGGTGGCTGCAATCGGTCAACAACAACAAGATCCTAGCTGTGGCACAAAAAAGTGAGATTGGCTTCCCGAACTGTTTTCGGAAAACGGCCGCAGATGGTGGTCGTGTTAGGTTCGAGGATTTTACGTGGTGGAGCGAACTTTCCTATCATGTTGCATTTCCTCTGGCAGCACCCCCTCGATCCATCGTACTGGAGCAATTCGAGAAGAATGATTAGGATCATATTCTATCCTTTCTACAATGCCCATAGACGAAGTGCTTCATTTCACATCAACTATTTGCTGCATCATCCTCTAATATCCAAAGGAAGGTCTTCAACCACCCCTGGACCTCTTCCTCAACCGTCGGTGTCGAAAGGCTTTGGCATCCGCTTGGCAGGAATATTGTTGACCGAGGGTTCTCCATATTCAGACCGTTTCCTAGCAAGAAAAACATCCCTCATTTATTGCGCCACTTCATTATCAAAATCAATCTTTATACTACATTAGTTCAAACAAACATGGGTGTTATTGGTCGAGCTCTTCAGATAGAACGAAACGGCTCTCCGAACGGTTTTGAATTTGGACTACATAATTGTAGTCCAATCCATTTCAACCGACCGAAGTTGCCCTAATTTAGTTTAATTATATCTTTTGATCAATGTTTCGTACTAAAGTCGTTGTTCAAATTCATTGCAGCTAAATGATGACAACAAGGAGTGATTTAGAGCCATGAAAGTTGAACGGAGTATGTGCACGCATGTCAAAAAATCGTAATCCCGATCGCATGAAAGATGCCCGTTGGAAAGGGCTCATGACGTTTATATAAATTCACGTCTAACGCAGTATTGTGAGTATAACTCTAAAAGCTTCAAAATAGACTACGACGAGGGAATAAAAAGGTCAAAAAGGCAAAAATTACACTTGGAGTTCGAACTCTAAGGTTAATAATATGCTTCGTAATTTGATCTAACTGTTTCCAGAGTTATTTCCAAAACTATGTCAATGCTACCAAGGATCTCAGAATTTTATATACATGAGCCATGTCCCATATGTTCTAGTTTTGTCATATTTTTAACTGAATGTCCTAGAGGCTTATGAGTTTTCATAGTTTGTGCAAAATATAATAACACTATACCCGGATGCTGGAAATCCTAGTAGTACATTCATAGTCATACCTCACAGCCATGAGTAGGAAACTCACTCAAAAACCCCTCTTGGCCCAGAAACCATGGGTAAGGATAACTAGATGTCATGTCTTTCTTTTCTTTCTTCCCATTATATTGCTTTCTTCTAACAACCACCACACCACCCTCCCAGGCACCCCCTGTTTCATCATTGTGTCAATGGCCATATCTAGACCATCTACTCCACTCCTCGACAACCCCATATCAACCTCCCCATTGGATGAATGAGATAAGATGCGCACTAAGGTCACAATATTGAGCAACAATTGGGGAAGATGAACTCTTTACTTAGATTTAATAATTGCACAACAACTCAAGAGTCTCTCCACCGCAATCCCAACAAACCCTAGGCCTGCGAATTTCTTGAAGAAACAAGGTGAAAGGAATCAATAAATTATTGCAGGACCAAAGGTTCATCTTGGGGAGGGATGAGTCTAGGGAGTTAGATATCGAGATTGAGAGGAAAACAAAAGAGGTAGGTATAGATTGTTTATAAGAAGAATAATGTAAGGTGTGGGATGCGCATAGTGACCCTGTAGTTTTGAGGTTAGAATCATCAGCGAGGACCCACGAATCCTTGCACAGATTTGTCACACCACCTAAAGAATTTACCAATGGGAGGACAAGTTGAGTTTATACTTGATTGTCCACTTAAGTCCTCCATTGCGTAGGGTTCATCGATTTTCTTGGTGTTAATAATTTTATGGAGTTGTGACCTTATCTCATTCAGTTAGTCAATAATCTCAAAACTATACTGTTTGAGGGCTTGTGGTAGAACAACATATTCCAGGCGTCTCAAAATAAAAAAAATTCAAATACCTGATCAATCTGTATGGTCGTGATATATTTTTGTCAAAGATCTAAGTTGGGATCCTGTTTTTGAATGGTTGGTTTTGATAGTTTAATTCTAGTTGGGGGGGAGAGGGTATTGTCTCACCTTTTCCCACTTTTTCCCCCTTCGTGTCGTTTTAATTTTTATTTTTATTTTATTTTTATTTTTATGTTTTATTTTTTTTAATTTTAGTTTTCGCATTCGAGAATTGCTCATCTCTAGTTGGGGGGGAGTCCTTCGTAGTTTTTGTTTTTAGGAACTTTAGTTTTTAGAATAGTTTAATTTTTTTTAAAATTAAAAAAAATTGAAAATTAAAAAAATTTAAAAAAAAATTTGTTAACATTTTTTGGATATTGATAGCAGGTTTATTTCTATTCCATGTCATCCAAAACAGTTGTTTTCCTCCTGGTTCCTTTGAATTTAATTGTAACTCTTCGCATTCCATGTTTAAGTTGTTTTTCGTATATTGTGGATGTGTTGAGAATTTTAGTTTTAGGAACCATAACTGAAATCATTTATGTTTTCATTTTCAAAGGTAGTTGAAACACTAGTGACTTGCATAATACGATGTTTTTAAAAGCGGATTAACACGTCAATCATTCTTGCATGCTTAATACTTTCACTGTTTGTGCTATTAAGGAGAGAGAGGATCCACATACACTAGGGAATAGTCGTTTTTTTTTCGAAGGAAACTGTTATAATCCACATGACTACAACCATCAAGTGGAGATTTATATACCTTGTGAGCTTTAGAGCCCTAAATCGTTTTTTGTGAGCGATTTTACCCTTACTCAAGAAAATTTAGTGACTTCCTTGGTTTTGAATACTTCAATATTTTTTTAATTAGGTTTACATTTAGTGTGGATGAGTTGAATTTTGAACATTTTTTAGCATGCTTACACACATATCAAATTTCATTACATTGAGGCACAGTCACATATATCTTTCTTTTCTGTTATTTTTTTTGATAATTGGTGCCAATAAAAGATCTCCAGAAGCGGGTTAATCTTAAGTTACCATCAATATGGGGGAATAGAATACGTTATTTTTTTGTGAGAATTGAGAAGAATACATAGCAAAAAAAAGAGTTGAAAGATGCAAAGTATGAAGAAGAAGGAGTTTTGAAGTGTCTGCGTATTAGTTTGGCATTGTGTGGTGGCATGCATATGTTGAGATCTATTACCACTTGTTTCTCTCATACTTTCTTGGACTATTCTTTCACTCATATGGCCTTAAATATCCGGAATGAATAATTCGAATTCTTGAATGTAAAAGCCATCAAGTCAAATCAAATGGTGCATGAACGGTGAACATTCTTTCATGAAGTTATGCCAAGTCGATACACTTTACATCTTTGCGATTTTTGAAGTTGGGATTGCTCGTTTACACTTACTCGTAAAACGAGCAATTCCTTGAGAGGAACTTGTGTGTTCTTATTGTTGAGAGGTATGACTTGGAATTTGAATCGAAGGCTATAGGTTATTGTTATGGGATGCTAATGGTTGAAATTTGGGGAAATACGACTCTACCACTTCACACTTGAATCTTCGTTTATATTGCAACTTGACGGTTTGGTAGGTTGCGTAACATGATTGGCTTGATTTGAATTGCGTGCATTATATTTTTGTTGAGGAACTGTGTTAAATTATATTTGATAAATGGCATGATGTGATGTTTTGGGTATCATCATGGAACCCTCACGAGACACCACTCGTACACTAGGGGAAACCTAGGGTTGAAGGCTTGAGATATGCTAAATGCATTCGGGACTCTTACAAAAGAAGAGATTATCTTTTACTTTTGTTTATTTTGCTAGGGACTAGCAAAAGGGTAGTTGGGGTGTGTGATGGACTAATATTGTAGGTCCAAATGCCATTTAACGACTTAAGTGGCCCTAATTTAGTTAATTATATTCTTTTTATCATATTTCGTACAAAAGTCGTGTTTAAATTCATTGCAGATAAATTGATAACAAAAAGAAAGATTAGAGCCATGAAGTGAGACGGAGTATGTGCAAGCATTCAAAAAATCGTAGTCCGGAATAGAATGAAAGATGCGTCTGAAAGTCTCATGAAGTTATATTAAGTTACGTCTAATAAGTATTGTGAGATATAACTCCAAAAACTTCAAAATAAGACTAAGAAGAGAGAAGGAAAAAGGTCAAAAATGCCAACAAGTACACTTGGAGTTCGAACTTAAGGTTAAAAATATATCTTCATATTGATCATAAACTGTTTTCTCCAATATCCGATTGACCTGATTTTGAAGCTATGGAAAGAAGAATCAAGGACTAACCAACTTGTCGCTAATGAGCATTGGACTAATTCGATCTCTAAGTTGTCAAAATCGAGCTGGAAGATACGGGAAAAATTGAGCCGAGAGTTCGACCGCCCTATTAGGGTTCGAACTCCAGAAGAAAAATGGAAGGTTAGGGTTCGACACCCTCTATCTTACGTGAAAACTGCGAGAGTTGAAAATTAGGATTTTTGCCTTAGGGTTCGAACTCCTCTTTTAGAGTTCGACTCCAAGGCCAAATTTGACATATTTTTTTGGAACATAGTCTCGGTATTCTGGCATAACCTTTTACTCGATGTCTGATTGAGCTAAAATTA
Source organism: Actinidia chinensis (assembly GCA_009663005.1). Classification (NCBI taxonomy): domain Eukaryota; kingdom Viridiplantae; phylum Streptophyta; class Magnoliopsida; order Ericales; family Actinidiaceae; genus Actinidia; species Actinidia chinensis. The sequence goes on along the minus strand of CM018915.1, from coordinate 11,179,720 downwards.
GCGCGTTGGAAAGAAGATTTAAAGGGACATTTGTATCTAATAGGCATTGGCTATTCGCAGCTCAAAAGTGGTTCAAAAATCGAGAAATAACGTCGGGAAGATTAGGAAGTTTTGAAGTTTCCAATCCTATTAGGATTCTAATTTGTATCGCCTATAAATACTTTTATCTCTTATGAACGAAAAAAAGATGCTTAAATTTAGGTTTCTTCAACCTTGTGAGTTTAGTTTCATATTATTCTTAGGTTTTAATGTTATTTTTATAAAAGTTTTAATTATTTATCAATCCAAGTCAAGTTTTCATACAGTAATGTCTTTAATTTTATTTACATATTTCTTAGCCATGCTTTGGCTAGTTTCCAATTGAATGATGGTGAAGGTTAAAATGGGGATTAGGATGAACAATGGAGGTAATTTTAATATCACAGATTTAGTTTCTTGATTTTTCTCCTTCTTTTCTTTTTCGTTTAAGATGACTTTTTTTTTTTTTGAAACTGGGACCGTCCCTAGTTGTTCGATAAATTATTATTGTTATTCGCAGCGATGATGCACTACATGATTAAAAACAACCAAATTTATTTACTTTCGAAAACTTTGGAGTCCTAGTATGTTCAATAACATCTTGTGATGCGAATCGATGATGTAAGCCTTGATTATAACATCCGATTTATTCTAAGTAACGTTTATATATGAATTGCTGGACTCAGTATATACGTGCCTTGTATACGTTTATGCGTGAGTTGGGTTCATTATATTTGTGCACGAAGTGAAGATTGAAAGAATAATTGTTTTTAAAAGCAAATCTTCCGAATCTGAGACCAACGATTGGTCGAAGATTCGAGTATAAGAAGCGGGTCCATGGGATTTACGAGCAAACCTAATTTATTGGATCAATTGATTTACAGTTGTTTGGATTTAATTAAGTTAATTATTTTTTTATGGCTTTTAATTTGTTTTAGTTTTAGATTTACTTTAAGGCAATCAAAGACATTAAAGAAGAAAGAAAGAATTTTTATTTTTTCTTTTTTAGATTCATTCATATATATAATTAAGTTGATCCGAGTTAAATAGTGTGAGTTGAGTATTACAGCTTATATTTAGCTAGGTTCCTTGGGAGAGAACGATACCGGATTATCGGTTTATTACTACTCCGCGACCCGTACACTTGCGGTAAGGAATTCACTTCTGGGAGCGAATCAACGGTCAAGTTAGATGACTGAAAAACATATATAGAAAGTGAGAAAGAGAGTATGTGCTCTTAGGGATGAATTTGCGTACCTTTTAGAAAAATAAAGGCAAAACTTATATGGCACAGCTCGGCGCATGCCTTAACGCGCCAGCTGCCATGTCACTGGACAGACTACAACTTGATGCGTGCTTGGACGTGCCGATTGCTGTGTCAGTGAGTAGGTGGCTGACCCAGCCATACTCCTAGAGCCTGGCTATTAGCTTGTCATCATGATGTCGACGTCTTGATCTGGGCATGGGGGCTATCAGAAGAAGTTTCGTCGTGCCAGTTACCTTTTGTCCCTGACATGCTCTGGGATTGCCGCTGACTGTTGCCCCTCATCCAAACTTCAGCCCAGTTACTCTATCGAGCTTACTAAATGGCGACAACTCAGAGGTGATGGTAGCCTTCGTTCGGATAGTGCCTATGTTCGGTAGTGTCTCGACTGAGCTCCGGCGCAGGGAACCACCAAGCTTGCTTCATAGCGATAGCTCGATGGCGGTGCCTGCCCTATCAAGGCTAGAACCCATAATTGTATATTTGGTCCCCTTACATTGTCTCTTAGTTCATATGAGCTAGGTCACTACTTGCCAAGGTGATGTGAATTGGACGTGTTCAACTTTCAAGCCCAGAGCTTGGCGCGCACGCATATGCCTACTAACTGTTTTTCTCTTACTTAAGTTTGTCACTTTATCGTACTATTGAGCCACGTGTCGGAGTCTAATTAGTCCACGAGCTCAGTTTGGACACTAGTGCTGAGGTCTGCCACCTACCCCTGGGGCTTGTTTAGTGTGGACGTGCGGCTAGGGGACTACCACGTGTTCATTTCTCGTTGGTTCAGGGACAGTTGCTTGCCCACAAAATGACGCGCCTCTAGGGCATGTTTGGGGTGTTTTCCTACCTACTCATCTTCCTTATAGACATCTATTTGTCTTCCTCTTTACTGTTTATCTAAATTTCTTAGAGCATTTTAGAGAAAGAAAGTGCGAGGCATCAAAATGTTATGTCTTGCTGTGTTGACACCGAATCTTGTTCCAACACTGATTTTGACTTTGCTTTCACTTTCAAGCGACAATTGCTTGTCGCAAAACCATCTCTATAAGTTTCTTTATGTTTTTTTGTGTAAATTTTTCCTTTTCTCCATGCGTATGTTTCTTCTTTTCTAGATTTGCTTTGTTTTTGCCTGAGTCTATGTGTTTAACTTCCTTGGATCTACCTTGTATTTTCCTTCTTGGGCATTTGTCTTGAGTTCCTAACCTTGGCTCGTCTGCCATTGTTGAGACTTTGAACTTTTCTGAGTTTTGTGAGGTCGTTCCTGACCCATTTCCTCTAATGGAATGGGTCTAAACTGCCATGTAGGTTGGAAATCATTAGTCTTAGGGTTTTGCCCCCAGGCCTCTCTATTGCCAAGATAGGTTCGAGGTGGAGGGGGGTATGGTAGTTGTCC
>CM018915.1:11169548-11172048 GCA_009663005.1 Actinidia chinensis | reverse complement strand
ATTCGAAACATGCGAGTCTTGAAATCTGAATTTTGGCCTTAGCGTTTCGCACTCCCATATGGGGCGTTCGACGCCATGAGGAAAACTGGGCAGAAACTTAAAATCCTTAAAGTTTTGAAGAGTTCTAACTTATATTTGGGTCCTTTGACCTCTAACTCCTATAATTCATTTTAATTATCGTCCACGGTAATCCATACGGTTTAAATGGGTTTCGTATTCGAATTTTTATTCTCCTCTCCTTTTAGAACATTGTGTCCCAACCTTTGCTAATGTTTGGGTCCTCAAAGTTTTAGACAAACTTGAATTTGTCCTCTACTTCTCGATTCGAATTGGTCCTCTAATTTGAGGACAATTCAAAATTTGTCCTCTAAAATTTACGAATCTGAGGACAATTCAAAGTTTGTCCTCTAATGTCCTCAAATTAGAGAATTAGAGGACAATTCAAAGTTTGTCCTCAAACATTAGCAAAGTTTGAGGACAAACTTTGAGGACATTAGAGGACAAACTTTGAGGAATTGTACCACTTTGACAATTCAAAGTTTGTCCTCAAAATTTACGAATTGTCCTCTAATTCTCGTCTTCGAACATCTACTTAGCACTTCTGGCGACTTTGAGCAGTTTACAGTCTCTGTTGTACCACTTTGATCTTTTCGGTCGTGAGTTGCACAATCTCTGGGCCTAATATTTGTCGTTCTCATACTTCGTTCGCCACAAACTGGCAACCTACCTTTTTCTATCTGTAGAGCGCTTATACGGTGTCAATTTTTCCGATGCTTGCGTGAAAACTATTGTTATATAAAGCACACTCACTGTGGCAATTGTTTCCTCCCAACTTCCTTGGAAATCAATACATATAGTCGTAACATGTCTTTTTCAAGTCTAGATGGTTCTACTCCGATGTCCCGTTAGCCGTCTGTGAAATGGCAAGCGTACTAAAGTTCAAACTCAGTGCCTAAAACTCTTTGTAGACTCTTTCCAAATTTTTGACGTGAACCGCATATCTCAATTTGACATTATTGAAATAGGCGTACCGTGAGTCGTATAATTTCTGCTATTTAAGGTTCACGTACTTTGACAGAAATACATGTTTTTCACTAGCCAGAAGTGTGCTGACTTAGTATACGACTATTAGACCCTAATGGCATTACACTCTTGGATGAATGCGATAGTCCAACGAAAAAAAAAATCCATAGTGTGTGCTCCCACATCCATTGACCGGTTCGTAAATTGTAAGGTCCTGCCGATTTCTGGTGCTCTGCCTTGACTTGTTTGACATTGTAACATTGCCACAATTCTGCTATTTCTTTCTTCATTCCCAGCCACCAAAACTTTTCCTTCCTTCAAATCTCGATACTTTTTTGTTCCTACTTGAATACATCTGAATTTCGTATTGTGGGCTTTCCTCAAAACATTGTCTTGTGCCCGTCCGGGTAGGTCTGGAACACATAATGGTTTTTAAACTAAATTTTCTCCTCTTGTAAAGTAAAGTCTGGCTTTGGATTCACTAATATCTCTTCTAGCTCTTCCACAAGTAATGGGATCTCCGATTGGTCGTTGTTTTTATGACTTCACATGAACGTTGGTTAGGCAATTATGGTCGTAAGCAAATCACGCTAGTGTCTAGTGCAGCAACAAAAACCTCTTCTATCTTTTCCTCTCTCTAACTCAATGGATAAGGGTACTTATGACGAACTAGACTGCTAAGATTGAACCTGTCGACTTCTGGCTTAAAGTGTCGCTACACTTTGCTTTGCCTGGGAATGGTACTGACTAAGAATGTTCATAATTTTTGATTAACTCAAAGCCATCTTGCCCTGCGTTATCTCCATGTTCACAGCTCTTCTTTGATAACCAAGGTACTTCAGCTCTTATGTCGATGAAAACTTCCAAACTTCAAGGCAAAACTCACTGCTGCTAATTCCAAATCGTGAGTTGGGTAGTTTTTTCTCATGAGGTCTTAACTATCTTGAGACGTAAGCAATCATCTTCCAATGTTTATCACACCGGACATCTCTAACCACTCGATGTACATCGCTGTAAGCGTGAAATTGTCATTTCGCTAAAGGTAAGGCTAAGATCGGTGCAGATACTAATCGTTTCTTCAACACTTGGAAACTTTTCTCCCCGTTTCTCATTCCATTCAAATGGAACGTTCTTCCATGTAAGCTACATCAAAGGTGTTAAAATTATGGAGAAATCCTTCACAAATCTCCAATAATACCCGGCTAATCCCATGAAACTTCTAACTTCTGTCACATTCGTTAGCCTCGGCCAATTTACAATAGCTTCGATCTTGTGAAGATCAACGAACACTCCATCCGCACCGATGATGTGTCCTAGAAACGTCACACTTGATAGCCAAAACTCACACTTCTTTAGTTTGGCATACAATCTCTTATTCTGTAAGGTTTGCAAAACCACCCTCAAGTGCTATTCATGTTCTGCAAAACTTTTGGAATATACCAAGATATCGTCAATAAATACAATGATGAATTCATCA
>CM018915.1:11159548-11162048 GCA_009663005.1 Actinidia chinensis | reverse complement strand
ATAAAGTCCAAATTTCAATCCTCGCATGTTTCGAACTGTAAGCAAAGTAGTTTGAACGAGTAACCAAAAATCAAATTTCAACCCTGGCATTTATTGACTTATAGGCAAGGGCATTCGAGCACTTAGTACAAATTCTGAATTGTTTCTTCCCATCGCTCAAACGATGGTTTCCTTCTTCCACTGGCGTTTGAACGCTCAGTGTATGTTTGCCCATTTTTGCTTTTTTTCAACATTATCCTACAATAAATCTTAGACCCAACTATAAGTACAAAATATGATAAAAAGATACAATTAAACTAAAATAGGGCCAACTTAGGATAATTTAACGGCGCTTAGGCTATATTTATGCAGTCCAATCACCTTGACTACCCAAAAAGCGGTCGAACCAAGTTTATTGGAAGCACCTCTCTTGGACCAGTGCAAGGGGCCCTCTAAGAAGTCCAAGAAGAAGAAGGGGAAATAAGCTCAGCTTTCCTCCCTTCCTCTAGTGTGCACACCAAGCTCTGGAAGCCCGAGTTCTCCATCACCAAGCTCAGCAAATAGGTAACAATAGCTGATTCTGCTAATGACCATGCAACTAGTTTTGCCCTCGCGCAGGCAGTCATGCTGCTTAAGGATGTTGCTGACCTCACGGAAGAGGGTTCAGAGGAAATTCGGGATCTACTGGTGATGCAGCAAGTTTAGGTAAGCATCTTGACCTCGGGTGCTCTTTAGTTTGCTTTTTCTAGTTTTGAGTACTTATCATTTCTTTATTTTTATTTTTAGAGCCTCTAGAGAGATACGGCCATCTCAGATCGCATGAAGAAGCAGTCAACCGAGCTGAAGAAGTCTAAAAAGAAAGTGAGTAGCTTGGAGTCTAAGTTGAGCAAAGCTAAGCTCGCTTTGACTACCACTGATTAGCTTAAAGCAGACTTGGCTGTTGCTAAGGAGGCCCGGGATGCTAGCTATGCGGCTACTACCAAGGCTCAAAATAAAATTGCCGGTGCCGGTGCTTAAAGAGATAAAGCTCTATAAGATCTCGCCAAGCTTCAGGTAGTACCCTGTGGATTGGTTTATGAGCGGGTCTTCAATAGGGGGATTATCCGAGTAGAAGACAACTATGACAAGCAAGTTGTCAAACTCCATCTTGGGATCTTCATGGAGGGGGCCTTGCTTGCTTATCTGAGTTAGGCATCCCTGAGGACAACCCGGCTTGGGTCAAGGCTGCTCTTGAGGCCGAGCTTCCTAAATTTCCTAAGCCCTACTTGCCCCTAATCTTGCCCGACTTTAACGAGGAGGAGTACATGAACCAGCATGCTGAGGAGGGTGGCGAAGAGGCTCCTACGGATGAAGCTGTCGAGTTTGTGGGGGAAGCAACCGCAGAGGAGGCTGGGAAAGTTGCAACTCAAGATCCTCCTCCTGAGCCCTAATGTGCTTTTCTTATATTTATTTGAACATATTTGCAGAGAACATACTTTTTGAAGCTTTATAATATGACTACATTTTCATTTTGTAGCTCATTTACATGGGACTTAATGCTTGCATGTTCTCATTTTTGCATATTGTCTAAGTATGCTTAGGCAAATCTCGTGGGATCGAGTTTAGGTGCCTTTACACATTTCTCAAAGGTCGGGATCGGAGTCGGGATGGCAAAAACATCCTGAAAGGGGTCCCTAGCAACGTCAAAGGATGGAAGAGAAGATTTTTCTTCGTCTCGGGAGACGACTAGGAGTTCCATCTGACCATTCCTCGTGAAGAAGGGGCCGTACGAGTTCCGAGGTCATGGGGCGCTCCAGGTGAGCTACGCCTTCAGATTATCTTGCCCCAAACATTTTTTTTATATTGTATTAACGAACATTTTCGTCAGGCAAGCAATGTAATAAGGTACCGGTCTTGTCTCCCAATGAAGAGGAGAGATTTCACCAGTTCTTCGAAAAGATAGGGGAGGGGCACTTTAAGATTCCAGTGATCTTGAACTCAAGAACCTTTTATATATATTTCACCCTCGGGCGAGTCGAGGTATCTTCAAGAGACGGCAGTACGGCCGAAGGCAACGTAGGGGGTGAGGCCGAGGACGAGCTCAGGGTAGAGGTTGCCGCTTCTGCAAATCATGCAAGTGAGTCTAGGGAGGAAATGAGGACCTTTCTCCACGCTTCCGATTTAGATCTGTTGAAGTTGATCCGAGGAAATGGACCGAGGCCCTTAGGTCTCGCTCTTAGTAACTCGAGCTCAAATTCTGGCTCTAGGTTGGGGTTAATAGGATTTTGAGATATTCCCCAAGCTTAGATTAGATAATATCTAATATAAATGTTATGTTTTCTTTGGTTTAATGTTACTCCATTTTTGGCAGCGATGTCCAGGAGAATCAAGCTTAGCAAGCTAGCCAAAGTCGCAGCTCAAAAAGCCATAGCCCCTTCCTCAAAAGGCATGGTTATATTTGAGGGCTCCAAAACGGGGTCCAGGAAGAAGGCCCTCGATGATGGGCTCCAGGGAAAATAGGTCGCCCCACTGCCGGAGGCGA
>CM018915.1:11149548-11154548 GCA_009663005.1 Actinidia chinensis | reverse complement strand
CTAAGAAATGACTCTTCGATGGTCAAATTGGATGATCAAAAAATGTATGTAGAGAGAGAGAGAGTATGTGCTCTTAGGGCTGAATTTGCGTACCTTTTAGGAAAATGAAGCCAGAACTTATGTGGCACAACTCGACACGTGCCTTAACGAGTCAACTGCCATGTCACTTGACAGACTGCAACTCAACGCATACTTGGACACGCCGACTCCAGTGTCATCCGTGCGTGCACATATGGTAATATTTATTACTAGCCATTCTCAAAGTTTGATTTCTATAAACAAGTATTACAACTAGGGACTTACAGCTTTGAAGACAAATCCAATGGTGCTTGGAATATTTCTCCCACTTATAATATATGTGGCATAAAGATAGGGGCGGAGCCAGAATTTAGGTTTAGTAAGGTTAAAATTGTTAGAACTTATGTTCAACGGGGTCAAAATTATAGAATTTATAGAATTTATGGCAAATTACTATTTTTTTGTAGGATCAAAATTGTCAGAACTTATGTTCAGTGAGGTCAAAAATATAAAATTTATAGAATTTAGGATAAATTACTAATTTTTTGTGGGGTAAAAATTATATTTATGATTAATTATATTAGGGATAATAGTATTTTTTTAAGTGGGGTGCCCTAGTGTGGCTCCACCCCCGCATGAAGACACCTAAAAGAAAATTGAGAGAGAGTGGGGGAGAGGGGACAAGAGGGGACAAGAGGCAAAGGGAACTATTGGAATTCAGAACACCCCAACCCATCCTTGGGGACTAACAACTAGAGTGGTGCTTCTCCCTCACTAGCACGAGACATACCGAAAGAGTCCCTCGAACAAAGCTACGAAAGGCTCAACACTATCTGAACTCGTGATCAGATCTTTGATGTTGAGGATAGTTTTATCATTTACTTTCCTGAGAATCAAGCCTTTAAAGTTAAACCATAGTGTCCTCCAAAGTGAAGACTGTCATGGCCTTATAAGGACAAGATCCTATTGGGATTAGAAACAAAGAGAATGAGATGGTTCTCCATTGTGACCCTAAAAATAGATGGCCTCAAGGGTGGTGATTATTCATTCAACTTTTTCACACTCAAGGCTGGCATTCAAAATCCATTCCATGAAGCATGATGATTTGGGTGATGAGATAGAAGATTATCCATTTATGTATCAAGAGATTCAAATGTTTATGATCAAAATCATTCTTCGAATGAACATCACCATAGTCGCGTGTGTTCAAAATTTGAATGTTCCTTTATGGGTTATAGAGAGTACATGATTTGTTTAGCTATTAGAGATTTCTTTTGCTGTTATAAATTCAAGGTATAGATAACTCAATGTTTCTTCTCCACCAAACTAAAGCCTTTCTTCTTGGGTTATAATTTGACCAATGCATTCAATCCAATGCCCTCAGTTAGTGTTTTTGGAGCAATGTTTCTCCTCTTATATAAAGTGGGTCACACTATATTTAATACTTGTAGGACCTATATTTTATGTGAGAGAAAGTGTCACAGCTCGAGACCCACCCTATGCGGATCGTGGGCACGTGATGGCCGGTGGCTGGCCCACCAAGGCCTACATACCTTCAACCTGTGCATACTCATTTAAAATGATACAAATTTTTCGCTTTCTTTTCCTGAAAACGTCATAATACTATAAATAAATAAAGTGATGTGCGCACACAATACAGAGGCGTGCGCCTAAGTATTTTAATTTCACATACATTCCCTAGGATAAACTTAATTTACATAACTTCAAAAATAGAAATGGGGTCTAGCCCAAAAAAGACATACTAAGGCCTGGATACAAACTAATATTACTGCATGTCAACCTCCTGCTTGTTCTTACATTGACTTCCTGAAAAGTTTCGAAAATATAAGATAAAACTTAGTGAATAACATCAAGCCTGAGTAAAATATCATGGATCATTTTCATACATACAATATTAATTTCAAAAGTATGTGAGTATAAACATAACTTTTTCGAAACATATGACTTTCATACACTTGAAACTCCAATAGCCATGGCATAACCTACTAACTACATGAAATAGGTAACAACTCGGTATAACATAACATGATGACCATATAGGTCGGGTTCCTCTTTAGGCCAGAGATATCTCGATTATAGATGGTTTATTTCAAGTCCCCCATCTACCTACTAGGACCATTAGACTTGATTAAGGTCCCACCACGGAGGACCCCGAGTGTCACTATGCATATATACTTTGAACATAATTTATTTCACATGTAAACCAATATCCATGTTTTTTTTTTCATAACACAATAACATAGCATATATTTTGAAGACATGGCATATATATTGTGAACATATCATTAATGTATTGAAAGCATGGAAACAATTGAATATACTATTTTGAAAATACGAATGTATTGAAACTTTTTGAAAATACGAAAATTTATTCATGGTATTGTGTTACTCATCTTACTTCTCTTGACTAGGTGCTACACAAGGCGTTCCTACAAGTAAGGTACTTAATATCAATATTAGTTTCAATAGTCCTAAAGTGTAACCTATTAAACTAATACGACATGTCGACTCGGTTTTAGATGCCTAGTTCTAGTACAACATCCTTAGGACAGGAGTAGGCTTGAGATCCTAAGTTAACATTCATGATCAGGAAATACTTGACTAGGATGAACATATAAAAATTAAGATTTAGACATTGATCCTTCAACACTAATGGTCGTTCCTGTCTCCTTGCCTCACATTCACCTCGAGACAAGATTCTACCTTCTACGGTCCAATCTCATTTGAAATAGACTTGAGACCTTTAATTTTTGGTAGATCATGGGTTCAAAATTTCATTCCAAATGAAGAAGTGACGCTTAAATGAAAGAAACACCAAAATTATAAAATAGTGGTTGCTGATATAGATTTTGGTCAATTTTAAACTCCAATATCTCACAATATATAAGGCATTAGATTCACAATCTTATGATGGGGTTTAGAAGGTCTACGAGTTTACTTTCCAACGCTTCAAACCGTTAATCAATCCGAGTTTTCTAGAGAAAGTTATGTCCATTTTACAAAATAGTGTTTGAGCTGTCCGGGATAGAGTGTTTGCAGCAGTAGGCTTATGGGATAACAGCAATTTCAACCACAAACTCATCAAAAACTTATCCAATCACCAACCCAAACCTCTGCAAGTTTTCTAAGGTTCATATATATACCAAAGGCAACATACGCGGGGTGGGTGGGTGCGTGAGTGGAAGTGTTTTTGGAAGAAACACATGGGAAATAATCTCATATGCCCACCTCTAATCATTTATTTGTACATCCCTCCTTCTAATTAGCCACTTGATCCTTATTGGTCACTTTGACTTTAGATAATTACAATTTGATCCTAAATAAATAAAAAATTAACATTAAAACATAATAAATGAATTTAACATTGAAGACTCTATATACTTTGCTATGAATGATAATCAGAAATATGCCTTCATCGGCTTAGTAATCAAATTGCCAATAATTGTCTTTATTGGGTTATCAAAATAAGCATTTGGCTCCAAAATTCTAAAATACAATATTTTTTTTTGAAAAAAAAAAATTTTTTTTTTTTATCTTTCAAAGCTCATAAAGGGTTTTTGTTTTAACATTTTTCCCGAAATAAAATTTGATTCAAATATAACAGTGTTTGAACCCGCTTCGACCCAAAAATATTTTGGCAAACTATTTTCACAAAGCATGATGGTTCTCCCTTTTTGTAAAGCTCTATTTTTTCTTTCAACAATCCCTTTTGTTTGAGGTGTCTAGGAAGGCTGAAAAATTCTGTTCCAAACCATGGTTTCTCATCACAAAATATTTCAAACAGTTTGTATCAAAATTCGCCCCATGATCGGTTCTAATTGAGGTAATTGAATACCCCTTTTTCTTTTGAACCTTTCTACAAAATTTTGTGAAAAAGTCAATTGTATCATCTTTATGAGTTAAGAAGAATGTCCATGTAATTCTTGAATAGTCATAAACAAAAACAAGTGCATATTAGTTTCCACCAAGACTCAAAGTTCTTGATGGTCCAAATAGGTCCATGTGCATTACTTGCAGTGGTCTGGTAGTATTGAGCATATTTGTGAATTTAAAAGAAGTTCTCGTTTTCTTTCCCATTTGACAAGTATCACAAATCTTGTCATTTTCAAATTTGATTTTGGGAAGTCCTTTCACCAAATCATGTTTTTAAATCTTTTTAAGTATGTTCATACTAATATGACCAAGTCTTCTATGCCACAACCAACTTTCATCACTATTCATAGCGGCAAGGCATTCAGTTGCACAAGAAGACAAATCATTTAAATCAAACATGTAGATATTGCCTTGTCTATGCCCGGTGAGAATAGTTTTGTTATTATTGACATCTATTACATCACATTTGATGAATTCCCATAAACCTTCATTCCTTTTTCAACAAAATTGACTAATGCTCAAAAAATGTGTTTGAGTCATTTAAACAAGTAGAAACTTTTTCAATAGTATGTTAAGGATTCTTACCAATACTATACTGCCTACCTTACTCAGATGATTTTTTCGTTTGTCGTTGTCTCTGAAGGTGACAAATCCTCCATCCTTGGATTTGAGAGATGTAAATTGAGTCTTATCTCCCGTCATGTACCTTGAACACCCGATATCCAAGTACCAATGATTTTTGATAGATTTTGCTTGAAAACATACCTACAAAATGGTTCATTTTAGGCACCCAAATCATCTTGGGTCCTTGGGGGTTAGTTCTCAATGGTCTTCTTAGGACCCATGCATTTTTAGGAATATTGACGACTTGATCTTGAAGGTGAGATTATTATTATTTTTGAGTAAATTTTTATTTTTATTTTTCAAAGTAACTATCTCATTCAAACCAGTTTTTTTCTTGAAGAGTTTAATTATTTGCATGCAATTTTATAGTATTTTTACACTAATCATTATAGCCTCTTGCAATTCTTTCCTAAAAATGAATTCATCATCAATATTCAAAGCTTACCTCATCTCTTTTTTTGCCA
>CM018915.1:11132048-11137048 GCA_009663005.1 Actinidia chinensis | reverse complement strand
TTGCTATCAATGGAAATTTTATTTTAAAATTCTATATTAGTCATAATTTTTTCAATACTATTTAGTAAAAAAACAAACAAAGGAACATGAAAGAGAAGAGTGAATTTTATAAGATGGAAACACAAAACTTGAATATGAGCCATACAAGTATTGATCCTGTGCTATGTACGGATAAGTGATTACAAAGTTTAAGATTGTTTGTTTAGTTATTTAATCAATTTTAATTTACAAATTTATCATTTATTTATATGTATTTGTGATTAGATTTTTAATTTTAATTCTTTTAGAAGTTTTTAAAATAAATTTTTTAGAAGACTAATAAGCACTCCGTAAGTTAATTCTCATAAGTTAATTTACTCCATAAGTTAATTCGCATAATTTTGTTGCATGAATTGAAAAAGATTACAAAAATGAGAAGAAAATAACTACATATATTTTTTAACAAAAATATTGTTTTCTTTTCATTTGGTATTACTTACTCAAGAGAAGTTTTTTTTTTAAGACAGTGATTTTACTTCACTTTCATAAGACATAGATTTTTTTTAAGAAAATTATAATTATTTCACAGAAATTTGAGTGTTTTCTTTCTTTCCTTTTTTTAATACAGTTTATTGCTTTCCTTAAGATATTATATTCCTAAGGAATTTTTAAATATTAAATATAAATAATTTACTTAAAAAAATATCATGTAAAAAAAGAGAAACAATGACAAGACTTTTCATTATTTTTTTTGAGAAACTACGTTTGCTTTAAAACGCGACTTTAATGTGTTCGTGCTCGTGCTCGTACTCGTACTCGTGCCACTTAATGTCTTCTTCTCTTTCTTTCCTTCTCTCCTCTACTGCTCGCGACGATGGCCCCATGTCGTCTCTCTCGTTTGAAATTGGTCTGTGTCTGCAGAGACCAATTTTTCTTATTCGATGGATGATGATGGCCGATGATGGCCGTGGACGAGGGCAGAAGCTATGGCCAAGTGGTTTCGATCTGCTGAGTATGGCTTTTTACATGGTGATTTTGGGCAAGATCCGAGGTATGGTTACATATTTGACCCAAAATCCCTTCTTGACACTTGTGTAGATGTCTATGTATTGTTCCTGTTTTTTAGGACTTTCATATCTTTACCTCTGTTTGAGCATGGTAGATGGTTTGTACAGCTTCTTTTCTACTCTTCTCTATTTCTTGCTTTGCTGTTGTGATTTTTTATGTGGTTTAAGATTTTGAATATTTGTTTTTGTGACTGGGTTTCTAAATACACTCGTTGTCTCAGTTTCTTAATGACTCCGTACAAGTGATGGTTAGATTTGGATTCCAGATTTTTCAATTATTTATCCGTAATTGCGGATTTTCTCAATTTCGACTCTTGATTATTTTCCTCTAGAATATTTCTTGTTATAGAGGAGTATTATCTCGGTGAATGAATGTTAAAGAATCAGTTGATTCAAGCTGACCTCTCATGTGAAAAAAAATTCCTTTTTTACCAAAAAAAAAAAAGATTGCTTATTATAGATTTTTACCTCTTCCTGTGTTTATTTGCAGTACAATTGAAGTATTTAACGCCCTCAATTTGAAAAGATTATAGAACAAAAAGTGCTCCCAATTCCAAGATAAAACTCATTGTAGACTCCTGACCAATCCCATCTACCCTATTTTTTGCATAACAATTATTGCTTCAAGAGGTAAATGTTTGCTGCAATTATGTTCACTCACCGGATAAAATGGGTTAATATTACCTTTTTGCCACCAAGTTTGGCTCTTCCAAATTTTGGCAAAAGATTTGGCCAACCATTAGAGCTCCATTTTCTATTAGCCTTTACCAAATTTTGGCAATGACAAGACTTTTTTCCAATCATTGGAGATGCTTCATCAAATCAATTTGATCATCCTACTTGATTTCAACATTTCTGAAAACCCCATTATCCTGACTTAGTTTCCTTAAAACCCGTCAAAGTGCATGGAAGATAGTGTCACGCATAACCTTTTCACATTCTCAAAATTGTGTCCAAAGCACAACTCATATGTGTCTAGGAAGATAAGTTCTATTCTTCGAGGTGGTGTACTGATGCTCAAGAGTCGGCTTAGATTGGATGTATAATAACCCAAGTATGTCCAGTGGCAAGAGTTAAGAGGAATCCGACGATCTAAATAAGTAATCGATTTGTGAATAGGAGTTGTATATGATTTAGTCTAGCATATCTGAGATGATGAATTGGCATTTACGGTTGGTGAAGAGAGTTGATACATTACGAGTTCCCATGTGATTATGATTGAAATTAATGAAAAAATATGAAAATTGTTCACGGCCATGGCCTTTTATTTTATCATTGCTCTTTTTTCTTGATAGTTATTTTACTCGATACATATACTAATTAAATAAATATATCATATATATCTAGTGACGTGTCAAAAAGTTCATTTTGTATTTCTTTAAAGTGACTAATTATGTGATAGTTTTTACTCCAAATTTATGCATATCCAATTTAAAAGCATATAATTATGTTCGGTAGCTAATCCGTTAGTTAACGTGCCAAGAGAATTGGTGAATTGGTGGGTGGCATGCTTAGACAGGTACACTGAAGGTCTTGCCAAATGATGGTTCAATTAGATATGTTTTTGTAATTTGAATGATGAATATGCTAATCATATTCTATTCTTCTGATAAAATACTAGCCAGGTATGGTGTACTGGTAGACACTTAAATTTGGTGAGGTCTGTCTCGATTTTGATTGATCAAATGTTGGTTTGGCTTTAAGTAGAAATGAATGGAAAAACATTGTGGCCTCTATCTTCTTTTATATCTGGTTTTGTCTAATGATTTTTTTTCACAAAGGCTTGGAGTACTTGTCATTCCTAGAAATATAGATAAGTTATATTTTCATCCACATTACAATCAGTCTCTTATCTCATTTCTATTGTTTCCCTGGCCAACATATGTTTAGAATCTTTAGATGGGTTAGATGACTTTAACTAGGATGGGATCAAATATAGCTCCAAACCATGTGGGCATGATTTTTGTCTATCTGCATGATTCATTATCTCATTTTTGTGATTTTTCTGTCACTGTTATGTTAATGATGCAAAGCATTGTCCTTTTTCCCCCAATAGTAGTTTAAAACTTGGAAAAAAGGCTATGGTTCCCAAAATTTTCTTTAACTTGACTTCTATTTTCAAATATTTAGGTTGCGTGGTTTAGTTTTATGATATTTTATTGTCTCATGGTTGCTGATTATGCAAGTACAGAATTATTCTTAGATTTTGCATCTGATATTGAATTCAATGATGATAAATTTATGTTTGGTTGTAAATGTGTTCCTTTGGTTTTTGGAAAATGGTGAAAAAAAATAATGATTATAATAGTGATTATGAAGTGTGGGGTTGTGGAGATGATAGAAAATCGAATACGGACGATAACGGTGGTGAACAGGGGAATTCTGATGGCTGAACGTTGCATGGCGGGCCTGCAAGACAGCAATAGTAAGAGGGACTGCTCGGAGCTATTCTGGGGACAGCTATCTGACGGTCAAGTTAGTGACTAGAAAAAAAGAGAGCGAGAGCAAGAGCAAGATTCTTTCTTAGAGAGAGAAAGTGAGGAGAGATAGAGTATTGCTTACTTGTTAGAGAAGGTCTGTCCCCTTTTATAGTGTAGCTCGACATATGTAAGGATGCGCTGATTGCCATGTCAATGAGTAGGCGACTCCAATCATGCTCTTGGGGTGTGGTTTGTAGCTAACCCATCGCATCATTGGAGTTGGGACCCAAGCGTGCTGGTGGCAGAGGGAACTTGCCGTGCACGTTACTTTTTGACCCTGAAGCCTGGTCTTGTGTATCTCCGTTGGGATAAGTTCATCGATAGAGCTCTCGTGCGAAGGGGCCGACCAAACTTGCTATGAAGCGATAGTCCGATGGCGGCGCTCGCTCAAGCTCGGCTGGGATGAAGCAGGATATTTTATCCTTCCACAATTGCCCTTCAGCTCGCATGAGTTCGGTCAAAAACTGTAGAGGTTATGGGAGCTAGTTGCCATCAAACCTTGGTTTGAGGTAGCCCGGATGCAAGAGCAAGTTGTCCTTCCACTATCCTTTCTATGCCACGTGTCAACATCTTATTTACTGTGGAGCTCGGTTAGAGCACGAAACTCGAAGCGGCACACCTACCCTTAGGCGCTGTTTGGACGGCAATTGGAGCGAGTTCAAGTTCCCTATAAAGGAAACTCGAACCAACTCACTGTTCACCTTGCATCTCGAGCATATTAGAGAGAGGGAGACTGATAGAGCGAATTAGAGCATCTACAACCCACGCGTTGTATCGTTCTTCCATGCGTCACAAACAACAAAACCCCCCCTTTCTTGCCCCCCTCTTCTCTTTTTTTCCATTGCGTTTCCGTTCATCGATAATCTCCGAACAACCACTGTAAGTTTCTTTTATAATTTTTTTAAAAAATCTGCATTTTTTCGATTTTCTTGCCCCTAGATTTAGTCTGAGTCGGTTGCGATTCCCCTTTGTCGCCTTAGGTATCTTCATTCTTCACACAATCCTGCTTTTGAAAATGCCTCAAATCACTTGTTCGAGTCTGCCATGGCCGCTCGTTTGCCATTGACGAGCGGCTGCCACGCCTTTCAGATGTCGAGGGCCCTGGGCTGTTCCTTGGTTTATTTCTACTGTCAACGTGGGTCCATCTTGCGCCTATGTTGCTGAATCTTGTAGCGGCAACTCGGCGGCATGTTAGGATTTTAGAACATGAAACTTAACCGAGCCTAACTGCTGGTGCACCACAACGTTGCCCTAGCATGCTTTAGGAGGGATCCCGAGATCCCGAATGACGTACTTGTAAAGAGACCTGGACCGAACGAAGTAGCCGCAATGGTGCGAGGACACGACGATTGAGTCCCGGTCCGCACGTGACTGATTCACCAAGTTGGACTTTGCTTCCTGATTAGTCCAATGGTAAAAGAGGTCATGGCTCACCGCGACCTTGCCTTTATGCAGATGTCTATCAACTTTGTGA
>CM018915.1:11099548-11127048 GCA_009663005.1 Actinidia chinensis | reverse complement strand
ATTGACCCAATTATTTTGATGAAGAACCTGGAGACCACCCTTGGTGTCCTGAAGGAGTATGGTTAGGAAAGACGGGTCTGAGTGCTTGGTTGCTCCCAGTGTCAAGTCTGGCTCCAGGCAGAACGGGTAATAGTGGCATACTAGTGATGCTGTTTTCATGCAGTCAATGTCTGTTAGGAAGTCACTGCTAAGACCTAGTGCCTCTGATAGTAGTTTAGACAGTTTCTCCTTTAGTCTGATGAAGGTTTCCACGTAATTGCTGATTGCTTTTCTGTATATTGTATCATAACTATTAGTTTAAGCAGTAAAGGACTACAAAAAAAGAAATTGAGGATGCATATACAATACCTGCAGACTAGAGGTAATGCATCAGAATCTAGGACACCGTCGTCGTAGTTACAAGCTATTGAATCCCTCCAATTTGCAGCTTTTGCAACGAGGAGGTCTCCATTGCAGTAAAACCTCACTCGTTGCTTAGCATCGCGTGAGTACCATGCCATCTTCACCTCCGTTGGCTGCTCGTGGAATTGCTTAATGCCTTCTATCATTTCGTCCATGTCCTCAACAGGAATTCCATGGTTAACCATTTGGAAAAAACCCCATGTTTCTGAAGCTTCTCTAATTTCCTTTACAATCTTCTCTCTTGGGCGACTTGTAAAACCTCCGAGATCTAGCACCGGAACCTGGAGGGTACCATTACCACCATTTTTAGACAATCTCTTTTCTAGGTTTTCCGGTGAGTGGATGAAGATCCTGGGGATCTTCACCACACCACCATCTAAAAGGGCCCTTGACACCGGCCTTAGTTTCATCGAACACCTTCACCTCTTTTGCTTTATCGTAATCTGATTCGTTACGCTCGACTTCCCTGGGGTTATGCATGGCTTGCATCCCCGTGGTGGTCATTGATATCTATTAGGGTAACTTTGTTGGGGATTTGTAGAGGGCTGAGAAGAGTGACTTAAAAGCTTATGTAGAGAGAGAAGCAAGTAGGGCAAAACGGTCGAGACAGAGAGGTACCCACTTTAGTCATTTTTCCATAACTATATCATTGCAGAAGCAAATGGAAAACTATGAACGACAATCCCCAGCTAAATGAGGGGACCTTTATAAGTTACTTGGATTGTCTACCTCTCTGTGTCACTACTTTCCATATAAGGAAAAGTTGGTTACTTTCTTGGATTGTATATTTATATGCCTGCGCAAATAAGACACAGGAAAGGACTATCTGAAAGTATTGTAACGTGGTAAGATAGGGACGTTTGAACTTCACTACAGATATATTCAGTCCAGGTTTGGCAGGAATCTCTCTCTCTCCACTTAGGCATGTTAATGTTATCAGTTGAATGATTGAACACTTTTATACGAGTGAAAGTTGTAGCAAGCACGCTGACATAACTCATGTTTAAAAAAGCTCTAAGCAGCTTATAGAAACTGCAAGAATCACTCCAAAAAAATCTTGCAGTTGCTCTTAGATCTGCAAGTAGATTATTAAAAATCATTACTTGGCCCATTCTTTAGAGATCTATAGTAAACAGTAGAGATGACAAATCATTGGCACTTTCTATAATTTAAATTCCTGTGCTTATTGAATGTTTAACTGATTGTGATAGATTCTTTTGCTATTAAGTACTATCATGACTATAGGGATAATTTCAATTATCTCCCCTGAGGTTTCTAACAAATGCCGGAACTTTTCTTATAGTTTCTGAAATTGCGCTGTCCTTCCTTCCGTTTGCCAACATTCTCTAGGCTCTCCCTTCCCCTAAAACCACCTAGACGGCATTGCATTTGGAGTACAAATAACATAACTAAACTTGTCAAAAATTATCTACATCGTGAAAAAAGTCTTTTACCATTCCCTTCAAAAGCATTCCAGTGTGTGAGTGTGTGTGTGTGTGTGAGAGAGAGAGAGAGAGAGGAGAATCAACTCTCAATGTGAATATGTAAATGATTTGAAGACTTTGGTGAGGATGTCATCTATTTGAAGTGGTTGATCAGTTCGAATATTTGAAAACAATATTTTGAAAAAATAGCTTGTAGATCTTGTCCAGTTAAGTTTCTTTCTTCAATTTGTGCTTGGATCAAACATAGTAGAGTTACTGAAAATATTAGGTTTATGGGTGTATGATTTGTGTGTGAAATCTGTGAGGTTTTGTTGTACATATTTTGGAAATGATAAAAAGTGTGGTCTTTGTGAAATTGGTGCTAATACATGAACAAATTAGAGGAATTTCTGAAATTGTTCTTAATAACTTGTTTAATTAGGTTTTTTTGCTATGATTTATGCCATTTTGTGAAATTATGCAACTAATTTTTGTAAGGGTTGGTGAGTATATATATATATATATATATATATATATATAGAGAGAGAGAGAGAGAGAGAGAGAGAGAGGTGGTTAAAGGCGTTTTTGAAGTAGGAATAGTATGACATTAACATCTCTTAGTAAAGGAGAATCAATCTCGAGAATGTCAACAAAGGCAGTAATGTTTTGGTAACGAAGGAGAAATCTAT
This sequence comes from Actinidia chinensis, assembly GCA_009663005.1. NCBI lineage: Eukaryota > Viridiplantae > Streptophyta > Magnoliopsida > Ericales > Actinidiaceae > Actinidia > Actinidia chinensis. The sequence goes on along the minus strand of CM018915.1, from coordinate 11,124,533 downwards.
CTAGGGAATGTCAACAAAAGCTAGCAAGGGCGGTCAATTCAATTTCAGGAATTAAATCACAAGAAATGTCTGGCCTTATATGTATTTTGTTAGAAACCTATGGAGAGAGTTAAGTGAAATTAACCCTTCACTATAAAAATATTAGAACTAGCTGGAACATTATGAGGTCGCAGGCATATGGAATAATTCCATTGAAATTTTCACATAGTCAAAAGAAAAAAACTCATCCGTTGGAATGCAAAGACTGGCTGTGAACAAAAGTGATGATGGAATATATATATATACTCCATGTAAAGCATTCTCTGCTGATAGCCTTCACTGATTAAATTCTTGCCAAGAAATATTGGGTCAATCGAGTGAGATTTGATTCACTTCATACCTAACTAAAACAATTCTTTTTTCTCAATTTTCAAATGGAACTAAGTGAGAGATTTTAAAATCTCAGATCTTTGATATTTTTTGCCAAGTTCACTTGTCTGCTTTTCAGAGTGTATGTTATAGCTGAAATTATTACGTTAAGAGTGATTATTCAAAATCAAAAATCGAAAAGCATCAAAATGAAGTTTATGAGATTTTAAAGGTTTTTTTTTGAATTTTGAACAACAAACAGAAATAGAAATTGTTACAAACAAAAACCAGAAGTTACTGCTTATTAGCAGTAACAAACATGCCCGTCATGCTTTTTAGACCATTTGACCAGCATGTTGCCAAATAGGTTGCTAACTTGGGTTAATTCAACTCGAGCGAATTGAGCCCAGCTCTAAATTTCTAGTGCTTGAACATATACTGAAATGCAAGTCCATTTTTAGACATAAATTTTAGGTCCCGAGCCTGACTTGTTTTACATTGTATTAATAATATATATATATATATATATATATATAACACTGAACTTTATTATTATAGATTATGTAACAAATACTCTGACTTCGTACCCAACCCAAAATTGATGAAGCTATGGCCTCTTTCGTGAAAGGCCAACACGGTTAATACAAAATCCACTTCACATAATTATGTAGAAAACTTTTAAATAGAAGAAGCTCTAAAATTTCGCATTGTGGCTAGGTAAATTTGCCATGTGTAATGAGTTAGCTCATTTATACTTTACATATCTTTTTGTTTTCCTTTGACTCGATGTTACGTTTTATATATGTTTCAATTCTACATACATTTATTTTCCTTTTGAACTCCATCATATAATATATAACAAAGTAATAATTTAAATTACAAATAGGTGAGAACAAGAAAAAACTAGTTGAGTACAAGATGCATAAGCAAGAAAAAAAATTGTACATATTTATTGAAAATTAAAATTTATTTTTTAACAAAATTAACATTTTCTATTGTTTGTCGTTAAAATAATAGGATAGTGTTTAATGAAAATAAAATAATTACGAAACAATTTTAAGCAAACTAATTAACTGATTTGCTCAAGATGAAATATATTATATATATATATGATATATATATATATATATATATATATATATATATATTACATGCGAAAAATTATTGGTAATTTATAAATCACCACATGGCCAAAATTTATGGTTTTACATGCTTCTGTTTATGGATATATTATATGAGTGACTCTTCTAATAAATTATCTGGGCCTATCCCACAACATCATTGTATTGTGAATTGTGTACGCACGCATTCCCTCTCTCCCCTTCCCTTGGGAATGTATGTTCATTCCATCGATCATGGGAAATGGAGATGACAAACTTCATCTTTATTTATTTTCTTCTACCTCTATTTCCATTTCAACTTGTTCATTGTTTTGTGTGAATTCGTTCTTCATCTTTAATTATTTTCTTTGAACATGAATTGCTTGTTCTTCGTAGTTTCTTTCATTTCTCGGCAACAAGAGAATTAAACCTTGCGCTCTAGGATTTTTATTTTCCTTTTGGTGATTGATTTAGATTCAATTGAATCATGATTATTTTTGTTTTTCTAGGACACATTGCCAATAGTAGTTGATGGTTTTGGTTTTGGTTTTGGTTTTCTCCATTGCCTAGAATAGAAATTAAAAAACTTTGGTACGAACGAAGTAGGGGTGTTTATGGTCCAGACTGGTACGATTCTATAAGAATTCAGTAACTAATCTATTTTTAACGGTTCTGAAAAAATGAGAACCAGAACCTAACCATTACAAGTATAGAACCAAACCAAAATTAATCCGCCTTATCGGTTCGGTTCCGGTTCGGTTCTGGTTCTGGTTCAATCCAATTAACATTCTAAATATTTTTATAAAATATAAAATTATAAATAAAGTTGTTTATTTAAATAACTTATAAATTTATTAATATTTCAAGTAATGAACCAAAATTAGGACAAATAGTTCATAATAATTGACTCGACAAATGATATTACATCAACCAAATCTAATATAGCAACTAACAACTCATAAAAGTTTAGAATTCATACATGGATAACAATAAAAAAAAGAAATAAACGAAAAACTGAAAAAGAATTTCATAATAGATATAACAAAAAAAAATCAATGATAAAAATTTTGGATAGAAAAAGAATGGTGGAAAGGTGGATTGTTGATGACGAAGGGGATGAAGAATTTGAAAGTAGTAAGTAGTAATCCTAATATCCCATGAGAAAAGTGAAAAATTTTGTGAGGAAAAAGCCAAGTATATCATACGCAAGTGGTTGAATTCGGCTGTTAGTAATTAGGTTCTTCTACAATAAATATGGTGTATGCGTTTTTTATATATATATATATGTTCCGGTTTCGAACCACTGGTTTTTTGAAAAGAAGAAAGAAAAAACCCCGGTGGGGGTATAAAACCCGAAAACCATATTTATACGGTTTTCTTAATTTTTTTAAAATCAAGAAGAATCTAACCATTTTTTAAGTATATTAAAAAACCAAGCCAAAAAAAAAACACGATTCGATTTGGTTCGATCCGATTCACCGATTTTTGAATTTTTTTGGACACCCCTAGAACAAAGCCAATAAATTATTATCAGCATTGCGATAAGCTAAAGCTTGTAGAGTAGTTTATTATACGCCAGCATAAATGATCTTTGATTGCGGCGGTTGCATTTTCTATGGGTTTTCATATTATAATATATTCATTATTTCTATAAGATCTTCAAACATAGACCAAGCACGGGGTCAAAAAAAAACCCAGATCAGGAATTTAATGAAAATTGAGGCCTGGCTGACTCGATCAAAATAGTCCAAAACCAGGTAAATTTCGGATGGACTTAGTAAATTACTTGGACTGGGCTGGATCAAAGCTGGATCAAAAACCATAAGACCAAAGAAATAGACAAACCCCAGGGGAAGCTACTTAGACTATTTTATCACCATTACAAAAATCCATTCATGTCAACATTAGCAGGTTTAATTGAATTTTGTTCCCATAAATGATTGCCCGGTATCACTTAACCTACGCGCCACCCACCCCAAACTAAAAATTCAATCAACTTGCCCCTTTATACGATTGAAAATTGTCACGTTAATACTTTCGTTAGCCATCCGTTAAACTCAAATTTAGAACCAAAAAGTTCAAATATGACTGTAGAGAGAGGCACTGTTTCATAAACAACTTTTAAAAAGTATTTTAAAAACTGCTTTTGAAAACCAATCAGTGAGATACGGACACTAATTAACCATTTTCTAAGAACATATTTCTTGCTCAAAATGATTTATTAAATATCTTTAGTGCATTAGTACTAGTTACAACCCAATATTGCATATGTGACTGCATGGAACAACCATATATATATATATATATCAAACTAGCTCTTATGAAGAATAAAACCAAGCTCTGACATGCATGAAGCAAATTGCCAAAAACTCAGACCAAAGTACGTACCAACATGCCCTAGATTTATTTATTATATCTTAATTTGAAGCATGCATGTATAATTAAGGCAGCTTCAAAGCTTAAAGTGAGGAAGGGCTGAGGTGACTAGTCCATAGTTGTTCTTGTAAAAGGCAAAATATTCATGGCATAGGAATTCTCTATAAATAGGGGACTCATTGTCAGACAGAAGTTCCTTAATGACCCCAAATGGCTTGGCCATTCTCTTGCTGTTGGGTGAGAAGAAACATGCAACTGATAGCCTTGGCCCAATGAGTTGGGCCACCACTCTGTGCTCCACACTCTTGAACTTGTCATTGGTAATCATCTGCACAAATAAATAAGGGGTAAATTAGTCTTTTTACCCTTAAACTATTAGCCAACTCTCACTTTGGCCTTTTAATTTAGATTGATAGAATTAAAACACCCAAAAACCCGAGCTCCGAAACAATCTTATTTTCCTGCTCAAAGTTCACCTCGGTGCCCTAGGTATTTTCCCCATCTCTCCCTACATCTCTCCCCCTCTCTCTCCACAAATAAAGCAAACCACCTTTTTATAGATGTACACTACATCTCTCCCCCTCTCTCTCCACAAATAAAGCAAACCACCTTTTTATAGATGTACACTATGATCAATTTTTGTAATTAACAAAGGAAGATAGAAGATCAAAAAATAATGATGCTACCAAGGTGCATAAATAGTGCACCCCCTCTAAGAGTCGCTTGGAATTTCGACTCCATCCTTTGGAATTTTAGCGAACACCATGGGAAATTCAAACAAGTAGACTGTAGTTTTACCTGCATAAGATCGCCGATGTTTGCAATGAGCGTTCCATGAATAGGAGGCACATCAACCCATTGATTCTGGTGAAGAATTTGAAGACCGCCAATAATATAATCTTGGAGCAGAACTGTGAGAAAAGTTATGTCAGAGTGCTTTGCGTTGCCCATGGTGAGGTTGGGCTCAGGGCAAGCTGGGTAATAGAGCATTGCCAGTGACTCATTTTTCAAGCACTCAATGCTTGAGAGGTAGTCACTTCTTAGCCCTAATGCCTCTGAAAGCAACTCAGACATTGTCTCCCTCAATTTGATCATGTACTTCACATATTCTTGCACTTCATTTCTGCAAAATCAAATTTTTATTATTAAACAAATCATGGACAATGCCAAAGTTCAAAACAAACTCCTCTTGTGATATTAGTTATAAATATGCTTAAATTTTATAAATTTGTCTCCTCAAGTTTTTCTAACAAATGTAATACTCGCCTCAAGTTTTTTCTTCTTCAAAATTAGTAAAGTTTTAGCTAATTAGTGTTTTGAGATCATATTTTTGCAGTGTAGAAATTATCTACCTTTGATTTAATTTTTACAATTTTTGTTGGGTAGAAATTAATATTTCGTATTAACTTTTTTTTGTGTGTATGCGTTCACCACCTAAAAAATAAAATTTAGGCAAGTCTGCTTGTTCACGTTGATTTTTAATCATTTTGTAGATTCAATTTCTTTTCTTTTCTTTTTAAGTTATTTTTTTGGGTATTGCATTACTCCACCATTAAAGGCGTGGAAGCGGCAACGAGATATGTGAAGTGGAAGATATATGTTAATTAATAATCCAATAAAAGCTAACTTAGAAATTGGAATAATCAAAGATCAATCCACATATTTTATTTATTTATTTATGTGTTCAGATTTCTCTGTTAATGGTGCAACTAAGGGTCGTCAATGGATCGGCCCAATCAATTTTTTGTCAGGCCGGGCCGGTTTTGGGTTGGATTTGATGAGTTTTAACTGGTCAATGGGTCGGGTCGGGCTCGCCTATGGGCCAAAAAGATGAGACCTAAACCCTGTTCAAGAACCTTAAGGGGCCTAGGCCTATGGGTCTTTAAATATTTTTTGTAAATATAATTTATTTTAAATTAAAATACAAAAAATATCAAAGATAAAAAATTAATGCATAATTACATGAAATCATCCATAGATTTTTGATTTTTTACATATAAAATATTATAAAAAATTAATGACTTTGAGGTGAGTCACGGACTAAGTCTTCGGGTTGGATCACGGGTCGGACCTTGGATCGGCCTACGAATTTCAAAATTGTACCCAGGCCTTACCCATACTATCCTGGGCTTGAATCGAGTTTGAACTCTTTGAACCACCAACGCCTGTTGAGCCAGTCCAAAACCAAGCCAAGCTATGGGCCGCGATTTTTTTGATGACCCTTAAGTGCAACGTGTTGTTTGACTTTAATAAGTTGGGTCAAAGTTTTTGGATTAATGAACTGGACACATAAGAGAAGACATGAATGAAATAAATGAGGTGAGGTGACCACCGCTTCTCAGGGTTTAATCACCACGTGTTAGCCACAGCTTATTGATCAACCTAATGCAATTTTATTTACGGTTAGATATAAAGAAAGAAAAATGATAATTTACCCCTTGCGGTTTTATCTAATGTGCGGTTTATCTAGTAAGAACAAAAAAAAGATGATCATAATTTATAAATGTTACCTATTCAACGAAAATATTTAAAATGATAATAGAATAAGCATGTTGATTGAATTACCAAAAAATAATAGTATTTTAAATATAAGGCATTTAATTTAAGCGCATGGACAACACGTAATCGATTTTCATCACTATTTTAAATAGATTAGTAACAAAAATAGTATAAATGATACAATTAAATAGTTAATGAGTCAATATTATTCATATTTTGGTCATTCAATCAACATTCTTATGAAGTATATAATAATTTTGTCAAAAACAAAGGCATATATGGTATTCCAACCATTATTTAGCTGACGTCATATATGGACAGTCAATCTTGCTAACGAACGATTGACGTCAAGGGTGCTTTGTGTATTAACCCGAAAACTCAAAGGTGGTCAGTGTATTTCACCCTTATTATTAAAACCTAACATTTTGATATACAAAATAAGTTATGATTTCTGTTTCGCGTGCAAGAGGTCGCGAGTTCGATTCTCGCAAGAGGAAGAAGAAGTTTTTCGTTTTTCATAAATATGTATTTATTATTAAAATCTAACACTTTTAACTTATGTGATGAGTGCTTGGTCTAATAGTATGATTCTTGCTTTGGTTGCGAGGGGGCGCGAGTTCAATTCCCGCAATACCCAAAAATACTTTTTTTTCTGGGTTGACGGGCTGGGTTTGACCCTAAAATTATTTACTTACTATGTTTAAAATTATTTATTTATTTATTTTATTATACATTTAATATTTTCACTGTTAAATTAAAAAACTTTATTGAGAAAATGCTACATAGAAGAGGAAAATAATGAGAATGTTTTTTTTTATAAGAAACTACATTTGCATAGTATATATACTATTAGATATCATAAAACTATTTTATGGGAGTTTTTGTAGTGTTTAATCAAAATAAGAGAAATTTAAAACTTTTTTTTTGGGTTAACATGATGAATTTCTTATCCTTGAAAAATGTAAACTACAGTCCACCAAGCAATTGATTAGAGTAAAAAAAGTGTTTAACCGAGGTAAAAAATGTACGAAAACATAGATGTGAAAAATATGCATTAAAAACGCATACTTTCTTCATGTTAATTTGTGTCAATTTCTTTATTTCCTCTCGAAATTAATTGATACATCCATTTCGTCGGTACTTAAAGTATCCACCCTCTGACTTCTTGAACTGAATTTCTAGAATGAACGAGCAAATTAGAATATAGCAAGGATTTTTTTTATATCTTATTCTGCATAACTACAAAATACAGTAATCATTTAGAAAATATAACAATATATAATATTAATAATACTGTAATACTAATAATAGGTGGAATATCCTGTCAAACTTGTAGGAATGAGCTTGAGTGTGTCCAGTATCATCCGTATGACGCAGTCAAAGATCCCTCCAACAAGCCACGTCCGTACAACGAGTTGGTCCACTGCTAGTGAACCTGACTTTTTGGGTGGCGTCCCCAGAGTACAACTCCTTCTTAACCTCCGTCGGCTGTTCGTGGAACCTTTTCGTGGCCGCCAGCATCGCGTCCAGAGTGCTCACCGGAACCCCGTGGTTCACCATCCGGAAGAACCCCCACTCCCTCGCTGCCCTCCCGATCTGCTCCACCACCTCCCGCCGCCGCATGCCGCCCCTCTCCGCCCCCGTGAAGTCGATTTCCGGAAGTTCCGGCATCGCTCCGACGGAGACTGGTTGATCGTGGAGTTTCTCCGGTGGATGGACGAAGAATTTGGGGATTTTCGTGGCGCCAGAGTCCACTAGGCCCTTGACGCCGGCCCTAGTGTCCTCGAACTCCTTCACTTCTTTGGCCCAGTTATAGTCTGTGGGAGCTGAGACCACCATTATTTTGATTAGCAGAGAGAGAGAGAGAGAGAGTTATAATAATAAACTTGTTTAGTGAATGAATATGTGTGATGAACCCACCCTATTTATTGAGCCAATTCAGCCTGGCTTTAGGCCACTTCCCAAGTCTAAAATTTGGGAACCAATTTAAAAAAAAAAAAATCATATTCTTCACTTATAATTTATAAAAATATAAAAAATTGAATTATAAATATATAATTGCTAGCCTAATCAAATAATTTATAATGGGTAGTATTATTCACAAGACCTACGCGTCCACCATACAATTTTTTTCAATTAATCTACCTTTTTGAATTAAATTACAAGATATACCTTAGAGTTTTAAACTATTTTCAAACTACGCTTTAAGTTAATTTTTTTTAACACCACAAACTTTTCAAACTCTATTAATAAGAATCTCAATTCATGTCTATATAATATGCTTGATAGAGTGAAAAATGTGCACCTATTTTACACAAATAAATATTTCTTATTATGAAAATTTAAAATTGGACCAATTTCTTATAACAAACACTGTAAGTTTTTTTTATTAAAACCATATAATATTTAGTATGTCAATGTAAACCCATTTATCTATGTTTGTTTGATATGTAAACCAATCTCTTTCTTCTTTCTCTCCTTAGATACATACGAAATGTCGTTTAATGCCTTAAATTCTCATAATAATGAGGGTTTTTTGTACGTTTTTATATTTATCTTTTAAAAAACTTTCTAAAAATATAAAGAGACCCCATATTACAAAATTACCTAGGGTCCCAAAAAACTCAGGGCCGACCCTGATTGAGGGACAAGAAATCCCACCTAAAAGAGCCCCGCAAATTACACTTTGCATCCTCCTATTTTTACCTAAACAAACATTTCTTGCATGATCGATCCTCCCCATAAGTGAGCCAGATCGACCAACGTGGCATCTTAGTGCAAATTACAAAGTTACCCTTTCTCCATAAAAAACTCAAGCCTCCATCGATCATGTTCATTACTTACTTCCCAAAAACGTTCTTAACCATGGACTTAAACACTAAATAAATTAATCTCTAATACAAAAGTAATGAATGAATTCACCCCATCCATTAGCACACTACACATACAATAACTGAAAGTACCCAATGAGTGAAACCATAACCAAACAAGTGGGTTATACCCAATGAGTGAACCCATGCACACTACAAAAGAATCACTCTTAACACATGAATATCAGAGTGAATTTGCGAACAAAGACAGTCCTGCTCAGAACAATAACAGTAGGGAGTTCTAGTAAAACCAAGCGGAGATGGAGGGGGCACACAGGACGAGGGACGGGAGACGGACGGGGCAGGGGGAGAGTAGAGAGAGGAGAGAGAGAAAGACGGAGAGAGCGAGAGAGGAGAGAGAGATGAGATATATATAGATATATATCATAATATATATAAAGTTTGTTACCGTGTGCAGTGTGACAGACTTGATAGATAGGTTTACGTGGAGGTGAAATTAAGTTGGTTATCTAATTGTTCTTTTTCTTAAGGTTAGACATTTATGACAAATTAAATTAAAAGTTTAGAGGATATTTTGAAATTTTTCCACCCTTCAATCTTTCAAAATTACCATGGCTAGTTCACATTTGTCAAGGACTATTCAGTCATTAATTTGACCAAGGTTGATGTCGATGGTGCACATAATTGAGAATTTTTTTTGTTAACGCCAGATGTCTAATTGATATTTTTTAAAGTCCAAGTGTTTATAAGACATTGAATTAAATTAAAAATTGATAGGGTATTTTGAAAATTTTCCACAAATATATGTATGGCTAATCTAAATACCTTTAAAAAAATTATTAAAATTTTGAAAGTCTAATCTAGAACTAGCTCGGTTTTCACGAGTATTACATTTTTCAAAAAGCCTTGAGAAGGCAAATCTACATAAATATTCGTACATATTCATACCTAAAATGAAATGACTGCCCAAATAATTCCTTCACAACAGTGGTTGTTACTTGTTAGTTTTCTAGTGACCAAGAGTCTCTGCATGCGAAATCTTCTCAGAATACCGTAAAGATTCCAAGCTTACACGATCATACACACCACTTATCTTTGATTTAGATTATATAAGCAACTGCCACGAGATCTCATGCACCCAAAAGAGGTATATGTATATTGTCAACCAAAGGGAGGGAGCGTAGTATAATTTCAAAAACTACAAGAGAGAAGTGTATTCAGCACATAACACAGAATAAGTTACTGTAATTAGCCCGGAGATATATATATATCATTTAACCCACAGGCTTTATGGCGAGGAAAAATTTTATTACAAAGGTGTTACTAGTCATGTGATTTTTTGTTTTTTTTCTATCGTAATAATCACCATTTAATTATAAATCATACTATATAGACATGATGATTATTTACTTTTTTAAAAAAAAAAGTAGTTACACCATTCCATTGAATACTCACGGATGTGTGCCAACAAGTGAAGGTACCAACACAAATCAAACACGGAATACTTGATTTTCCTTTAGCATAAATTGAATTATTTTTATTTTTAATTAAATATTTTCTTTTAGTTATTTGGTCAAGTTTTTTTTTTTTACTTTTTTGGTTCATATTAATTAGATAAGAAAATTACTAAAAATTCAGTAAAAAACAAATTAATTCAAAATAAGATTATAAGAAAAAATTAACCAGCCAAGATGCTTTAAACTTAGTCGAGCTCGAGCTGTTCCTTGAGCCTTAATGAATAAAAGAAATTATAGATTCATAGTTTCAAACGAAGTAAGTTTTACAAATAAAGCTTTGTCATTTATACCAAAAATATCATTAATTTTGCTTACAAACCATCAGTTATGTCACACATGTTTATATATATCGAAATATGAATATCCTCTCTCTTATATAAGTTATATGTTGTAATGTATTTTCTTTCTTTTATTATACTATATACATATTTTTAAATATGTGATTTTTTTATAACTAGGTATCTAGTTCAAATAACCGACTAATTCAGGAGATCAGTCTCACCATCTACTAGTACGGGGCCCAATTAAATTAATGATAGAGCAGATCCCGTATAAACTAGCATTTCATAATAAAATTTGAAAAAGTTAAAAGCATTTCTAAACGAAAATAACATGTTTATAAATAAATAAATTCAGGGTGAACTTAATCGAGCCGAGCTCTCAATTTTGAAACAAACCCTATAATGAGACTCGATCTAATTTATTTATATAACAAACATAGCTCAAATCATCCCTAATCGAGCTGAGCTCGAGTCTTATTGCGAATAGCTATATTCGTTTACGAGAACTGATCAGACGGGCTCGAGCCCGTAATATTACCACGATCTCGCCTACGTAGCGTGCCCACATCCACTCATTTGGGAGTGAATCCCACTTAAAACAAAAAACAAAAAACAAAAAATAAATGAGGAGTCTACCCCCAAATGGGTGGATGTGGATACGCCACGTAGGCGAGCCCGAAGTAATACCATGGGCTCGACCCCGTCTGATCAGTTCTCTTCGTTTACAACCCTAACACAAAAAGTAAGCTCAATTAATTATTGCAGGTAGTCAAGATCACCGAGAAGGTTTGAACCAATTTTGCTATTTTTCATGAAATGTGCAATGAAGACAACCATGAATGACATGGAAAGGCTGGTGGGTCCCAATTTCACAAAGAAATTCAAAATTTGAAATTTTAAATTTTTGACTCCAATAACTCATGAATTTTCCTTTCCTCTCTCCAAACAGAACAAACAATGTTCTTGCCTCCATCTCCTCTCTTCTCTTCTCCTCCATCTCCTCTTAAATCGAATAACGATCTCCAATGTATGGAGCTTCGGATCGAAAAATTGTCCTATTTCTTTGTCTTCCTCCTTCTACTTTTGGACCCACCGCTCTCATCTTCCACATTCTCCATAGCTTCCTGATCCCCATCCCAATTCACGTCCCCTTTCCGATTCCTCGTTCGGTTGCCTTCTCCATCCACTCCTTCTTCTTTTCATTCATTCCACTTCCTCTTCTTCTTCTTCACCCTCCTCCTTTGCAACTCTTTTATCCATCCGATCCCGCCGAACCGCGAATCTTTTCCTCATCATTCTGCGTTCATAAGAGACACAAGAGATTGAGACCCAGTAACCCTTTTCTTGTCTCTATCTTCCAAATGATCAAATTTTGATTGCTTGCCTCTTAACTTACTTGATCTTTGAGGGTCTTTCTTGTGGGACTGAGTCTCGGATTCGTAAACCTTCGATGCAGAGACGGTTCAGCAAATTCCAAAAAGTACTTCTTTGTGAGGCCAGTGAGGAAGAAGAGGAGGAAAAAGGACCAAATGAAAATAAAACACGACCCAATACGGCCACAGGTCATCTTCATGCAGAACCCATATGAGCCGTTTTACTTGACGACCAAACCGAGCAATCGCCATCTCTCTCTCTCTCAACACAATAAGGATTTGTTTTGTACAAAGAAACTATGAGAAGGAGAAGAAATAGAATCCAAATCAGTGATAATTACGCGACAAAAATTAGTAGAGTAAAGAGTCGAAGATCCATGTAAGAAGCTCTTCAAAAGACTTAAAAAGGATTTAAAAACACCAAAATCAAGGTTCTTATAAAATTGAAAATTTTAATTCTTTTTTCATCCCCTAATTTTTTAATCCCTACTTTAAGCTTTAATTTTTATCACCATTTGTAAGCACACCACTTTTGTGATCTCAGTCAGTCAATGGACATTTCACTGGTTTATTCCAATGGCATCTAAAAGAGTGAAAACTTATTTAGTGCTAATGGTAGAACATACATTTTCACCAAAAAAAGATGAAACATACACAGAGAGGGAGAGAGAATTGCATTTAGAAGAGTACATACTTCAAAATCCTTGTGAACCAATTTGGGTGTATGGGGGGCTCGGTGGTGGCAGGATGATTGGTGGTGGTGGTTGTGCTAATTAGAGGGAGGGAGAAAGGATGTTTGGTGGGAAGATGGAGGGACTGTTTGGTGGGAGGATAGAGGGACTGGGGTTCAAAATTTTTGCCCAAATTCTTTTCCACAATTCCCGTTTGTTTGTTTTTGTGAAATGGGGAGAAGTGGGGCCATTCACTTTCCATGTCTGTTGTTTTCATTGTAAATTTCATGGCAAATAGCAAAACTCGGTTTGAACTATCAGTCCAGAAAAGTTTTCACAAAACGACGACCTTGAACATTCAATCGCAATCCGAGAAGACAAAGACCTGCAATACAAAATCAAAGGAATCACGTAACTTGTCTAACGAAAAAAGGAAAAGTTACAAAAATAATCTTAGAATTTGATCTTGATAATAAATTAAATTTTTAATTTTTAATTTAAATAAATTATGCCCTAAAATTTTTAATACATCACAATTTGAGCCCTTTATCAATTTTTATTTATATAACTTGATGATAACAACTAATTCTCGTAAATATAATTGAGGAAACTTTGCCACAAGAATTGAGACTATTTTAAAAGTCATAATTCCCTCGCAAAAAATATTTTGTTTTTTGTCCATTGGTCATTTGCCCAACCATTCTCAATTATTGAGTCAAGTAATTAAATAAATGGAGGTTGATGGAAAGTTCGAATTATGACGAATTAAAAGTTTTAAATTTAGTTTGTTCAACATAAATATCAAGATCTAGTTATGGGGTTATGTTTGCAATCCCTCCCCCCCCCCCTCCAAAATATTCATTGTTGGGGAACTATATATTGCGTTCTGTCAATTTAGTCAGTGATTGAAAAAGTTTGAACTCGACTTTTTCCACCGACTCCACCTAGAAAGTTGGACTTCAGTACTTCTGCCTCGGTAGATCTAGTTATGGGGTTATGTTTTGCAATTCCCCACCCCCAAAATATTCATTGTTGGGGAACTATATATTGCGTTCTGTCAATTTATTCAGTGATTGAAAAAGTTTGAACTCGACTTTTTCCACCGACTCCACCTACAAAGTTGGACTTCAGTACTTCGGCCTTAGGTTATATAACCCTTCTACCGAGACTCCGTTCCCACTCTGTTTCTGTTCCTAAAATATATGACTATATTTTGATTAAAAAATTATATAATATAGACGCTCTCGCTCTCAAGATATTTTGATGGAGACGCTCTCGCGCATTCGCTCCAGCTCACACTTTATGTGTCCTACCTTCTATCCTATTACATATGGCATGCAAACTTTGACTGATTCATACTCCATGGATGATCCAGCTAGCCTATATAGCCCTGCTATGGGAAGGTATTTTTTCTCCACCTAGCTATAACCTAATAGGTCTGCTCAAGAATAAATAAAATAATTATTTTCTTCTATGATGAAACTTGAAAGTCAGGCCATCCCCCCTGTAACTGCCAGCTCCATCCTCATTGCATCTCAGTGAATTTTTTTGTAGTTGAATATATGAATTTTTTTTCTTCTTTCCATTGCTTCTTAGTGAGTGGAACTGGGACTAAATTTTTTTTTTTAATAATGTTCAGAGTTTTTGAAACTTAGCTTTTGAAAAACAACATATATTTTAGAAAAAATAAAAAAGACGTTGCCAAATTCTCGGAAATTGTTTTTCATAAGACATGAGCTAGCATTGTTTTCAGAAACAACTTTTATAAAGTTGCTTATGAAAACAACAACCAAACTGACTGAGTTTGTGATCCGATATGGACACGAACCGGCCAAAAATTAAGAACATGCATATTCTTGCTCAAATTTATTTATTAAATATCATGATAACTGCATTCGTACGTACTTGTTACAATAAAAGTTTGTATATATAACTGACTGAATGGAGCAACCCTATATCCAACTAGCTGATCTTAAGAAGAAAATCAAGTCATTCATGAACGAAATTGCCAAAACCTCAACAACAGTAGCAACTATTGTCTCAAAAGACAAACCAAGAGGGGGTAAATTGGGTTTTTTGAAAATTAATAGCAATTATGATTAATTAAAACTTAATCTATTCAATTAAGTAATAGATCAATTTATATGCAAAGCAATAAAAGTAAGAATCAAATAAAAGCAAAACATAATAAGGAACACAAAGATTTATCGAGATTTGATCACAACGTGTGATGTATATCCTCCTAAGACCTCCACAAGATTTTTTTCCACTATTTGCGATCAACAATTATAATGTG
The DNA here is from genome assembly GCA_009663005.1 of Actinidia chinensis. NCBI lineage: Eukaryota > Viridiplantae > Streptophyta > Magnoliopsida > Ericales > Actinidiaceae > Actinidia > Actinidia chinensis. The sequence goes on along the minus strand of CM018915.1, from coordinate 11,109,241 downwards.
GGGCTGATTTTCAAGTGCTCAACTCACTTTTTACACAAGTGCTTTTGTCAACTCCACTCAAACTTACCCAGTATTTAGGTTTTACAAGAGGATACTAAAACTCTCCCCGTGTTTGGCTTTTTTACAAGAGAAACACCAAAACTATCACCAAATATTTGGGTCTTAAACTAACTCAAACTTACAAGGATAATAGGTGATGAAGATTGTACAAGGTGAAAACAAATCTCTATGAAGAGTAGATAGGAAGGAATAGTTATTTTTAAACCGTGAGGAGTAAGAGATTTTCAATATGAGGATTAAAATTCAAGGGCTCTGAGATGATCATATCTTGTATCCCCTCGCACAGGTATTGTTGGAGCCTTGTATGTGAAGAAAAACCTGTCCCAAGAGTAGAAAACAAAATTCAAGAAACCCCCAAACAAATGGGTAAAAAATAGAGTATAACATGGGAGTGTGAGTGATGATCAATCAACTTCTAGCCATTGGATTTCTCTTGTGTTGTTCAACCTTTAAATATTTTGGAGGAGATTGTTTTTTAAAGGCTTGAAGTGAATAGATCCTTGGAAGGTGGTAGAGTCATTTAATGCTTGATTCAGACCTTTACAACGTTCAAAAATATTATATTTTTTCAGGTGTCGACACTTTCTGGGATTAGGTATCGACACTTCAAGCCTTCTTCCTTCAGTTGAAACTTACTATTTCCAGGTGTCGACACCTGATATAGGTGTCGACACTTGATCATCCGTCTTTAAAGAGTTTAGCTACTGTCCGCAAGTGTCGACACTTGATCATCTGCCTTCAAAGACTTTGGCTACTGTCTACAGGTATTGACATTTTCTATACCATGTGTCAACACTTGTCTTCTCAGATTTGAATCTTTACTCACTGTCTTCAGGTGTCGACACTTTCTGTATTAGGTGTCGACACTTCATTTTCCATGTTCAAGTCTTTAGCTACTGACTTTAGGTGTCAACACTTCTATGTAGCAGGTGTCGACACTTCTCGTTCCAGAATTAGTTCTTTGGCTTACTAACTTCAGGTGTCGATACTTCTCGCCCAGAATTTGTTTCTCTGTTTTCTTGGCCATTTGAGCACCGATCCCTTCATGATCTTCGAGATGTCTTCCCCATGGATGTATATGATCTTCAATATGTTCAATCCATTAAAATTCATGATTTTCTCCTATTGTTTAAGATTTATTTTGGATTTATTCAGTATGGCTTCAAGTCTTAAGGTGTCAACACCTTTTGAAGAAGTGTTGACACTTTCTGGGCAAAAAGTGTTTTACAATTTTCTTGATCAATTAAGCTCTGAAATGTAACACTTATGTACTGCACGCTAAGTAAACACATTAGCTACTAACATAATATTTTGTTATTATCAAAATCGAGGCATTGAGTCAACAAAGTTTGTATATACGACTAATTGAATGGAGCAACCCTATATCCAACAAGCTGATCTTAAGAAGAAAACCAAGTCATTCCATGAACAAAATTGCCAAAAACTCAACAATAGTGGCTGCAATACCCCTTCCCGTAGTATACCTTAATTTGAAGCACATATACATATAATGAAGGCAGGTTCAAAGCTTATAGTGAGGAAGGGCTGAGGTGACTAGTCCATAGTTGTTCTTGTAAAAGGTATAGTATTCATGGCATAGGAATTCTCTATAAAATAGGGGACTCATTTTCAACATAACCAAGTTCCTTATGGCCCACATGGCTTGTCCATTCTCTTGCTGTTGGTTGAGAAAGAAACATGCAACTGATATCCTGGCCCAATGGGTTGAAGCCACCACCTGTGCGCCACACTCTTGAACTTGTCATTGGTAATCATCTGCACAAATTAAGGCCCAAATTAGTCTTTTTATATATCCTTAAATGATATATTAGACAATACTCAAATGAGCCTTTAAAGTTGAAATTTGTTTCATAATATCAATGATTTTTTTTTTGTAGTTAATTGGGTCTAGTTTGGTAATGATAGTTGAATTCGTTAACAAAAAACACATGTACGTAGGACTGGAAGTTTTTCTATTCCACCGGCCACCGTTTATGTATTATAATAGCTTACTTTGCCCCCTGATGCGCGACCTATTCTCACTTTGGCCATTCATTTCACGGCTGTGTAGAGTTAGAGAACTAGACGACATTTGCCTTTTTGGACCCCATGGGCTATGTGATATTTAATGACTAAATTGGGAAATAGAAATAAAAATCTTAAAAGCCAAAATGAAAATTGTATCATATTTTGTGTGTATAGTGTATTTTATAGAACAAATTGTAACAAATTCACAAGGTTAGGGCACAACTTTTTTTTTACTTTCATGTAAAGAAATTGATTTTTGCAACTTAAGAAAACACTTGTTATTGTAACAGGTCGCAAGGAGTTGATGAGAAACTATATATAGAGGAGTAGACTGTAGTTTTACCTACATAAGATCGCCGACGTTTGCAATGAGGGTTCCATGAATAGGAAACACATCCACTTATGATCTTGGAGCAGAATCATAATAAAAGTTGTGTCAGAGTGTCTGGCATTGCCTATGGTGAGGTTGGGCTCAGGGCAAACTGGGTAATAAAGCATTACCAATGCCTCACTTTTCAGGCACTCCATGCTTGAGAGGAAGTCTCTGCTTAACCCTAATGCCTCTGAAAGCAACTCCGACACGGTCTTCCTCAATTTGATCAAGTACTTGACATACTCTTGCACTCCATTTCTGCAAAATCAAATTTTAATCGTTAGACAAATCATGGACCCTTATCCAAAAAAATTCTCTAATATAAGTTATGAAGTATGCTCATGCTAAACAAGTTTTCCTTCTCACTCTTAAGGATTTTTTAAAAATTAAAAAAGTTTAACTATGTGCTTTGATCCTATTTTTGCAATTATATACACTGATATGGATTAAATTCTCCAAGTTATTCACCTCGCTATAATGCAGTTTACATTGCCAAATCTTACCTCGCCAATCCCTGTAAGCCTGCTCATTTCTCCCTTGAAACCAACCTAAACAACTCTACCCGCAAGAGTCAAGTGTCACCACCTAGACAAGTAGTCGCCCTTTCTCCTGAAAGAACACTCCTCAGTGAGTCTAGCACACCTATCAGTTGGCTGGCACAATACGATCTGGCAGTTCCCACACTTCACATGATTCCCCTGCTCGCCCATGGGGGAGGTTGATTACTTTGCCAATATAAAGATAAGATCATTGAAGAGACCGTTTATGAAAGGACTCCATCTCCACAAGAATCATTCTCCTTCACGTCGCCTATAATTACGGACTACTCTCCATATGGTATTTTCCTATTATCACTCTGATATCTCCGAGATTTTCTTCTATACTTAGCCGTTCGAGAATCATACCGAGGTTTCTTTACACGACTCTCCGTTCTCTAACTATAAAAAGGCCGCTTCCCCATCATTCAGAGGTATGTCAAAACCCTTGTTTAATTTTTGAGAACTATGTACTTGGGCAACCGTTTGCTACCTCGACCTAGCGCCAGTAGCCTTGTGGGTAACCGAACTCATGCAATGGAAGGCAATAACCAAGCTCCTGATCTCTAGGGTCTCCACTATGAAATGCCTGGGATCACCGAGCAAATCCAAATCATGAACAAAAATAACACTCGCTTGATACAACATCTCGCTACGAATAATCCACCTCCCCTAACAATGCCTGTCCCTCCTGAGATTGAACGGTCTCGCCGTTCTCAATGACCGGCGACCATGAATCCCAGAGCTGTTGAAGCACTGGTCAGGCCCAAAATCGCCAACCCCAATCACCGAGTGTATGATTGGGACAGGAAAGAAGCCCTATTAGGCGAGAAAGAAGCCCTATTTTGTCAAAATCTTAGTCATCCATCCAAACTCGCAGAGTAGGAGGTGGGGAGATTAGGAGGGGATGGTCACCTCGCCGCAATAATCGGACTCCCAAGCGTAGAGAGGGGTCAACTACTCAAAGGATCAAGGACATGGATGCAAAAATCGACGCAATCAACATAGGTGCCAATGCGCCAATTATTGTGGACGTCTTAGTACGACAAGTGGAACCCCCATTAACAGACAGGATAATGAGGGCAAGAGTTTCATCTAAGTTCAAACTACCATCCCAACTTGGAACGTATGAAGGGAATACTGACCCTATAGATCACCTTGACTCGTATAGAAACCTGATGATGTTGTAGGGATATTCGAATAAAGTGATGTGCAAAGCTTTCTCGACAACCTTGAAAGGATCAGTAAGAACCTGGTTCAAAAAGCTATCTCCAGGAACCATTGACTCATTTGGCTCGCGAAGCTCACTACTCGGATTGGCTTGCCAACATTATAGTCGGCCCCCCAAAAGAGGGAAAGTGGAGAGTTTGTGTCGACTTCACCGACCTCAACAAGGCTTGCCTAAAAGATAGTTTTTTGTTGCCGAAGATAGATCTAATTGTTGATGCAATGTCTAAGCATGAGCTTTTCAGCTTTATGCGCCTTCTCCGGTTATCACCAAATCAAAATGTATTTTCCTGATGTGGAAAAGACTTCATTTATCACAGAAAGAGGATTATATTGCTACAAAGTCATGCATTTTGGTTTGAAAAATGCGGGGGCGACGTACCTGAGCTTAGTGAACAAAATGTTCAAGGACTTAGGAAAACTATGGAGGTCTACATAGATGACATGCTTGTCAAGAGCATCAAAGTTGTTAACCATATCGCCCACCTAGAAGAAGCATTTGGCATCCTGTAGAAACACATATGATGCTAAATCCTTCCAAATGCATCTTTGGTGTGTCCTCAGGTAAATTCCTAGGCTTCCTAGTGACCAAGGAATGAATTAAAGTCAACCCAGATTAGATCCGAGCTCTCCTTACAATGAGCTCGCCTAGAAATTTTCATGAGATGTAGCAGTTGACTGGGCGAATAGCTGCCCTTAACAAATTCATCTCCAAATAAGCTAACAAATGCCTCCCATTCTTCAAGATTCTAAGAAAAAATCAAGCTTTCCAATGGACAAACGAGTACGATATAGCATTCCAATAGCTAAAGAAGTATCTTAGCTCGCCTCCCTTGCTCGCAGTTCCTACCACGGGCGAAGAACTCATTGTGTATTTATCCGTCTCGCCAACGGTAGTAAGTGCAATACTTATTCGAGAAGAGGACAAAATCCAGAAGCCTTTGCACTCCTGCCAAGACCAAATCCCTAAAAATTGAGTAGCTCGCCTATGCACTCATGATCGTGCTAGAAAACTTCACCATTATTTCCAAGCCTATCCCATTGCCGTGTTGACAAATCAGCCCCTGAAGCAAATTCTCCAAAAACCCAATACCTCAGCAAGGCTTCTCAAGTGGTCCATTGAGCTAAGTAAATTCCACATTGACTATAGACCAAGAATGGTGATTAAGCCCAAGTCTTAGCTGATTTTGTGGCCAAACTTACACACGACACTACCCTAGAACCAGAAGTAATTCTCCCTGAGGTCGAAGCTTTAGAAGAAATGAATTTAGATGAGGACCTCGCCAAATGGAAACTATTCATAGATGGGTCATCCAATCAACATGGGTGTGGTGCAGGACTAGTTTTCCAAACTCCATCCAGCGTACAAATGGAGTACGCCATTCACATTGGGTTCAAAGTTACCAACAATGAAGTTGAATATGAAGCTCTCCTCACCGGACTAAGGGTTACGATGGAATTGGGAGTAGAATTCTTGGACGCCTTCAGTGATTCTCAGGTCGTGGTAAATCAGGTCCAGGGAGATTACCTCGCCAAAGATCTTTAGGTGGTGGCCTACTTACACAAGGTGAGAAACATGACCGTGAAGATCAAAAACTTTAAAATTTGGAAGATCCCCAGAGAGGAGAATAAGAAGGCTGACACTCTGGCAAACCTCGCCTCAACTTTTGATTTCATCTTAGATAGGAGCATTCCACTAGAATTCTTGTCCAACCCAAGTGTCGGAATCGCCAAAATTGTTTGCCCAGCAAAAACAGAACCAACATGGATGGACGATATTATTGCCTACCTCCAGAATGGAACATTACCACTTGACAAACTCCAAGCTCGCCGAATCCAGTACTGATCTACCAGCTTTTGTCTCCTTAATGGAACTCTATACAAGCGATCTTTCTCGAGCCCACTCCTACGATGTCTTCGACCTGAAGAAGTAAAATATATGTGCTTAGGGAAATTCACGAAGGTGTATGTGAAAACCACTCGGGAGCAAGATCACTTGTTCGAAAGGCAGTTTGCCAAGGCTATTTTCGGCCCCAAATGGAAAAAGATGCAGTAACGTACATCAAGAAGTGTGACAAATGCCAGAGGTTTGTGCCAGTAAGTCATCTCCCTCACACCAAAATAGTGCCTATGACCAGCCCGTGACCATTTACTTAGTGGGGAATAGACATTCTCAAACTTCTACCTCAAGCGTCATTGCAAAGAAAGTTTCTTATCATTGCCATAGATTATTTCACAAAGTGGATAGAGGCCGAGCCTCTCTCCAAGAGCACAGAGAAGAATTCCAAAAACTTCATATGGAAGAACAACGTCTGTCGATTTGGAATTTCCAAGGTTATTATCTCGGACAACGCCCAACAATTTGACAATGATAGAATCAAACAATTTTGCTCGGATCTCGCAATCTCCCTTCATTTTTTCTTGCTTGGCCATCCTCAAGCTAATGGTCAAGTAGAAGTTACTAACAGAATGATCCTGAGAAACCTGAAGGCAAGATTGGAAAAATCCAAGGGTAAATGGGTAAAAGACCTTTTGAGCATACTCTGGGCTTACCATACGACGAGCAGGATCTCTACAGGTGAGACACCGTTCTCAATGGTCTATGGGTCAGAATCAATTATACCAGTAAAGATAAGGATGCCGAGCTTCAGGACCTCAAATTTGGACAAGGAGAACAATGAAACTGAGATAAGGCTCAACCTTGATCTCCTTGACAAAAAGAGGGAGTGAGTTGAGCTGCATCAAGTCGCCTATAAGCATCAGATCACCAAGTACTACAACCGGAGGGTTAAGCACATATCTTTTCTTCATGGTGAGTTAGTCCTAAGGAAGGTCACACTCTCCATAAAAGAATTAAACGTCGGGAAGCTGGGTTCTACATGGGAAGGGCCATACAAGGTGGCCAAAGTATCTAGGCCTGAAACTTATCGGTTAGAAGACATGAATAAAAAAGTACTACCCCACCCGTGGAACACCGAGCACTTAAAGAAATACTACATATAATTCTCCTGGTCGCCATGGGAAGAAGATTGCCTACAACGTTATATCGCCAATCTTGTAATCGCCCAATCTCCATGAGATGATTAATGAAATTTTTTCCTTTGATTTTATCGCCAAGAATTCACATATAATTCATGTCACCAAAAGATCACATTTTGCCAATATCCAGGTCGCCCATTCATCATAGAAAAATGATAAGGTGGCTTTATTGCCAATGTTGCTATCGCCATTATCGATGTCTGTTTTGCCACTAATCGCCATTAACTAGAAATGCCAGTTAAAGTGAACTTAATATATTCGTTGTGCAATTAATTTCTGCCAATTTAGTTTGCTCTCCATTTCATTCGCCTAATTATGTTCGCCATAGTTAAACCGCCAAATTAATTTCTCCATGAAAGGGGTATAAAAGTCTCATTCCTCACATCGCCAATATATTGTGGTCGCCATGGTCCGCATCGATGGTGCAATGTGGGCGTTACATTAAGATCACCAATAAATAAAAATGAAGACGACCTACTATTTGCTTATTGATCGCCAATTCAGCTTTGCCAATTTATTTGAACATATGATCACCAACACAAGCACACAAAAAATACAAAAAAGAGGACTTACAAAAAGAAGATTTTCATTCAGAATTTTTGAAATGGTTACACGTCGCAAATATAAAAATAATAATACAAGTGATTAAGGAGGGAAGGGACTAGTGTCCTCGCCCTCCTTCTTCTCCTTCTCCTTCTCCCTCTTCTTCTCTTCCTTTTCCTTCTTCTACTTCTCTTCTCCTCCTCATCTAGCAAGTCATGGTTGAGGCCCATGCTTTCAAGGTCTATAGTAAGGTCAGGATGATGGCGACGGAGCTATCATTTGCAGAAGTCAAATCCTTCACCAAAATATTTGGAAGCAACGGCTTCGACAACATCCTAGAATTCATTTGAGGACTTGAACTACTCCACAACCAGTTGCTTGGAGCGAGCTGTGTTTTGCCTCGGCTCTGCCACCAGGATCTTTGACTTTGCTAGCTTATTAGTAGTGGCATCCCGATCATCTTTTGTCTTGGCCTGCTGCTCTCGGACTTGGGCTTCAACTAGTTGTCCCTCTAGCCTAATGGCCAACCTTTGAGCTTGGGACATCTTGCCTCAAATCGAGGTGACTCGACCTTGCAAAGGGTCACCTCGTCCCCCGCTTCCCTACTCCGAATAGCTATAGAAGATCCGAGCATTACCGCTTGCTACAAGTAATCTCTTAGGGTCGCCTTAAACCAAGAAAGATATGGAAGTGAGAACCGAGATCAGAATAAAAGTAATACCTAGCTAATGACGTGGAAAAACTTGGTAACCGTCTGATCTAGGGTTAGTTGCTCCACCCTCTCCTTGTCTACAGGAGGAACCGCCTCAGATAGAATCTTCTCGACCACGGAGGGACTTCCCAAAATGGAGGCTCGGGCCCTAGTGCGGTAGTAGGGTTGACTTGGGTGCCCTTCCCAGTTTTTAACACGAGAGTAGCTCTTGTACTCGCCATATTGCGGGGTTTTACCTTTTTGGCCTTAGGGCGGAATAGTTTCCTTCCCCTTGGAACCATCAGCAGTCTTACCCTTCTTGTTGGGCGAGGTGATAGAGGCCTCCCTAGGATGCTTCTCGCCAATGACCACCCCCTTCGCTGGGGTGGACTTCTCCACCGAGCTCCCACTCTTAGACTCTTCGAGCTTTTGGCCAAGTTTCTTTAGGCTAATCCTTCATGACATATGATTCGCTCCTAGAAGTGATTTTTTTACCGCAAGTGTACGGGTTGCGAAATAGTTATAAATCTCGAAGTATGAGTATCGATCCCACAAAGAACAGTGCCAAGGTGACGACAAGAAAACTAAAACACTACAATGCAATCTTAACAAAATCCCTACTTATGCTTCAAAAATTAAAAATAAAAATATTTATTTTGGAGTTTGATGAGTTTAACTAAATGTAAATAAAAAGCAATAAAAAACTGATTTAAAACTTGATATTTAAAAAAAGAACTCAGAATCGATTGTTCAGAGGCAACGAGTTTCTCGAAATCCCAGCAGAGTAATATTGTAACTCAAATCCTTCGACTCGTTGTGTGAGGAGTATCGGCTTCGGAAAGATTTAGCTTGTAAAACTAAATATTCTCACTTACTTACCTATAAATAAATCTATTTGTATTGATAATGATTTAATGCCATCATTGATCTTGCATCACAGAGATGTTAACGAACATAATATGAACTCTAAATAATCAAAAAAGAAAATAAATCTAGTTATTTTAATCAGGCAGTGCATCATCGATCCGAATAACATGAATGTTTATCAACAAAATATAACTCTCAAAATTTTCGAAAAGTATTTAGATGGTGAAGAAGAAGAATAAAAATTAGAAAGATCTTCTAACAGTGAAAAATACGTTACCTGTTTGTTGTTCATTCTCGATCTCGATTGATGTTCATAAATCGATTCCAAG
>CM018915.1:11069548-11074548 GCA_009663005.1 Actinidia chinensis | reverse complement strand
GAGCCAATGACTGAAATAAAAAAAGATTGACAAAGTAAAGTTATTTTATTTTTGAAATGAATTGATATTTTATAATTTCATGGGCACTTGTTTGTATTATATAACTTGACTCACACTAACCTACTACTTAAGACGTAGTTGTACGTAACCATTTCAGGAAATGAGAATGAGTTAGAGCGCGACTAAAGGCAGATGACAGTAGTTAGTTTTTGTTATCCTATATTATGTACAGTATAGGAACGTTAGTTTCTTTTGAACTTGTATGGTTTTGATAATAGTTGTGCCGGACTATGGCCAGAACCGTAGCTGTATATATGAATGTAAGAATATTTTTATATTGTGAAATACACGTCAGCTCTGGTTTGTTTTATATACTTTTTTTGCATGTTTTGTTTGCATTCAAGTAATAATATCTTGAATGAAAAGTAAATCCCTAAACTAAGTTGAGTAGTATCTTAGTGAGTGGGACTCACTGGCCGGTCACAATGACACCTGTTATAATAGTGGATCCATGTGTATAAATGGGTTGGGTCGTGACAGAAGTGGTATCAGAGCGTAGTTTACGGATTTTATTGACTAAAACCCAAAGTTGAATAGGTGTTGATACTATAGTGGCATTATATTTGTATATAATACATAACATATAAAATTATATATCTATTAACCATATGCACTATAGATTGACCAAGATAGTAAATACTCGATCGAATGGGCAAGGAAATCAGGTGAATGCCAATACGAAAATGGATGAATTAAGGGACATGATGCAAACATTAGTGAGAGCAATGGCTGCTCAAAGCAGCTACTGCAACAACATCTGCAGCCACCATAACCACAACAGGTAAGGGATCAATACTTTGAAGGAGGAGAGAATCAAAATCAAGGGAAAACGTCAAAGTATAGAGGAGAAATTGAAAACCCAACAATACCAACTGAGAATGTTGCTATCGTAAAGCAATTTCTGAAATTCAAACCACAAACATTCAGTGGCGAGATGGATCCAGTTAAAACCAATGAGTGGCTAATAGAAATGGAGAAGAACTTTACGTGTTGAGGTGTGGTGAACAACAAAAAGTGGAAATAGGTTCCTACTTGTTGACTGTTGCATCTAGTAGATGGTGGAATTTGAAAGGGTAAGGTAATCAGGCATGAATTAGGGGCTCAATTCAAAGTATTTTTTAAGGAGAAGTATGTGCCGAGGGCATTGCAGAACGCAAAGTGTGCAGAATTTGAGCAATTGAAATGGACGGGGAAGACTATTGCAAAGTACGGGGCAACATTCACAAACTTGATAGAGTATGCGCCACATTTGGTTGACACAGATGAGATGAGGGCAAGGAGATTTGAGGATGGATTGAGAAATGAGATCAAGAGGGTGATACGCCCATTAGTATTGCCAACATATGCTAATGTTCTGGATCGTGCCATTATAGTAGAGCATGACGAAATGGAGAAGAGGAAGTATTTTGAAAACAAGAAACGACATAATTTCAATAATGAGGGGCCGAGTGGATAGAAGAACAAAAGCCATAATCGACATGGAAAAACCAAGGGAAAAACCCAAGGGGGCAAATACCACTACAAAAAAATTGGTCTTTGGTGACGAATTAAATTCGTCTCAAATTGCATATTTTTCCTCACAAATAGTATAGGTGACAAAACTGGTGACAAAATTGTTTACTCAACAAAGGGTCGTCACAGAAAGTCTCCTGGTGACAAAATTTTTCTTTCGTCACCTAAAGATCTGTTTTGTGACAAATTTATTTTCTTTCTCACCTATAATAAAGGAATTTGTGATGAAATATTTATCTCACCATTTTTGATATATTTTTTTTGTCACCAATTATCTATTTTGTCACAAATAATTGCTGAAAATACCAAGTAAACAACATAGGTGAGAAAAACAAATCGTCACCTATAGTGCTTTTTAATAACAAAATATGTCATCACCATTATCAAATATTTTTTGGTCATAAATAGTTGCTCAAAATAATAATGGAAACATATAGGTGTGGAAAAACTTTCGTCACCTATAGTAACTATTTTATGAACCATATTTGATTACTTTTGACATATTTTTGACATATGTTTGTTGTCCACCAATAGTGATTGAAAAATCAATCATATAAACATATTTGTGAAGGAAAAACTTTCATCATTATAATTTTAAATTTAAAATTACAAAAAAAAATAAAGTGAGAAAAGATTGTCACAAATTATCTTTTATGCTTTAAATGTGAAAAGCATAAAATAGCACAATACATTCTAAGTTTCTGACAACTGATTAAAGAGTACGAACTTTTTTCTTTCTCAACCCTAAGCCCTCATCTATAGGGATGTTACCACCTTGTCATATTCAACAAGTAAATATGAGCAAATCCGAGGGGTTATGCCACCGAACCCAAACTCGTTAATATTCAACAGCAAAAAAAAAACAGTTATGAGGAGTTAGCACCACCTCGTTATAAGGAATCACACGTAATAGAGCATTTCCGATGGTTTGCCACCAAACCACCTCGTTATATGTCAACAATCAAAAAAGTAGTTCCAAGGGTTATGCAACACCTCATTATATTCAACAAGTAAAAAATATGATCAGTTTCAATGGGTTATGCCATCCCCTCGTTATATTCAACAATCAAAAAAAAAGTAATTCCGAGGGTTTTGCTACCACCTCGTTATAATTCACAAGTAAAAAGAGTCAATTCTGAGAGTTATGCCACCTCAGAGATTTTCACAATTGTCCATTTCAAAGAACAGAACCTACGTATCAGGAACGACAAAGCTCTGCTTACACTTCAATCAGTGATTATTCACACATTTTGCAATATCATTATTGAATCTTTTAAATTATCATCAAAATATTATGATCTCCAAAAACAAAAAATCAAACTTTGAAACATAGCAAAAAAACAAAAAAGCAAAAAAACCCATACACAAAGTAGTGTGATTGAAGCATAATCAAGCATCAAAGAGAACATTTATTAGTGATAAGAAGGAAATTTTCATGTTTGACATGTGCAAAGGGAAAAAATATACAAAAATAAAAATCTCAAAATGACTACATTATTTTAAATAGTTAAGCATTGCCATCCACAATCGCCTAGTCTCACAATCATGGTTGCAATGCTGGTAACTGCACATAATACCCCTGCATAAGATTTCTAAGGAAAGCAACAGCTCAATACTACATAGAATTACCATACGAAGACTGAAGATCCCCAACTCAAATGGGCAATTTTGAGGCTACCTAGGCTTTCCTTTCTGTAATCTATCGCTTTTCACCTCCTACGCAATCTTCATCTAATCAGCATTCTCTTCAACCACTTGTACCGACAATCATCATCCTCTACCATTTTGCTCCTATCATTCTTTTTCGAAGCTTTTGTCAGTGAGAAACCTGTAACTATATGAATACTTATTCCGTCTTTTACCTTGGAAGGTAGAAACTTAGAAAGACAACCATAAAAATAAAATGTTACAATAATAGTACCAAGACTTGTTTCCTCGTTTTTTAATATTTTCCTTAATTGTGAAATTACTGATCAAAGACCACCAGGCACCTTGTGCTGAGCTAATATCCCAATCCCAAACCGAATACACAACAAAAACTCATTCTTCTCATAATTTTGCCATATCCCTGTAGATATTCTCTCTGCCAATTTGAGAGTGCACATATCATCAAAGTTCTTCTATTGTCTCTAGAAGCACAAATGCAACATACTTATGGCTTAGGATTTTAGCACAACACAACCCAACATACTTGCCCAAAAATTCTAAGCACAATAGTCCTCCGACCTTCACGTACAACTAAAACTATAATATTAATTTGTATCCCAAATAATAAGTGCCTGAAAATCAACACCCATTGTAACATCTGGTTGGTCCTGACTAAATTGAAACATAACAAAAAATCCAAAAATAACCGGCAGAAAATTCCAAAAAGTCCGTCAGACAAGTAGTTGAATTCTAGATCTTATGCTTGCAAACAACCTTTCTTCAGCAGCTTGGAACATATTTTGCATCCCTGAGCAATTAGCAAACCACTTAAACCACCCAAATGTATTCCATCTACTTCTACGAAAAACTAACTGAAACTCGGTAACATCATAATCAAAGTAAAAATCTAAGCACGTATTCACCAATTAGCCAACATAATGCTGTCATAATGACATAAAAAAGGCAAAGAAGCAAGCATCAACAATAAAGAAAATCACTCCGTTCTTTGGTGTACATTTCCACTCAAACTTGAGGATTCCCTTATTGCTACCCCGTTCATGGATCACATGTAGAAGCGAACAATAACAGGTGTTTGGACTCTTGGGGCTCGCAAAATTTACAAAACTGTAAGGTGTGAGGTATTATGGGTGACTCTCAAAAATCCCTTGGCCCTGGCCTTTGTAGGATTCCTATACCCCCCCTAGGTGCAAACACCTATTGGTTTGGTTATTTTTCCCTGGGTCCCGATTCCTAGTTATTCTTCTTCTTTAATCTATTTTGTATTTTTTGATCGTCCAACATCATAATTAACTTAAAAAAATAATTTTTTGATAAGATATAATGTTTTGTTCATTTTCCCGACTCCTATTCAAAAGAAAATGAAAAAATTAAAAGAAGAAAATGAGCGGCTTCTACTCTATTTTCTTCGCCAATTTCCTTTTCTTTTTCCTAGGGCAATATTAAAATCCAAACGCAGCCTAAATGTAATGACGCCGTGGATTATTGATCACAAGAGGCTTCCAAAGAAAATTTCCCAGAGAAGATCAACATAAACCAAGCCGGATGGCAATTAACTAACAGAAAGTGGTTTTTAAGTTATAACTAAAAAGATAACTAAAACTATCGCCATGTTTAACATATCTCACTAATTCAGAAACATGTTTCTAAAAACTGCAAAAAAATTTGAGAATATTGTTTTCAGAAATTTTAAGTACTCCTGATCGGAGATATGCCAGGAGGTGTGATGATGTTTATCCACCTTTTCTGCAGTTGAATGATGA
>CM018915.1:11029548-11052048 GCA_009663005.1 Actinidia chinensis | reverse complement strand
GGAGGGGAAGCCAACCCCTCGATTAGTAACCGAGAAGTTGGCCGGAAATGTCTCATTGCTTGGGCATAATGAGGCCGGTTTATGTACAGCTAGGTGTGCATTTGGAAGGATTGGATAAATTTTTGAGAAAAAGTCAAAAAAAATTGTGAAACCAGATTTGAGAATCATGAATCAAAATGAGTATTTTGATATGAATAGAGCATAACTTATTGATTATGTTTTAATCATATACATATGTCATCATGATATTTGACTTGAGGCATCAAACCCATTATAAATGTTTTTAAGTAACTCACATTACTATAAAATAAATTTAGGTACCGAGGTTTACCCTGAATTCTGAGACATATGGTTGTCGTTTGCTATTTTGTTTATGACTTGTGGAATAAATTTTTTTGGAGAATTGTAATAGTTTTTTGGCCCCCGGTGTGGGCATTAAATCCCCCCCCCCAATCAGGACTATAAGTATGAGTTTTGTAGTTGATAGTTTATGGAGAGCCTTGTCGCACGGAGGGATTTATTTGTACTCTGATTGTTATGACAGGATGTTGTAAAATATTTCTGCTACTTTTCGTCATTTGAGTGTTTGCCTTACATAGCTGGGTCTGGTTCGACTGGGGTGCGACACTAAATATTTTATGTGATACATTTATATATGTATACCCCGAATCTTGATCTCGAGTCAATTTGTAATTATCACTTTAGAATCAAATGACCTAAGTGGCCAATGGAAAGCTAAATTGCAATTTAAGAGAGTGGTGGTGGAACATGGGATAAATTCCATGTGTTTATCCTAAACACTTTCACACCCACATACTTTCACACACACAACACATTACGTAGAGAGAGACAGAGAGAAAAAAAGAGGAAAATAACGGAGGAAGAAGAGGCTTGAAAACATAAATCCAAGCCAATAAGGAAAGACCATTGGAAAGCTTCATCAGCTTAAAGAAGGTGATACTTTAACTTGTAGATATAGGTATATGGTATGTATAGTTTGAAAGATTTTGGGGGGTTTTACCTTAAATGCGCTTAAGAGAGTTTAGATTTGTGTTGGGAGGACTCATTGAGTCCCAATTTCTTAATTTTAAAAGCGGAAGCTCAATGTAAGGATTTGAGTGTGAGTTTGAAAAACCCTCAAATTTTAATGAGTTAGGGTTTTAAAAAGTTTGAATCTTAGATCTCTTGATTCATTTTATACTTTCCTCTGATTGAGTATGTATCCTTTTAGTGAGATTGGAACCATAGAACCTTGAGAAGATTGTTTTCATTTGGAGTTGAAAGGTGAAATGAAGAAGATGAAAATTTGCAACCACAGAAATGTCTGCCGTTCCAAACGCTAAGGCTGTGTAAAAGTTAATCTCGGGAAATTCCAACGCCCTATTGGAAGCCCATTCCACGCTAAAGGCCGTTCCAAGACCCATGGCAAGCCGTTCCAACGCCCCGTTGGAAGGAGTTCCAACGCTTGGCACCTAATTTGAGTAAGCTTGGAAATATTCAACTATAAATTAATGGGGTTGTCATAGTGTTCCCACCTTAAGCTAAATATGACCTTAGCCATGAATGATCAACTTAGGACCCTCGAACCGCAAATATGGGGGGGGGGGCATCGTCCTAGGGCAAAAAATTGCCTTGAGAATGGATACTTTAATCGATTGAAAGTCCACGTTAACTTTAAGTTCTTTTAAGTTTATATTAATCGATTCTCACCCTGATGGTTAGTACCTTATATGTAGAAAAGACGTGTCTGGCACCAAACCAAAGGAATCGAGGTGAGTAACATGATGCCATGAACAACATTACTTATTTTCTGGAAATATTTTCAATCCAAAAGTATATGTTCATGTATAGAGCCATGTCTGTAAATAAAAACACGGAAGTTAGTAATGGTGAATTGAAAACCCATGGCTGAAGTTTTTGCATGAAACAATGATAGAATTTCCAAAGCAAGAAAGTATGTCAATGTATAGCCAAGATTTAAAGAGAAGCAAAGTATGTTTAAAATTATAGTGACATCGGGGTCTTCTCTGGCAAGACATTAAGTCAACCGATAGTCCTATGATAGGAGGATGTGGAAATTAAACTATCTAGAGGGGAGACATCCGGCTAAAGAGCCCCAGTGGGACCTATATGCGTTACTAGAGTTGCGCTGAAGGGTACCAAAGTTTGCTCGACAGGGGGTTACCAGATTGTGACCGAAAGGTTACCAGAGTTGTGACTGAAAGGGTTACTAGAGACTGAATTATTACACCTTTTATTTCTAGATATACGGATACAGATTTACAGTATGAAGCTACAAGTACTCAAAGATTGCAGTACGACCTTATAGTATGAAGATTTCAAGTTTCAAAGAAAGATTTCAGGTTTAAAAGGGATTTCAAGATATGAAATCATATTGAAAAGACATATACATATGACATGATAAACAATGTTAACCGTTTATAGTATGACGATTTAAAGTTAGAATGATTTTAAAGAGATATTACGATATATTCATGATTCCGAGTACGCTAATCCATGGTATTTTATGTTAATGCAAAAATTAGCTTATGTTTCAGAAAACTATTTGTAGGAAGTGTTTGATGGCGCATATTATAGTTTTGTGGCCAAGGGCCTTTGATATTTGTAAGGCTAGACCCTATGTATATCTATTGTAGCGATATTATGCACCATAGTATTAGCTATGTAGCAATGTAAAGTTAGCTGGATTGTATGTAATAAGTTGTTTAAAG
This sequence comes from Actinidia chinensis, assembly GCA_009663005.1. Lineage (NCBI taxonomy): Eukaryota > Viridiplantae > Streptophyta > Magnoliopsida > Ericales > Actinidiaceae > Actinidia > Actinidia chinensis. Next base: position 11,049,316 of record CM018915.1, on the reverse strand, counting down.
ATTAGGCACAACTCTGTGTATTCGATGGCACATCTAATTTTTTATTTAGATTATAATTTCTGTGAAAAATTTATTATCATTTTAAATGAGTATGCACAGGTGATCAACCGAATGAAGGTAAGTAGGCCTTGGTGGGCCAGCCACCAGACATCACGTCCCACGATCTGCATAGGCCGAGTTGCGAGGCGTGACATATGTCTAGTTTTTAATTATTTAATTTCATGAATTTAGGAAATGTTTTATATGCTCAAAATATTTATAAATCGAACTGCTATCAGTAAGAATTATGTGCAAAAACTAGGGAAGTTTAACGAATTTTTAAAACTAGTTATGTAGCTTAAAAATTTATAATAATTTTATTGTAGATAAATATATGTGTCTAGTATATTATGTAAATACTTTGGAGTCAAATTAGCTCCGATAATTTTTATAAAAATAATATACCAAATTATTATTTTTGAATATTTAAAATAGAAAATATCTGCAAAAAGTTAATTTTAATTATTAATTTTTAAAATATTGTCCAAATTGAAAAAATATAAAATTTTAGTATATTCATATCCACGAAACCGTTAAATCTACGATTCGAATATTAAACATAGGACCCAAATTCAAGGAACGTTAACTCACAGTGTGTAAAAAGATTCGAACATACTCTCGGTGAGTCTTGTTATATTTTACTTATTTGAAAATGAGTTTTACGATGAAAGCATGTGTTGTTTGAATTATTGAAATATGATGATACTTTATGAAAAAATGCTTGCTATGCTATGTTTTTTGAATGTGCCATAAAATGTGAAAATGCTTACCTTTAAAAATATGATTTAGACGATAATAGTTCGAACAATGTCCTGAACGCTAGGGGAAAAAATATAGCAAAAAGTGATGTAATAAGGGTGGGATCATAGCCAGGTGATTTGTTTCGCTTCCAGAAGTGAATTTTTACCGCAAGTGTACGGGTCGCGAATAGTAAAAACTCAAAATACTTCGAGTAGCGATCCACAAGGAACAGTGCAAAGGTGACAACAAGATAAACTAAAACATACGATGCATCATACCAAAGTCTACTTATGATTCAAAAATTAAAAATAAAAAGGATTTATTTTGAATTTTTATGATTTGAACTAAATTTAAATAAGACAAAATAAAACGGATTTAAATGAGAATAAAGGAACTCAGAATCGATTGACCAGTTGTTAACGAGTTTTTTCGGAAATCCAATGAAAGTATATTATTTAATCAAATCCTTCGACTATTCTGGAGTCTAGATATTCGGAAAATTTAACTTTGAAACCCAAATTATTCTTACTTACTCACTCTAAATAAATCTGTTGTTAGGATACAGGTAGTGCCCATCATCGATTCGAATCACAAAGATGTTATTTTGAACATAATAGGACTCTCAAAAGTTTCGAAATGAAAAATCTGGTTATATGATCATAGTAGGCAATCATCGCTCCGAATAACATGAATGTTTATCGAAACATAATAGAACTCCAAAGTTTTCGAAAAATATTTCGATTAGTAAAGAAGGAGAATAAAATTTAGAGATCTAATGGTGAAAATAAATACGCCATGGTTAATCCTGATTCCCGATTGACTTTCACGAATCGATTCCAAGTACAGAAAACTAGACACCATGGCTAGGGTAAACAATATCTAATTATTGAATGCATTTAAATTAAATACTAATCTATGATAAAAGCCAAGAAATGAATCAATACAAAGAAAATTAAAAAAATAATGATTAATGGAGTAAAACTCATTAATTAATTAAAACAAACAAGATTTAATGTAAAACTTTACAGAAATAATGAAAAAACTTGAAAACTAAACTAAGAGATGAGGAAAAAAAAACCTAAAAATTCACGTTCTCCCTTCAAAAAGATTATATAGGGATATATAGAGGCACTCCAAATTCGGTTCTAAACAGATTAGGAATCTTCCCAGGATTGCCTTGGCGTTCGAAACGCCCACTCTTCTAATTGGGAGTTTCGAACGCTAGTACCATCTGCTGATTTTTCTTTTTGGCGTTCGGACGGCCGTAATTATTTTCCATGTAGCATTTGAAATTTGAATGCTGAGACAAAAACCCAATTTTTAAGTCTCGCATTTTGAACTATAAGCAATGGCGTTCGTGAACGCTTTAATTCAACTCTCGCACTGTTCGAACGGTAAGTAAGGGCGTTCGAAAAACATTCTTAGCATTTTTTCTTCTTCGCGTTCAACGGCAAATCTTCTTGATCAGGCGTTCGAACGTCTTCACAAAATTCCCAAATTTCTTCACAGTGTTCGAACGCTGGTTTCCTCCTTGCTTGGGCCGTTCGAACTCCCAATGTAATCTGAACCTTCTTTTTGAGTTTTTTTCCTTTTCTCCTCGTATTTCATACACCGTTCTACTTTTATGACTTTCACATTCTTTCGCCTTATCAATATAACCACAATGAACTCAAACACGCCTAGAAGTGCAAATATATGATAAAATACATAATTAAACTTAACTATGGCAACTTAGGTCAGTTGTAACGGCGCTTGGACTACAATTATGCGTCCAATCACAACCCCCCAACTACTTTTTGCTAGTCCCTAGCAAATTAAATAAAAAACAAAAAGATAATCTCTCATTTCGTAAGAGTCTGAATGCATTTAGCGTAGCATCAAGCCTTTAAACCCCTAGGTTTTCCCTAGTGACGAGTAGAGTGGTGTCCGTGAGGGTGTCAATGATGATTAACCATAAAACATCCACATCATTGCATGTATCAAAAATATTTAACACAATTCTCAACAAAAAAATACAATGCAAGCAATTCAACAACTCAATAATGCTAAGCATATACCAACCGTCAAGTGCAATATAAACGAGAGATTCAAGTATGAAGTGGTAGAGTCGTATCCCCAAATTTTACAATTACGCATCCCCATAACAATTTGAGATCTTTTTATATAAAATTACTGAAAAACAATAACAGAAAGAAGATTATATTGTAAATGGCCTAATGTAACAGAATTTGAAATGCGTGTAAAAGCATGTAAAAAGATGTTGTCAAAAATTCGAACTCATCACACGAACAGTAAACCAATTCAAAAATATGAAGCATTCAAATAATGAAATTCATAACTTTTCTTGAGTAAAGGTTAAAATCGCTCACAAAAACGATTTCATGGCTCTAAGCTCACAAGGTATAAATCTCAACTTGTGGATGCAAGTTCTGTAGACTTATAAACAGTTCACGTTGAAAAACACGACTAGTGCTTAGTGTATGTGATCCTCTCTCTATTATATAGCACAAACAGTAAAGTATCAAGCATGCCAAGATGATTTGCATGATATCTGCTTGCTTATTAAAACATCGTATTAGCAAAGTCACTAGTGATTTTTTTTTTTTTTTTTTTTTTTTTTTTTTTTTCCTCAAACTACTTTGAAAACAAAACATGATGATTTTGTTATGGTCCCAAAATCTAAGAAGTCAACAACATCCAATATACACGAAAGATCAGATTATACCAACGTACTGTGAGGAGTCATAATGAAATCAAAGAACCAGAAAAAAACAAAACCTGTGCGCTTGACATGATAATAATCCCTGTTTTTTTTTCCAATCATAATAGGTAACTTCTGCCCTAAAACAATTTAGCCAAGACAATTAAAAAAGCATTCATCCAATTAAAGCATTCAACTAATAATTAAGCATTCAAAATGTAACACTGATACCAACAAAAACATAAATCATAACATCCAGAAACAAAGAAATAGTCAATAGATCCTAATCCTCCTCGTCATCATATCATCTTCCTCCTCCATACAGATCAACATCCCTTCATGTCTTGGAGCATAACGTGTGTTTTTGCTCTTGTGACGACTAGACTTCTTCCCTAATGACGACAATCGATGTATCAACTTCTTATATAAATTAGACATTTGCTTACTCATCTCTTTACCCCGATTCAGATGGCTTCCTTTAGCTCTCCCAGCCTATAGCTGATACCCTCTTGTGCTTCTTCCTCCAATTTCCTCGCTTCCTTTGCCCCTCAGATTTCGGGACAAGGAAAGCTTATCAAATGGGCCACTCAAGCTCAACCTAATGAAATGAAATCAAAGGGGATAGGAATCCGCTTCTTTAAATAACTTGTTAGGAAATCCCGTAAAAGTACTGAAACCCCTCTTGTTCGAAGCATTATGTGGGGCACAAAGATAAAAACATGATACGGAGTAAGTCAATGTGTCCCAGTGCCAATTGCCCACAACAACCTAGCCCTAGCGACATTCATGGATACTGTACGTTTAGAGGAAGCAGGAGGGGCGGAAAATGACACGAAAACAGAAATGCAGAGAATCAAATACTTGTCCTTGAGGCCGTTGCTTGTTACACTGCAAATCAACGTACAATTCGTCCCCCTAAAAGCAATTCTTGTTGAAAACTACTGTAAGTCGGCGTCCCCCAACATTCGGAAATGCAAACTCTGGGTGTTCCTCTCAGGGAACTCGAGAAATTCAGCAAAAGTACAGGGGGTTCACATATAATTTCTTCCCTCGGCACCCAATACACAATTTCTACTTTCCTTGCTCAGTCTCTGCGTTCATGTTTGAGTTTTGCTAGGGAACTCTTGGCACAATTGTTAGAAACCGATTCCGCCTTAAACTTGCCAAATTTATCCAACCCATCGTGGTAAATTTTGACAAATTAATGCCAGTTGTTTTCAGGCAACTAGATTAAGGTCCTCTCAGTACTGTCCCGTTTATTTCGAAGCAGGACCTTATGAATAGGTGTTCCGCATTTTTTCCGTGATGTGTGAAAACGGAAACGTCATAACACCCCTGCCTTTCCTTTGGACTTTGCCTTTTAGTAGGGGACTTCCGTGTTCCATAATTACCAAAAGTTTCAATACCACCTGCCTACCAACCAAGCAAAAAACAAACACAAGTTCACACACTATGCAACTATGCAATTGCAATGATATGGCCTACAAAGTGGGTGTTTTTACCAAGAGTCTCAATTGAAACTCTGCAAATGCACACGATGTTTGGTTTCCAATGTAAAACTAGAGGTTCTACCAACATTTCAGTTACTCAAAGTCTCCAATCTTTAATGGACCGCACACTGACGAATACAATATCCTATCCCTCACAAATCATTTGATTCTTTAATGGGATAATTCGTCGAAAAACAGTGAAGTGACATATGTAATTGCCCTAAAATTCCCATGCACAATTCCTTGACCCAATACTCCCAAATTTCTAATAATGCGTGGATGATGAGTTGAAAACAAAAATCCCCTCACAAATTTAAGAATTCTTTTATTGAGGCAATTTCATCGAACACTTGGAGTTCACACACTAATCCTAGGTTGTTAATTGAAACTTTAAACATGAGATTCCTCTTCTTTTGTGTTTAAACAATTTAAAACAAGTCCAAACAACACTAATGGAAAGGAAAATCAGATCTGTGTGTGTATGTGTGTGATTTATACACATGTGAAACTTCTAATTTTTTTTTTTCGAAAAAAAAAAATAGGTTTCTATGATGAAATCACCTAAATCTATAAACACTTCAAAGAAGAAATTCATAAATTACCTTGTTTGATCCACCTACAATAATGAAAGTTTGACACTTGAGACTTCCCCTTCAAAATCGCCAAGTTTTTCTCCTTTCTCTTTCTCTAAGATGTGCACAGATGAAGAAACTGATTGAAAAAATGCAACTTTTAGTTTAAAAACCGCCCCTGGGTCGCCGTTCGAACGCTAAGTGCAATTTGTTTATTTATTTATTTATTTATATTTATTTATTTTTAAATAAATTATCATTAAAAATAACAATTAAAAAAATCCTCAAAAATAAAAACAACGAAGTTCTACCCTCAACTAGAGACGAGCATTCTTCGAAAGCGAAAGAAAAAGAAAAACCAAATTAAAAATCGACGGATATAAAAATTGACCTAACGACTCTAGTACAACAAACCGAAAAGGCCATTCTTGTAAATTAATCGAAATGCGCGGTGGATCGTTGTAGTCCACACACTCAACCTCTATGTTTCCAGCTCAAGATAAGGCTTCAAACGATGCACATTGACTTTTAAAACACACTTCCATTTCTCAAATTACAATGTTCAATCGCCCCCTAAGATTTGAAATGACATGCACCACAAAAGGTCCGGACCCAACGACTTGAAGTTTTCATGGAAATAAATGCAAACGGGAGGAGTTTACAAAAGCACCTTGACCCATTTAATGTTATTGTGGAATGATTTGCGCACAATCAATTGCTCATGCACAGATTTCATCTTGGCTTTTGAGATTCATGGTATTTTCATATGATCATTTCGTACTCCTCTAACTCATTCAGTTTGCAAATGAAGTAAGGTCCCCGCCTTCCTCAAGACTCATGTTAAATTGGCGAATGGCCTAATACGCTTTATGCTCAATTTCAACGGGAGATGACACGCTTTTTCTAGTTCACAATCCTATACGGAGGGGAGGACCTAAAATGGTTTTGTATGAGTCCGATATGACCATAATGCATCCACTAAACCGCAAACGACCAATCATTTCGGTGGGGTTAACAGTTTTCTCAAGGACTGTTTGAGTTCCCTATTTGCCAACTCAACTTGCCCTTGGGTTGAGGATGTAAGGTGAATTTGTGCCAACCTTATGAATCACTCCATATTTGCGCTATGAGGAGTCCTATGGGTCTATTACAAAAATGGAGCCCCATCGCTAATAATAGCTCGGGACTGCCAAATCTAGCAAATGTATTCCTTCAAAAACTTGACCACAACAGCTGGTTAACTGGTTACGACTGGTATAGCTCTCCCACTTGGATACGGTTAATCTATGGCCACTAGGACTGTATAGATATCCACACGAATTAGGGGAAAGGACCCATGAAATCAATACCCCAACAATCAAATACCTCAAGTATAATGATAGGGGTAAGAGGCATCATGTTGCCGTTTTAGACAGACTTCCTAACCGTGACATCTATCGTATGACGTGACCAAAAGACATGAAATCACGGAACATGGTTGGGCCAATATAAAAACCACTTTGCCAACAATTTGGCCGAAGGTTTTATGTGAAGAAAAGAAAGGAAAAATGTCCCCCACTGCTTGTGAGACAAAACTCTAAATGCTCCTCTTAACCTCATCATTAGGGAAGGCAATGCGTATGATCTGATCATGACAATACTTAAACAAATACGGATTCTTCCCAAGAAAATTACCTCACATGCCTAAAAAACTTTGTCCTCTTTCAATACTAGACCAGTTGTAAAGGAATTCTACCGGTTGGCCAAGTTAATTGGCAATGTCTGCAAAACCATGGTAATGAAAGATTTGTATTGAGCTGGGTGATTTAAAAGTTTGCCTTCATCAGAAAAAATACTTATTAATCGGAAGGGGTTCATGGTTTCCCATTAGTAGGGAGCCTGACAAATGGTCAGCTACTACATTTTCGACCCCTTTCTTATCTTGATCTCAAATATTAAATTCTTGTAGTAATAGAATCCACCTAATGAGTCGTGGCTTTACATCGGGTTTAGTCAAAAAGGTCTTTAGTGACCAGAATGATCAGTCAGTATATATAATAACAAGTGATCCGACAACGTCTGACTAACTTATGAGTGCAAAGACCACGCCAAGCAATTCTTTCAGGGTGGTATCGTTCAAATTGGGTATCATTAAGTGTCTGGCCTTAGCATTAGTATATGGCATTGGGGTTCTTTTCTATCCTTTGCCCCAAAACAGATCCCAAAGGCATAATCACTCGCATCACACATCAGCTCACAAGGTAAAGACCATCGGGGTGATCGAATAATTGGTGCGGGGGTGAGAAGACCCTTAAGTTTATCAAAGGCTTCTTGACATTGTGGGTCCACTCAAAAGGTACCATCTAATGAAAGCAAGTGAACACGGGTCCGAGATAGCACTAAACCCCTCAAGAAGCGACGATTAAAATATGGCATGCCCAAAAATGACTAATAACTTTCACACACTTAGGGGGATGGTAGATGTGAATCAATTCGAACTTTTGCTTTATCTACCTCTAATCCTTTTGCTTAGACACAAATGCCCAAGAACTAAACCTTGTGTTACCATGAAAGGGACACTTCTCCCAATTTAAAACCAAGTGACTTTCTTTACATCTCTTCAAAAATACACTTAAATGTTTTAAGCATGATTCAAAAAGTATCCCCATACACCGAGAAAAGAGAAGAAATCTCCATGAATACCCTAAGAATCTTTTTCAAACAATGTCGCTAAAAATTGAAATCATCACCTTGAAAAGTGGCCGTACATTGCATAGGCCCGAAGGAATTTCCTATAGGCATAAGTGCCAAAAAGGCCAGTGAATGTGGTCTTATCTTGATCCTCTAAAGCCACCTCAGTCTGATTGTACCAGAGTACCCATCTAAAAAAAACAATAATAGTGTTCGGCCCGTTTTGGCAACACGTTCTAAGACTTGATCCAAAAAGGGGAGGGAATGGGAATGGTCTTTCCTAGTAAGTAGAGCATTCAACTTTCGGTAATCGATGCAAATCGCCACCAACCCGGGGACTCTAGTTGACATGCCTCATTTTTGCTCATTCTTTACCACCGTTACCCCCGACTTCTTAGGAACAACTTGGGTTGTTGGGCCACCCACTTAGAATCAGAAAATTGGGGATATGTTACCGGCATCAAGAAAGTTTCAGCACCTATCCTCTAAACAGCCTCTTTCATATTGGAGTTTAAACGCCTTTGTGCTTGACGCACAGGTTTGACTCCTCGTCCAAATAAATACGATGAGGCACATGAGTGGACTAATACCGTGAAGATCTGGATTGTCCAACCTAATGACTTCTTATGCTCGTAAGATTTTTAAACAATGATTCCTCTTGACCTTCAGTAGGCTGTAGAGGATTATTACAACAGGGAATAATAATCACCTTCTCAAGAAACACATACTTTTAAGTGTAGATGGCAGAGGGTTTTTTTTTGGAATTGGTGATTTTCTTCAGATTTGAACAGGTGTAACACATTGGTTGCAAGAGGTTCAAAAGTGGGGTACAAGACCAAATGCAGACAGAATCACTCTCTTTACCGACAATAGATGCATCCCTAAAACTACCACTTCGGGATTCCAATTGGTAATGGGGTTCAACTCCAGCTAGAGCTCTCTCAATCGAATTCTCCATGAACTCACGATCCCATGCTCTGGAATGATGGACTCAATGAAATTTATTTTCTCAATTTGGTTACTTCCTTCATTGTTTTTTACCCACAAGTGAAATGTTTGTCTCCAAATCATATTCCAAATGAAAAGCTTAAGTAATCAATGCCGCAATGATAAGGCCATTCGCCAGGGCTAGGGAATGGTCTACCCTAAGATGATAGGAATTATGACGTTAGCGACTCACAATTCGACAGGTTAAGTATCAAGACTATGAAATCTACCGGGTAGTTACACAGTATCGAATTTTGATAAAGAATCCTCGATGATTACCCTCGGGGGACCTAACAGATGATCAGCCAACTCAGGTAAACTCGCGTTGTTTTAGTTCTCCTAAACTAGGTCTTTGTTACAGAATACGGCAACAAAATTCACACTAGAACCTAAAATCGAGAAGTGTCGATCAATCGTAAAACCCCCTATTATGCACGAAATAGTAGGACAATCGGGGTCCTTATACTTCGACACAGTCTTGCATTGGAGAATCGCACTCGACTCTGATTCATCTGCCGTCTCTTTTACATGCAAATCCTTTTGACAGTACACAATTCTTTTAAAAATTATTGGCATAAGAGGGTGGAATATGTTAATAGCATCTAACAGGAATTTGATTCGAAATTGTTGAAGCATCATAAATTTCCGGAATTTAAGTTTGTTTACTCACTTTTGCCAATCTTGTGGGGAACGGGCATGTTTTAAGTCCTAACAGTAATTTCATTGAACACTTTGTGATCGGCTCAGACATGCTTCAGGTTTCTTGTGCCTTTGCTTTCTTCATTCCCTTCTAACTTTACGTCGTCTCTCCTCTCCACCACCTAACTCCTTAACTTCTCCCCCCCTTGAATTACCCCTTTGGTGCAATTGTTTTAATCAATTTCCTTACCACTTCTAAGGGTCGTGATGGCCTGGATTGCTCATGGTGTTTTCCTCCTCAATGCCATTGCATGGCTTAGGATTTTGCTGAGGTTGGGCGGGAAATCCCCTTGCATTTGTTTTGTGAACATTACGAGACTCTTCAAGTATGATTCATTTTCCCCAATTGTTGCTCAATACTTGTGACTTTAGTGCGCAATCTCATTATCCGCAGCCCTCCGATGTGGATGTTAATATTGTGCATGTTGTGGGGCAGGTGTAGCGCTTGTGCGCAGAAATGGCATAGGTTGGACTGTGGTGCTGCAGTCTGTGTAGTATGAATGTTGGTGCTTTGGTATGGTTGTTGTTTGGATTGGAAAATTTGAAAATTTTGAAAAAAAGTATGTGCATGTTTAGTTGCCCCTCTTGTCGCCCACCCAAAGTTAGGATGATTTCTTCTCCAACTAGGATTATACGTATTGGAGTAGGATTACCCCCATTCCTTGAAATTGGGCCTACCACATTAATTGTCCACGTGCCTCTTTTACCCCCCTCTACAATTTGACCCCTCAGGGCATGGTCCTTGTATCACACAATACACACATACTTGAAGACATCATTTGTAAGACTTGTAGCGGCCTTTGCATGTGCTAAAGGCCTCCACTTGTCTCCGAAAGTGCTGTTGATTTTTTCACATTACTTCCTCTTACCATCCCCAATTTATATTTTCCACTACAATGCTATGTGGACGGAAAGATTTATTCACATTGTTTAGGTCTTGCATGCCCAATCACTTGACAAGTTATCTAGTAATCAATAATCCAAATGCTTGTTCAGGATTTTTTTCTTTCTGGAAAACTTTCCTCCCGTCCGCACACATGGACTCGACAAACATCTTCATTGTGCAAGACAATGACGAATAAAAAATATTGATTGTGTGGCCATGGCTTGAAATTAGATTAGGGCATCGTTTTTAGTAAGTCCTTGAATCTCTCCCAAGTTTGAAGAAAACTCTCAAAACTCTCACCCTATTTGGTAACAAACTGAGAGATGGCACACGTAGTGCCTCAGTCGATTTTCAAGGAAAAAACTTTTTCAAGAACTCCCCCTCCATTGCATTCCATTCCATGATTAGATAGACCTAGGTCCTCAAAGAATTAAATCAAAATTTTGCTTTTTCCTTTAGATTGAATGGAAAAGTTTTAGAAGTAAATCTCCCCCTAGGACATGAATTGTTCTTGAAAGATCGAACCTGCAATATCCTCAACGTCTTTTTCAGATGCGTGTAAGGTCTCTCAGACTCACACCGTTAAAGTGGCAAAACTTGTAGCATTCCGATCTGAATTTAACGTGGTCATGATGAGCGTGGGGGGGGAAGTAATAATAGCAAGGATGGGTGTTTGCCCTTGCGGGCATTCATGTAATCCCCTCATGGTACGAGTTTGGGCTCCACTTTCCCCCGCATTACTCGCATATCACGATCATTTACTTTACCTTACTTCCCTATCAATCCATGTTCCCCTTTTGTTGTCCCGCCTAGACCATGTCCCCTAGGATCTTATTCGTGATGATCCATAAGAGAGTTCAATGTTACAATCTCAGGAAACCGTGGTATGTCTATTGACTAGACCTTGTGGGTGAATGGAGTCAATATCCTAGTGGTAAATTACGGCAAGTGGGTCGACTCGGACTAAACGGTTTGTATGATCCCTAAAGTATGCGGACATACAAATGCAATGCACACGTAAGCACCGTATTTTAATACTAACCGATCACACAATCTCCACAGTTATACTCAGTACCAATTCCAACAAGTTAATCAATACTCCCCTGCCGAACCACACAATCTCCTTATGCAAAACGAAACCACCGATAAACAAATAGCACAGAGCCTATTCACCTTTAAATTCACCTCCTATCTAAATTGATGCAGCCCCTAACAAAAATAAAAAATTAAATATTCCTAAACCTATCCAAAAAAAAAAAGTGGAACAAGGTACTAGATGGCCTTAGCGTGTAGATTTCCTTGATAGTAAATAGTGGTGAAGCAATACGCTAAATTTTAGCAAGGACTGAGGTTCGTGTTCTAGCACGCCTCTTGCGCGGTTCCCCTGTGCGAAAAGCGCATGTCCCCCGAACGCAGACAAAAACTTGTTTCGATCCCAGAAGTGAATTCTTTATCGCAAGTGTACGGGCGCGGAATAGTTAAAAACCGAAAGACGAAAATCGATCCCACAAGGGACAGTGCAAAGGTGACAACAAGAGAACTACAACACTTACGATGCAATCCTAATCAAAGGTCTACTTATGCTTCAAAAATTAAAAATAAAAAGAGTAATTTGGATTTTTATGAGTTTGAACTAATTTAAATAAGGACAAATAAAACGGAGTTTAAACTGATAATAAAGGAACTCAGAATCGATTGATCCAGGGTCAACGAGTTTCCGGGATCCCAATGAAAGCATATTATAATCAAATCCTTGTTGGATTATTCTGGAGTCTTAGATTCAGAAAATTACTTTGAAACCAAATATTCTTACGTTACTACATCCTAACCTAAATCTATTTGTGATTGATCAAGTAGTGCATCTCGATTCGCATCACAAAGATGTTATTCGACATAATAGGACTCCAAGTTTTCGAAAGTGAATAAAATGTTGTTATGATCATGGTAGTGCATCATCAATCGAATAACACGAATGTTTATCGAACATAAAGGGATTCCAAGTTTTCGAAAAATTTAGATTAGTAAAGAAAGAGAATAAAAATTTCGAAAGCTTCTAACGGTGAAAAAAAATTAGTCAATGTTCATCCTGATTCCCGATTGACTTTTCACCGAACGATTCCAGTAAAGAAAACCAGCCACTCATGGCTAGGGTAAATAAATATCTATTATTGAATGATTCTAACTTATTTAAATAACTAATCTAATGATATAAAGCCAAGGATACTGAATCAATACAAAGAAGAAAATTAAAAAAAATAATGAAATTAATGAGCAAAAAACTCATTAATTAATAAAAACAAACAAGACTGTAATGTACAAAACTTACAAGAAATAATGAAGAACTTTGAAAAACTAAACTAAGAGACTGAGAAAAATCTAAAAATCACGTTCCCCTTCAAAAGATATAAAGGGATATTATATAGGCCTTCAAAATCGGAGTCCTAACAGATTAAGAATCTTACCAGGGATTTGCCTTGGCGTTCGAACGCCCACTTCCTTCTTTAATTGGGAGTTCGAATGCTCAGTACCTAATCTTCTAATTTTTCTTCTTGGCGTTCGGATGCCCTAATTCTTGATTCCATGTAGCGTTTGAACGCTTAGACAAAAATCTAATTTTTAAGTCTTGCATTTTTCGAACTATAAGCAATGGTGTTCGAACGCTCTAATTCAACTCTCGCACTTTTCGAACTGTAAATAAGGGCGTTCGAACGTTCTTCAAAATTTTTCTTCTTTGCGTTCGAACGCCCAAATTCTTCTTGGTCAGGCATTCGAATGTTCTTCACAAAATTTCTAGATTTTTTCACAGCGTTCGAACGCTGATTTCCTCCTTTGCTTGGGCGTTCGAACTCCCAATGTAATCTGTACGCCACACTTTACTATTTTCAGTTATGACGTGTTAAAGTGAAAAAAATTTATGCATTAAAATGAGATGCACAGGTAATCAAACCGGATGTAAGGTAAGTTGGCCTGGGCGGGCAAAGCGTCGGCCATCACGCACCCACGATCTGCATAGGCCGGTGCGGGGAGTGACAGTTACGTACAAAACTACGTCTTAAGTCAAGTTATATAATAAAACAAAAAAAAAAAAAAACTGAATGGTCCATGAAATCAGAAAATATCACATTCATTTCAAAAATAAAATAATTTTACTTTGTAAATCCTTTTTCATTTCAATCATGGCTCATCTAGGCCCATTATCTTGATTTCATTATCAGAATTAAACAATTATTAATGGATTGAAACTTCGATACATACTCCTGTTCAACGAACACTAGTAATTAGGGAGCGACCCTAATATAATATATGGCATGAGATCACCCATGATCATTTGAGTTGGACTGCATAATTATAGTCCAAGCGCCGTTAAAATGACCTAAGTTGGGCCCTAGATTAGTTTAATTATGGATTTTTTTCATATATTGCCACTTATAGGCGTGTTTGGAGTTCAATTGTAGGTTTATATTGATAAGGCAAAGAAATTGAAAGCCCATAAAAGTAGAACGGTGTATGAAGAAGAGGAGGAAAGAAAAAAAAAACTCTTTTGAATGAATCCATCACCCCAAAGATGAAGATCCTGTAGCTCATTTCACTTTCGGTCGGTAGTCCTCCAATCTTTTTTAGAGTGAGATCTCAACAAAAGTCATGAGATCCGAAGGTCTATTGGAGATGAGTGTTAGGTCTTCTCAACGCGTCTCGCACGAGGTTAGTCACAAACTTGTAACTGACCATAGCTAGCTCTTTTCGTACATTCTTTTAATCTCATTGTACATTCCCAATGAGTTGTTGTGTTGTGAATCGATCCATTCTTTGCATTTGCGAAGAGTACGAAGAGACTGACACCCTTGGAGTCTTTGTGTTGATGATGAACAAAGTCACAAAACACTTCGTAAGTTGTGGAAGCTTCAGATGTTACCAACTAGGTGTTATTAAACCATTTCACCCAAGGTCTCCCAAGCTTGATGAGAACAGTTATACACACGAGGCGTCATATGGTTTTAAAGTGCCATAATATACCTGAATGGCTAATGGATACATTTGGCGTATGACTCCCATCATAACTAGGAACTTTGGAGGAGTGAACTTTTCAGAGGAACCATTCCTCGATCTCGGAAGAGAATGGGTATGGACCTCTAGAAGTGCTCACTGCTTGAAGATGGGCAATCTGGTTTATTAATTTCTTGGAATTATGGTTTTTTGTCTAGCTACGCTTCTGCGAGAAGTTTTCCATAATCTCCTTCTCGATTTTGGTTTAATGTTTAGGGTAAACCAGGTCACAATTAAAAAGAATTTGTCTTAGTTATCCCTGGTTTACTCGGTCACCACTCTTCTGCATAAACTTCGGCTTTCCTCTTCATTGGAGATTCTAATTGTTTTTCCTCTTTCTAACGTGAGGTGGGTCCATCGTCTATGGGACCCGAACCTATAACATCCCTTCCCAAATTTTGGAGCTGGTTTTCATCATTGTTATTGGCTAAAAGTATTTGTGTCAATTCGGCCAATTGAGTTTCCAAATGCCTAATGGTGATTATTCTCGACTGTTCATCTCCAACCTTGGGGAGCAACCGACCGTGCCTCTGCTTGGAGGGGACTGGCTGCCCCTCGTGAGAATCGCCCAGTAGTTTATGACCTCTATAGCCCGGAGTTCTAGGCATCAAAGGATGCTCCCACTGGGTTTCATGACTGCCGAAACCATTATTTACTTTAAGATGCCATTAGGGTTGTGTTTTCAGATGTCTCTAATCATTTTTCCACAGACAGCACCAATAATAGTAAGTAGTTACCTAGAATGAAGAAGAAAATCGAAGATCGTTACCGCGGTGGCGATCAGCGGTTAACGGTGGTTACTAGGGGATGCTAGTAGTTGGATCAAACTGAGATAATCACATGAGAAAGGCCGGTGGAGTAGTCCCAGACGCACTCTCCAATGATCAAGTAGATAAACCGGAAAGATAAACAAGGGTATATATAGAGAGGAGAGAGAGTTTTAGCTTCGAGATTACTTTTTTTTTTTGCGTCCCTTTGAGAGCATAAGGGTGGGCTTTATATAGCACAGATTGGCGCGTGCCTAGACCGCCCAACTATCGTGTCACTAGTAGACTGTAGCTCGAACACGTGCTTTTGGCGTGTTGGATTGCTCTGTTAGTGAGTAGGCGACTAACCCAACCATGCCCAAGGGCTTGGTTGTAGCTAGTCATACTGCCGTCGATGTATCGATCTAGACGTGTGGGTCTTGTGTCAGAGGAAATCTAGCCTTACAAGTTTACCTGTCACTGATGTGCCTCGGGATTGATTGTGTCGCACCGTTTCCCTCAACTAAGCCTAGGCGTGGTGACACTACCAAGCTTGAACTAGGAGTGACAGCTTCGGCGGTGGTGCTTTACCCTAACTTGGATAGAGCCAATGGTTGTTGTAGTGTCTCGATAGAGCTTTGGGTAGGGATCCCGCTGAGCTACCGGATCTTAGCAGGGCCAGAACTGTTGTAGGTGTGTATTTATATCACTTTACAATATACAATATTAAAAAAAAGTCAATTCAGTTGAGCAGTCTTTAGGGAGGTACTGGTAGCCAGTTTGGAGATATCATAGTTATCAAAATCGAACTGAAACCGGTCGGTGAACCAGTACGGTTTTAATTAATATAGAAAATCAATGAACTGGATTGAATCTGCCGAACCGACCGGTGGTAGTATTTAGTGAAGCAGGCGATTTTTGAAAAAAAAGTTAAAAACACAATATTTTGGATTGGTTTTGATTTTGCGTATTTATTTGGTAGTTACTTTTTATACGTTATTTTTTGTATTAAAATAAATTTCTTAAATATTTTTTATATGATGAAAAATATTTGAATAAACATTATAATAAAAATAAAAAATTGAGTGCAATTAAAAAAAATAAAAATACACAAATCAATATCTTTTAAATATTTAATTATATTATTAATTAGATATATCGAGATACGTAGTATCCAAAAATAATCTAATGTAAAAAAATATAAAATAAAACTAAAAAATAAAGATAAAAAATAGGAGGGTATAGGAAGGAAAAAATAAAATAAAAGCAAACACAAAATAATGTATATTATTATTCTTAAAATACAACATATTGACAAGTTTTACATTTTCTTTCTTTAAATTAAAAATACCAATAAGTAATAGTTAAAAAATTATTAAATTGGCAAAGAAAAGAAGTCATCTTGAATGTTTTTATAATTATATATTTTGTACTTTCTTTTATCAGGATTTATATTTGTACTTATAGAATTATTCGTATAAAAAAGAGTATCTTTTAAACCATTTTTTTTAATAAGTTTAAGGTTATTATTATTTAAATATATTTTTACTATTTATTATGATATAAACCAGTTGAACACGATTGAACCAGTGAATCATTGAACCCAATGCCTGAGGGTTCAATTACCGGTTCGCGTTCTGATAACTATGGATGATATAGACTGAAATTCGAATATGAGTCATGGGAGAATTTATGGAAGTTAAATGATATATATATCGTATATATATATAGAGATATATATATATGACACAACAAAATGTGTTAGGAGTAGTACGGTTTATTGTTGGAAATATATATCTAAACAAAACAAATACAAATTGCACTCGTTTGTCTAGCGTGGAAAATACGTGTGACTATTGGAGTCATTCACCACAATTCTAATAATAATTAGAAACTTTTGGGCTTGGATTGTGGGGGCGACCAAGGGTTCTATCATGCAAACCCAGACAAATATAAAGGGCCTATGATGCAACGCAGAAAATATAAAGGAATTCGTTTTGGGTTAGCAAGAACCCAAGAAAGTTTGACGAAAATACAGATCTCTTTGAATAAAATTTCCAAATCAGTGATGATTTAAAATTTCGAATGTACGAGTAAATATACGGATAACAGTCGAAAGAGTAGGTGGAAAGAAATTCTCAATTGTAAAGACTACACTTGATTGGCTCTGAAAAGCCTAATCGAGGTGGAGTTTGTCATTTGCAGATACAAATGTGATTGGAGGCTATCAAATCCTCTTGTTAGATCCATAAAAGTAGAACCCTATTGAAAAGGTGTTGCGTCCAGTACACATGGAGGTCGTTAATAATTACCTAAGCTCCAGCTTCAGAATTTTTTAAAAGTGTCTAAATATTTACTTGCCATAAGCTTCAAACAGTAAATCACCGCTTAAATAACTCTTACCGAGGATAACTCCCCCAACGAAAGAATGGGCAATGGAGTGGAAACACTTCTATTGGATCCAAGGCAACAGCGATGTCGAAGCGTTAACTTGTCGTGTCACCCCCTTAGGAAACCCGCCAACGATCCAGGTTTCAAGGGTTGGGCTCCCCCCAAAGACAGAACTCTTTCGATAAATTCTATAGGTTTGTGCCACGTTATGAGATATATTCTACCGTTGGAGAAACAAAGTTTAATTGCCAAGAAATTAGTAAGAATACAGTGACAATGGAATGAGAATGCCTGCAGGCTGTCACAGGAATAGCAAGATTGCGTTGTGGCTAGCTTTTGCGGTTGTATTGGCGTTTTTTTTAACAACAGGTTAAAATAGCACAAGCAGTCAGTTAGGGTGACAATAACCTGCGGATGAACAACGTGACAACAGTGGGCGGTTTGGTAAAGGTTCGTATCAGCTATCACTGGGATCAAGAAGGCAGTTGTGCGTGAGGGAATGAAGTATTGACTTGGATCTGACTTTTAATGCTGCGCGCATTTCTCTAACTTCCATATAGCGATGAGATCCAACGTGACTAACAAACATTTACTAAGATGATGACAGAAGCAATTATTTGGAACTGGTTGTAAAGATTTCTGGAGTGTGTAGGTCGGCGGACATTTCCCGAAAGCATAGGACATCCATGGTTTCCCTGAAGGTTTGGTGGAGGAGGAAACTAATAGTTGAACATTTACCAAAGCTTCTGTGGATGGAATCCAGTGTCCTCCAATTTCTATTACCACAACATTACATACTAAGAATAGCAGTAAATAAAATCCAAGAGATTTGTTAGTCATCTTTGGACACCGTTACAATCATCTTTTCTAGTCTTTGTACTTTTTTATTATGGATTTGAATACTCCACTCCAGCAATTCAAACAACTTCGCGCCCTCCACAAATTTTCAATTGCCAACATGCCTGATGGGTTGCTTCAAATCTCCTCTCCCGAGGATTCGATTGCACAACAATCCAGCACCACAACCGGGAAAGACCGAAATAATCACAGTTTGCAAAGAAATGTCATCCAGTATCATCAGCTCGTTCATGGTTCAAAACACCAGTGTACATAATAATCTTTCCTAGTCTTGGCACTTTTTATCAATTTAACACTGCAATATCAAGATTTTTTAAAAGAGACACAAGATTTTTAATCTCTAGCATTATGTCCTTATTCGTTCCGTGAATCCGTGTCGAAAATGTAATAAAAATAATTTAATTTTTCGTGGCGTACTTAGACGAGACGCTTTTGATTTGCATCTAGAAAGAAGGTCCCCTCTTTTGTTTGTTGTTAGGATTCAGGAACTTGGGTGGAATTACAAAAATATATTTATATTTATAAAAAAAAAATCACTATCCTAGGCACCTTGGAGTTGGGACCTATTAAAAACAATACAAGTTTATTTATACACAAAATGAGCCTTCCTCCTAGTATTCATTTTGTGATCCCTTTTTCCTTGTTTTAAAAAAAAAAAAAAATGTTGTTCATATAAGTATGAAATTGACATTTCTAATATTACAAGTCAAAGAATGGTCTTTTGTAACAAGAGGATTAGCCACGTCATGGGTGAAAAAAATATTTTATAACTTATATGGTATCACTAAAATAAAGGAAAAAAATAAAAAATCTTACATGCTTACGAAATACAAATGCGGACCCAAGATTTACTTATATTCAATGATCCACCTGTTAGATTATATTTATGTTTATGTATTTTGTTATTAGAAGTAAGGGTAGAATAGTATTTATTACCTTTGTTA